>VXAK01007264.1:73011-147710 GCA_013399435.1 Arenaria interpres
TTTTTTGATGTTTAAGTGTTCCAGACCAAGAAGAGTACTTAATCTGGAGCTTGCAGCAATCCTTTGTAAGATGAAATCTGGGTTGGCAAAGCAGAGCAAGTTTCAAGAAATAACCAGAAGAATGTTCTGCAAGTGTTATTTTTTTTTTAAATTATTTTTAATACATGTTTTTCATATGCAGATATAGAAAGCTGAGTCCTATTAATGAAAAAAAAAATGTTCCTAAGACCTCAACCAGGAACTGAATTTGCAACTCCATATTATTTTTCCCTTTTGGAAACTTAACAGTTTCTTAGCAAACAGTGTTTGCTTAGAATAATTGTAGTGTTGAGTAGTTTATTCTATTTTGAAGCTTCACTGCCTCTGATGAATGTCTAACTAAATAGAAGTGACTGTAGAATAGCTGCCTGTGTTGTCAGATCTCAACTTACTGTGCACACTTGCTTTAGGCAGAGGCTATTTGCTATATAACGCTCTTGCTGTTTTTGCTTTAAAGGGTGTTTTCCCCCACAGTTTTTTCTTTGGGTGAGAAGACATTTGACCATATTCCCTTCTAACAAAAATTATCTGCTTTTCAAAATAGGGTCCTAGGCAATTGTTGTACGTGATGGATTCTGTTCTAGAAGAGTATGGGTTGATATGCGTAGTTAATAAGGAACACACTGCATGTATACAGTATCTTCCACAAAAGCCTGGCAAAAGAGACAAAAATGAAAAGGTGATGGTCACAGAGCATTTGTTCCTGTCTGAGCCCTATTAATTTTTCCTGTAATGATTATTTTGTACCTGTATTGTGTTACTCCAGTTTTGTTCCTTTCAAAGGAGTTTTAGCTTCCTGAATGTAATGCGGTCTCCCTCATCATTTGACCAGAGCGGCTTGGTAGCTTGTAGGGCCCAAAAGAGGCCCTGGAGAAATCACAGCAGAGAAGTTTGTTTGGGGAGCAGTTAAACGTAGAATAATCAGCAAAAATAGGTTAATAGAAAGCCGTGTTAGTGTCTGTTGTTTAAAGGGCAGAACGCTTGATACATCCTGTGAACAATATCAACCTCTACATGATCAAATTCCACGAGTAGTGTCTTGCAGCATTTTTCTGCTGGCTTTCATCAAATAAAAGACCAATGCCTGTTTTTCTGCAAGTACCTAATGTTAACAGGTTTTTTTGAGCTCAAAAATGTTTTTATTTCTGGCATTTATACTGATGGGAAAGATGGCAAGTGCCTAATGGAAAAAGGTAGACAAGCCATGGATCCAAGAACCTTTTCTGTACCTGGCAAGAGACCTTGCTTGCCTCTGGGATTCAGGATGGTTATTTTATTACAGAGGATTATTTCTACAGTAAACTAACCAAAGAAGAAATAAAGCAAACCTGGCATTCTCATGCAGTCTAAGAAGATCCCTCGTTTGTTTGTTGAATCTCTTGTATCAGAAGGATTTGCCCTTAAGGTTCAGAACACTGTATGCAAATTTGGGATATTAAATCTTGAGAGCAATGAATTCTATCAAGATATACAAATGTCTATAATGCAGCTCTAGCCTTGGGGAAAAAACTTGTAAGGGGTGCCAGTGTCATTCTGTTAGACCAGCTAGTCTTTTGGGAGCAAACTTGCATGTCCCTCGTCTTCCCTCCCACCCGTCCCAACCAAAGCAGTTCATCTCTTACGGTGACGCTCCTTTTTTTCTGAGCCTCGTGTATTCCTTTACATCGTTATGACTGTAGTCCTGCTACCGTTGTGGCCTTGGAAAGGTGTTCTGGAAGTTGGCTTTCAAGGACCTCTTTGCACAAGGAAGGTGTATAGCTAAGCTATTAGCATAGGTGGACTTAGCTGAGTTCTGTTAGTGAATTAGGAGTGACTAGGATTCTAGTACTGAAGAGCTATAGGCCAATCTTGTGATGATGATACTGAAATTCGATCACCCACTTACTCCTTTCAGGCTGTTGTTTGGACTATTGTCTTTATTTTGTCAAGAACAATATTTTCTTTAGGTTTGCTCTTGGTTTTATTCCAACAGAAGGTCTTTCTAACCCAGAAGGTGGGTTGCTGAGTGCCTTCATGATTTTGTCATAAGCACTTTCCAGAATTCTGGGTTTTTAAAGTTTACTATTCTTTGCTTACAGAGCACACATTTGAAAGTTTTATTTGGAGGCTGAGATCTTACTGGTAGATTTCTCCAAAAGGGAAAAACTATACAAAGAAGTTACACATCTCTTATTGAAGATATGTCACTGTATTGCCCTGACCCCCAATTTCTATCCATTTTCTCGCATGTTAATATGACAAATCTGAAAATCAGTGTTTCATGTATTTCTTTCTCAGGTCTTCTCAGTCTGTTTTGCCTGTCACATATAATAGAGAAGTACAGCCTGACTTGAATGATTGGAAGGCCATGTTAGCACATCTTGGAGCCTTTTGAAGACAGGAGGGTGCTTTTATTGACTATTTACATTATTTTTATAGAATGGCTTCTTTTTATGATGTGAAGTATTCCTGTGATGTGCATAGTAGTTTAGGGCTGCAATCAGATTTCATGTGTTTACCAATTTTTTGTATTCTTGTTGAGGAGAAGCCTTTGAATACTACTTTAAGGGTGTCTTACAAATAGAACAGTGGAAAAATAGTCTTTTTTTTTTTTTTTTTAATAGTCAAACCGGTTCCTCATCTTGTATACGTGGTGTCGTGGTAGCTGAGGAGGTGACAGAGAGAGGCAGGAACATAAGGTCTTGGATAGGGGGAAATTATAGTATCAGAAAAATTACATTTTTATCCTTTAAAACATGAATGTGCATGGTAGCATTTCAGATCCTCACACAGTTTCCTGCTCACATAAACCTTCCTTCTCTTCCCACGAGAATTTTTGTTTTGTGGTTCTGCCAAGCTTGTTGCATCACCAGTAGTGTATGTTGGGCTATCGCTTCTTAACTGAAGTGATTCCCGTGGCTTTCATTAAATAGGAAGAGTGCTTCTCCTTATTAGGGTACATGTTCAAAAGCACCTGATATTGAATAATTTTTAAAAGACTTTACAAAAAAAAAAGGCTAGCAAATAACAAAAGTGGATTACAGGTTTGTAAGGATTATTCTAACCGATGTGGTTGGGAAATGTGCTAGTCTGTTTTGGGTTGTGTTTTTTTTTTTTTTAACTACTTAAGGGCTATATTCAATATTTCCCAAGTCAAAAATAGTTCAGAAACTTTTAATTGGACCATAAATATTTTAATTCCTGCCATTTCTTTTGTATTGCACACTGATACGATGCTTTGAACACAAATGTAAGTGAATGTGCCCGTACAGTCTGTCTGGCACGGTGAGTCGGCCACAGGTGCAGATCCGTTTGCAGGATGAACCGTACATGAAGGTGAGTCTGGCATGTCAAAATACATCCAAAAATGTTTCAGACATGTCCTGGAGGTCAGCTCGTACGAGACGAGTTGCGGTGACACGCTGCACTTTGCTGTATGTTCCATCTAGTCTACATCTGTTTAGAGCAGTTCTGCGAAGGAGTTGTTCTGTGGTTTGGGAGAGGCTTCAGTGTAACTGCTTCATTTGTGGCGCTCGTTTGGATCTTAAGAATAAAATGAACCTTCATCTAGCAATTAAAATGTATTGCACTATTAATCTAGAATGCACAGAAGATTTCAGCATTGTGCTCTTATGCTCAAATATAGCAAACTGTTTTCACAAAAGGGTTTCAGTGCTGCTTTGATAGAAGAGGAGTTAATCATGTGAGGGAAAGTGTGGAAACTAGGAAAACTAGGAGAAAAGGGTGGGTAGAGAGGGCTGGAAGGGGAGGAGGGGTTTGGGCAGAGCTTCCAAGTCCCTGAGGGGGGAAAAAGGCAGAAGAGGCTGCTGACTTAACACTGTTTTCCTGACTTGTCAGAGGAGTTCTTGCTCTCTAATTTCTTTAGCCCTGTCCTGCCCTCCAGCTGTTTGGTGTGAAGCGCAGTGAGGAAGGGCTCATCTCTGCTGGCTTTCTGAAGGGTGAGAGCTGTGGGAGGAGGGACTTCTGATTAGCTCTGAGCAAGGAGTGAGCTGTGCAGGGGTGGTGGGAATGTCGCGTGTGAAGACAGCTCTTAGGAGGAGAGCAGGTGAGCTGCTCCATCCTTCCCAGCAAGAGAGTGACAGCAGGTAGGGTAGGCTGGGTGGTGAGAGAGAGGAATGGAGATGGCGTTGGGGCAGCGCTGCACCTGCTGTGAAGCCAGGGCTGAGCAGTGAAGTGTGCTTCAGAAGGCAGGTCTGCGGATGTGTCAGGGCCTGCCTCTCTGCCTTTTTCCTTCACAGAGGATGGCTATGGTCTTGTTAGTTGCTATTGTGGTTTTTACAAATGACTTGTGAAGTTGGTCTTCAGAAGTCTCAGGCTCCCTCCCCACACACACTTCTCTGGAATAGTTTTGAAGACTTGTAAGATAGTGTTTTACTCAGGTGGTACACATACTGAAGATAGGAATTCAGATAAACATTGCAGTCTACAACTACACTTGTTTATACTGAAGATGATTACCTTGTTATTAGGTGTCAGCTGGATTTTCCAAGCCTGTGACAGAGGGAGAAGATGTACCTCTCTACAAAGTTTGTTATAGGTGGTGGTGTTCTGTGTGAAGAAAACTTGAATATCTGCAGATCTAATTATGTAGATCTAATGTTTGTTCTTAAGGTGTTTTTTTGGGCTAATCAAGTCCTCATAGCTGAAGTGCATCCTGCGGTATATGAGATTGCAGTGCTTGGTCTCTGCAGGAGCTCGGGAAACTTTCTCCTCTTGTGACAACAACTGACTATGTTGCATCTCTTTGGCAAGGGGAGATCCCTAGCAGAACGGTTGCTTTGGATATTACCTAAGATGAGGATTGAGAGTCTAGCTCTGCAATACAGGCTGCTGCTTTTGTTTACTGGGATCGCGGCAGAATCTTCTTTTGATTTTTACTTGGGACTTAAGACTCAAATCAATTATGTGAAAATGATACAATATAAAATCTAGCTCTTCTGTGACTTGCTCTGATTTCTTAAATATTTCCGGCTTTGCAACTGTTTCTGCCTTCTGCTTGCTTGTAAATGTCTTGGCATGTGTGGGAAAGGTGATCTGCATTTTGCTGTGGAGAGGAGGTTTCACAGGCTTGATTTTGCAAGATTGTGTTGATGAGAGGAGAAAGAAAGGTGCCTTGCTCATTTCCTCTAATTGAAAGGAAAAGGCATATTAGAATATGGTGAATTTTCCTTTTCCTTGAGGGGAGTTAATCTTCTCTTACCGGTTCAGCTGAATACCCAGATAGCTCCAGCTCTCACATGTTTCAGCTTGAACCCTCTATTTCACTGTAGTTAACTGTGTTTAGATGTTTCATCAGATGTTGGGCTGATCCTGTTGGTATTACTGAGAGCTGGAGCCTGCCTGTGTGGGAAGCATCGTGGTTTTTTGACACTGCTAGCTTTTTCCGGGTCTTTACTTTTTTCAGGAAATACTGAAAAATACTAGGTAACAGAGAAAATTGTAGTGCTGAAAACCTCAGGGTCTCGTTCCTGAAAATAGACTGTCTTCAGCTGTGTTGCCTCAGTTCATGCCTACCTGTCTGATGGACCTAGCTGTCTGGGTAACTTGAGGGCAGGTGAGGAGGGAAACTCAGCTGTGTGGGAAGATGATGTGATGTTTCAGTAGGTGGCAGTCCTCCTCTAAATCAGTCCAGGGCTGTAGTGAGCCTGGTGGCAGAGGGAGGCAGGGAGAGAGGGGGAAAAAGAGGGAACAAGGTCTTTCTATCAGTGCCATCTTGTGGGCCAAGCACAAATACACGAGCCTGAGCACTGGTGGCTTGGAAGGAAGAGGGGCATCCCTTCTGGTGCAGGGTGGTTTTCCATGCGTGGCTCTACCCCACTGGCAACTTTGCTGGGGGAAGTGGGGAGAGCCTGTCTGGGCAGCCCAGTGGCCACTCTCTTTGCTCACCTGGGTGGGCTACTGTGGAGAGCTGCAGTGTCCCAGCGGGCAGGCTGGCATTGCCCTGTCCTTTGGGGCCAGCGGGAGGGAGGGGAGGTGTTCTCAGAGTACCCTGTGCTTCCTGATGGACTGGGGCCAGAGGTTCACATTTAGCAGATGAAATTCTGATTAATCCTTCTCCCTAAATTTCAGCTGAAGTAAAAAAAAAAAAAGACATCTTCCAGTTTTTTGACTGTTGTGTGTTTCGCACAGTGTGGAGTGTTGCTCTGTTTCATCATCCAGTTGGCTGCACTTCTTTGAATGAAGTAGAGTATTTAGAAACTATGAAGTAGCAGTTGCTTTAGAGTCCGATTTAGAAACAAAACATTAAAACTGAGCCAAGCCACTGCTCCAAAACAAATCCTCAGTGCTACTTACTTCACCGGCCCTATGAAAGGTAGTGTAGTAGTGCAAATGCCTTAGGTGAAGTAATGAAGGAAAAAATAGAGAGGGGAAAAACCCAACAACAAATATGTGCCTTTACTGGCTGGTGTACTTCCTATTGTGAAGGATGCCTTCACAGATCCTCTCCTGGTAGTGCTGAGTAATTTTTAATATATATATTAGATTATATTAAGATTTTTATTCCTCTGCCCCCCACTGTCTTTATTTTCTACCTCCTACCCCTGACTTATTTTCCTTAAGGAGGAAGGCATGAGAGTGATAATCAGACTAGTGGGGGTTAGTGAGAACATGATGATGACATGCTTAATAGTTTTTTTTTTTTGGATACATATGTGTTAAATATCTTGCAAAAATCCTGCCTGGTCAAGTCTTCTCCATATGATGTCCACTCTTGCTTCACAAGAACTCCTAAGCTGTTTTTCTTGATGATTTTAGAGAATTGCTAGCTGGAAGTGCCAGCAAAAGTAGTATCTCTTTTTCTTTTAGGCTGGTACTGCTGAAAAACAAACCATTGCCCTAGCTTTAATTGAATTTTAACTTCCTTTTCCCCCCTTATTCTCTCATCTCCTGAAAAAGGGATCTTGGCTGGCTTGATTCCTTCATGCAGATCAGTCAGCAGGTGAGTGGAAGGGGAGTGTGTGAGGGGCGTTTTTCTTTTGATGGCATTTGCAGCGTTGGAAAAAATTAAACAGTTCTCAGTTTCTACGGTGACTGAAGTGCGCCAAGACTTGTCTAAATAGGACCGCAGAGCTTGAGTGCTGGTGCACATGCTTTCCCCTCGTCCACCTGCGAAGCAGGGCTTCCAGGGCTGCTGAGCGGCTTCCTCTGAAGCCATGGAAATCAAATCAAGTTGAAATAACAAAAATATTCGATGGTGGGATGATTGGTGGCTCAGTGTAACATTAACTGGTGGTGAATTTATGTGTAACCAAGGGGGCCAGTTTAGCTGGTGGCAGCTGCTAAGAGGAGGTCTGCTCCCACTTCTGCTCTCTCCTGCCCTCTGTGCCACAGCCATTTTGTCTTGTGATGGTTCTCATGTGTGCCAGCTGGCTGAGTAAATCCACAAAAATCCAACCTCTTCCCTCCCTACCCTATCAAAGAAGAAAATGGGAAGGGGGGGGACAGGGGGAAACCTCACTCCAAAAAACCAACAGAAAATTGTGCTTCCCCGAGCCCACTGCTGATGGGATGGTGAACCACGTTGCCTGAGTGCCAGGGTTGATGCAAGAGAGGAGGGACACCTGTTAGGAGTAGGACTGCATATTTCAGCAGGTATCTGGATGGAATTTGAAATCCTCCTCCAACTTTCAAAGAGAAGAAATTATTTTTTTGAGAATGCCATTGCTGGGCAGTTGCTCAAGCATCTGTCTATGTAAGGAGGGTGTGTGGTTTGATCGGGGAGCGGGAGGCAGTGCTAGGCTGTAGCAGCACCCTGGTTTCGATGAGCATGAGCTGCAATGGAAACACCCCTCGCCAGGCATCCACCAATTCTAGCTTTCCTTACAACTCTGCCAGCAAGCGTGTATTGCCTGTGTATTATTTTTACTTTGTCTAGATGAGTTTATGCTGTGTTTCATGTTTACTTCTAATGAAATATGAGCAGAAACACCCCTTGCTTTATTTTTAGATGAACTGCTAGACTCCCATTTAACTGTTCATTGCTTCCCTGCCAGTCTCTGGTGGGCTAGATTTTTTTTCTGCCAGTGTAACTGACCCCCTGAACCGGATCACAGCGGAACAGTTGAGGGACTGTGACACAAAGGACATGGTGGAGAAGGGAGGAGATGAGGACCACCTCTTTTGGCAGCAGCAACCCAACCTAACATAGATAGACCTTTACTTACTTTTCAGCTGAATCAGCCTATTCTTCAAACGGTTTAAGTTCATTCAGTCAGTACAAAGCAAAGAGGGAGAATTTATCACCCCCCCGCTTGCTCACTTAATGAATAAAAATGAGGTTTAAGAAAAAGACAGTTCCTAATTCTAAAATCTGTCAGCAGAAAGTGCCTAAAAGCAGTTTGCTTTAAATCAACAGGCACAAGTACTTCTTCCTATTTGTTAAATTAACAGGTTTTCCATGTAAAACATGTTGAAGCTTTTTTTTCTTGCATGTTCTATATATTTATTAGCTACATACAGTGCTTTCAAAATGTACGCTTTACGTGTTTTGTCTAAAAGCAGCCTCAGTGCAGAAATCATGACATAATTAATCATTTTCTGTCACTTGATCAAAGTCTTTATTGTTCTGTATGATAAAGCATTTAAGTGTCTGGAGATAGGAAGAAAAAGTGGGAGATTACCCTAAAGATTGATACCTGGTGTTTACGAAAGTGCTTAAACTACAAATACGGAACAGGATGTTAATCTATACTAATCTAATCATTACTTGAATAGGCCATTTAAATCTATCCACCCTGCAGATTTGTGAGCATCGTGAAGTAAACTATTAGAAAATGCATTTTCACACCCTTTACCTTAGGCTAGTTCTTCACCCAGGTGTCACGTGAACATTTTGCAGAAGTTAATTTTCATGTATAAATACAGCTAAAGTATTTTCTGTACTTGGCAGTGAAACTGAAAGAGCAGTTCTTCATTGTTAAGATACAAAGTTGCTGTAATTAGCTGACTTTGATATTGTAAACTGCTGATAGTTAAATTGACCGCATCTAGGTATTATTTATGATCTAAGTTAATTAGTTGGCTTAGAGGGCCCTGCAGTTTCGATAATGCCTGTCAGCTTGTTGATTTCTTTCCTGCCTGTACTTGCTTATTAAGATGGCTTATCTTTTAATTTTTTGTTAATACTGTTTGCTAGGAGAAGTATCTCATTTTCAGATGTCAGTATATCATTCAGAATTAAGTGAATGATTGTAATTTTATTTATAGCTGTTGTCAGCAAATGCATAAGAAAATGTAGATGTGCCTTTAGAGCAGTCCAAAAACCTCAGATCTCAGGGAAGTACTCTTTGAGATAGAAATGAGAAAAAGAATACTGTAGCTTAAAATGGTATGGTCTGTTTTTCCTAACTGATGCACTCAAGAGCATGTAATTTGGGCTTGTATTGCGCAGATGTAAATAACTCAGTTTTTCTATTAATTTAGCTTAAAAGTAGGTAAGCAGTGTACTTACCTTTGTATTGTAAAAGCATTTCAGGACCAGAACAATTAACTTTTGCGTAACATCCTTTCCTCAAATCCAGTTCTGCTGAGGATGCTACTGAGCCTTTGACCAAAGGAGAATTGTTATGCCAAAACCAAAAAAGCTTTATTGGGCCCCTTCTGTGTGTGCATTGTGAAGGAGCCTTGCCTGGTTTCAGCTGGAAAGATGTTTAGTGCTCTTGCATTGTTCATTGGATGGTCTCAGACTTCTCTTGGATACGATTTAAGTCTCGGATTGGAGGCAGAATTATTGGTTTCTGGACAGATGTTCTGTGGTGCATTCCACGATACTGTCAGATATTTCCAAACTTTTTGTTTGGAAATGAGGAGTCTGTGAAGGAGGGGCTATCCCTGTTTCACAGTGCTTGAGCTACAGGCTAAAGTGTCCGTGGTTTGACGCAGCTCCCGTGGACCTCAGCTGCAGCTAGGAGTGCCAGACATGCCACGTAGTAGACTGAAGCCAGGCTGTGGTCCTAGGGTAGCCCAAACCCACTGTGGCAGCACAGCAGCAGCCACCCATGCTATGGCTTGCCTATTCCTTGCCCTTCCCTTTTCTACCATGGGTGCTTGCCAGGCTCTGAGGGGAGGTGATGCAGGGAGACATGCTGGTAGAACTAACCCTGCTTGACCTGCTCTCTTTCGCACCGAATTGTCTCACTGTGGGGGCCAGGAGGGAGCTGGGGCTGGCACAAGTGGAGGGATAGTTGCAGTGCTGCCTCCGATTCATTTAAACCTTTGTTTTACTCAAAGCCTTTGTTTCTGAGCAGCTGAGGAGGCAAGCAGTGGGTCAACTCAAATGAAATGAGATTACTTTTTTTATTTTCCTTTTTTTTGTAGGGATGTAGCAGTGTTGTGGCAGATAGAGGGAATTAATTTCTGTGCTGTAGCTGTCAGCTGGCTTCACCATGAGACATTCAGTTTGCTGGCTTCTTACCGTTCCTTCTGATATCTGCAGTAAATTACATGAGCATCTAAGGGAGTGGGTTTTGTGAGCTTCTGGCTCAGTGGCAATACTAATTTAGCACTGCCCATCACTGCACCAGCATCTTTGTTTTGCAAACTCAATTCATTTTGGAGCTAAATTGTAAATCAGGACCCATTTTCTGAAGTTGCTTTTAATCCAGGTAGGTGAAATGATTTACCTGAGTAATGTATAGAATGTGGTGGGTAGGAGGATGTCCTATATGGGAGAGACTTCAGGCTTGGGAAAGTGCCCTTACAGACAAACAAAATCACTTTTTAAAGCTTCTTGATTGATCTTAGACCAGCCTTGCCCTACATACTGAATGGTGACAGAGATCTTGAGGGAAATGGTAATAGTTGATTATTATATAGTGAATATGGAGATCACCTTTAGGTGATCCCAGATTTAAAAAAAGGGAGTGTGTGTGTATAGAAACGCTCCCTGTGGCAGCATGCTGATGTGTGGGAGCAGAACTGCTGTCTCTCCTGCTCAGCCTCTGCACCTGAGCTGGCAGCATCTCTGCTGGCAGTGGCAAGCTCATGTTTCTTCTTTGTGCCAAGCTGGGAAGAGATTGGCATGTTCTCAACTGCTGTATTTTCTAAGTATTTGTTGATAGCAGAGGGATGACACGGCTTGGCTTCTACACCAAGCTCTTGACAACTGTTTCTGGTTCTCCTCTCCAGTTCTCCCTTTCTTGTTGGCTTTGTTTTCCCACTTGTGTTTTGAGTCCTGATCTTCCTTTTCACAAGTGATTTGCCTTGCTTTTTCTTCTTTCCTGTTATTCCTAGCTGTGCATCAGCTGTCTAGCCTTGATCTTTGAGGACTGTGAGACACAAGTCAGTGTCATCTCTGCTGAAAGAGAAAGGTGTTTTTCTGTCTATTCCTGCTACTTACTGTAGACCAGCTCTGGTGCTGGTCAGGCCCCTGAAGCAGCAGAGAAGTATCCCAGCAAAAAATTCAGTTTGTTACAGTGAATGGAGTGATGGGCTCAAAAGCTGGTGGGAAAGGGAGAGTGCAGCTTGTAGCTGAGATGGTGGTTAGGAGGAGAAGTGGGATTTGCAAAGGTTGCAGTTCTCGGTAGCACTGTCCTTCCCTTCACTTGCTTTTTGGCTCTGTCTCCTGGGCCAAGGCTGCAGTTAGTTGTGGGGAGGCTGCCTTTTATAGTCAACAACGGAAGCCTCTCCAGAGGATGACCTGTGGTGCATGTCCCTCCAGGGATACAAAAGCAGACAGCATAGACCCAGATATCTGAAAAATAGTTTCTTAAAATTAGGTGAAACTTCTTCCACCTCCAGCTCCTCAGTTCTGGATCTTTTGTTTCACGGCATTTGAGTTGGGCAGTTGCTTTCTCTTGGAGGCTTCCCCTTTTGGTGTTAAGTGTCTGAACTATGTCGAGATGTTTAGGAGACATTGTGCTCTGTGCTTTGCAGGTGGACTGCTCTGTGAACCTCTGACATGCTTAGTCTGTCCTAAGGATGCGTATAAGCCAGTTTTTAAGAAGAAAGGAACAAAACAAAGTCAAAGGGTCTAAAGCTAGTCAAAATTGGGTGGATTTTTTTTTTTTCCCCCCCTAGGGGATGATTTCTGGTACATTTTGGAAAGAAATGTTGATAGAGAGGGTAGAGAGCCTTTAAAAATTCTGCTCCAAAGCAAAGGGAACTGAATAGTTTCAAGGTTTGGATTTCCCAAAGTTGAATTCTGGCAAACATTGTTTTCTTGGTGTCATTTCTGGTAGTGATAGGATAGGGAAGTTCTGTACAAAATACTGATAATGATAAAGTGAAGCATGAGGCACATCCACTACATGAAAAATATTAGTCCACATGTTTGAAGTTTAGGAAATCTCAAGAAAAAATAAAAGACCTGATAATGGAAAGTGTTAGTGTTGACAGGGTTACCAGGTCCTGGTCCTGCAGACTGCTGATCTGTAGTGAAGCCGATCAGACATCTACTAGTAGTGTCTCTTCAAGAGTCTTGAACTGTTGTGGTGATGTTGTACTGCAGTGTTCAACCCTTCAAATAGGGTCTTGGTGGTTTTGCTTCGTTACTGAAAGTCCTGGAGCTGGATTGAATTCCACCTAATTACTGTCTGTAATTTCTCAGAAGTTTGAGTCTCTTCTTGGTAGTAGTTAAGGCAGGTCTCATCAAGGAGCGTCCTCACTGTCTACTGAATACTAATAGTTTCGCTAGATAAACTACCCAAGTGAAATAATTATATTTTCATGGCAGCGTCTACCCTCAGGTTAACTGCGGCCATGCTTGAAGTGAGGTACATTAAGGCTGGTTTGAAATAATCCTGATTTTAATATTAAGACTTTTTCATCTTTGTACATTTCTTTTGCTTCTGTAAAATATGGAGGCTTTGTAGTCCTAAAGAGGAAGCCTCAGGTGCCCTTGCTGTGAGTTAATGAAGGACATGAAATTCCCCTCACAACATGAAACTCTCTCTGCCTTTGTTTTCCTGCCTTTTTAAAACCGTCTCTCCCAGGGAATTTATGCAAGCAGACGCAGCCGGCCTTTTGAGGTAGTGAGCTGTGGCTTGTTTGACAGTCGGAGAACTTCTTGCTTGAGCAGCTTGCAGAGAGCACAGTTGCTCACCTGCTCTCTTGGCTTGAAAGAGATTTGGACAGAATACCTTGGCCAACAGTTGGGGCGGCACTAGGACGGGGAGGCAGTTGGAAGCCACAGCGGCTTTACATAGGACTGTGTAGGTTAAATTGTTTGGAAAGCACTAGGATTGTGGAGTTTAGAGTGATAAGTTGCCCTGAAGCAGAACTCATGTTGCTTTGGGATGATCCAGATGTTATGTTATGGTTTTTATTTGAAGCATGTTGTAATAACTTCATTTTAAAAAAATGGCATAAGGTTGGAGATTATGGTGTGAATGTCTATTTGGAAGGAACTGCTTTTATAGCTGGTGAAAGATACTCTAGAAGCTACTGCTGCATTCTTTAAGAGAAATCTTAGCTGGCTTTATTGTCTGGGTACCTTAAAGCTAATTATGCTGCAGAATACTTGATATGAGGAGTATGTATTGTGCAGGTATCCAGTGTGTGGTATTGGGCAACACGCCAGTCTTTGTACAAAACAAGATGACAAGGCGGGCTGTTCCAGAAACCTTGCAAAGAGTTGTGTAAAACAAATTTGGCGTGACAGACTGATTCTACAAAATAAGTGTTTTCGGCCAGTTCTTAAATGAAAAGTGCTTTTTAATAGTTGTTGTATGGGTCAGATTTGTCTAAAAACTATATGTTTGCTTTCAGAGCTACTGTTCTTACTTCTAGGAGGTTGAAAAGTGTATTCACTTGGAATTGTTTGCTAGGAGCTGTGATCTATTGGGAAACTCCAATATTGTCCTAACTTGCCGTTTGTTAGCTTTGCATTATGTTTCTTGCAATGTATCTGATAGGATTTCTTACCTGTAGAAGAGCTTAAATTTGTTTCCTAGAACAAGTCACCTTCTTGATGTTGTCCTCCATAAAGATAACGTGCTTTTGGCACCAGCCCTTTGAGAGGACACTGCTGGAGATTTTTAAGTAATCCCACTTTGTTGTAACCACATACTCTTTCTAAAAGCTTCTGGAGCATTCTATTGGAAAGATTTGCTTAACTTTTCAACTTGCTTCTAGAATGGCACATTTTACTCCATTATATTTTCTTTTAATTTCATTTCTTCCTGCTTGCAGCATTTGGTCTTACTTGTTTTTCATTTGAGAGGAAACAACAGGATTTTGCAAAGCAGTCAGAGTTTACGAACATTTGTTGATTGGGAAAGAGGAGCATACACCTTCCGGGACAGATTTGGATTAGCCAGTACAGAAAATTAGAGTTATCACTACTGTTGCAGATTCAGGGAACAAAGGTGGTGTGCACACAGAAGCTATTGTGCTTAACAGATATCGACAGCGTTTTAGCTACTGTATTTCCTAAGAACAAAGTCTTGCTGCAGTTGCTTTCTGCGTCACATTGCTCTGTGTTGTTGCAGTCCTAATCTGGATTAAAAACTGCAGCAGTTGACCCCTGCTCCAGGAGTAATCAGGTAGTGCACAAACAGCTCTCAGACAGCTTGGTGGTTTCAGAGCACTTTCACTGTTTCCCATTCTCATGCAAGGGAGAAGCCTTTGCTTTTATTTGATGAGTTTAAGATGCTATCTGCACTGGGTTTTAAGATGCAAGGGTAGAGATGGTACCTGGTCACTTCTTATCTTTAGGTCATAGGCTGTGGTTAGACACACAGGAAATCTTTCCCCTCTTTTAGAGCTAAATTAGGTATAAGTAGCCATTATGTGCCTTTCCTTTAAGAAGCAAGGGAAATGAGAGGGACTCCCCTCGGGCATTGCTTGATGTGATGCCTACTTTTGCCATGTGCAGAGCACGTAGGTGGAATATTTTTGTGTGTGTGTATCAAATTCCTCTGAGGCTGGATCTTTATGATCACTGCCCTAGTTACTGCTTTTAATGCACGACCTCTTATTTTTCTATTTCTTTTATTCAGTTGGGAACTTTATGCTGCATTGGCATTTTCTATGCTAATATAGCAGTATATTTTGCAGACTTCCATCTCTTGTAGAAGTTAGGTTTCCAGTGCAGTATGACTCTGGTAATAACAGGATATCTACTTCTGATCTCACAGCGAAAAGGCTGAGATCTTAAGACTGATGTCAGTCACATTGCTGACCTCAGGAGGAGTTTCACGTGGGTTTTTGGGTGGGGGTGTGTGTGTTGTAATGGAGATCACAATCTGAAAAGGGTTAATATGTGCTCTGACTTTGGCTTGTTCTGAGACTTGTGCTAAATGCCAATGTGTTATAGCCATTTATGCCATTGCAGCGATGTCTACGATGAATATTGTTTCTGAGGATGCTGTAGCTCGATGTGATTTGGTTGGTATTCTTTTTTAGTGATATGTAAATGACAGTTTCAGTTTTAAGTGCTTCCCTGTAGGGGTTTCAGCTGCACTTGAAGCCTCAGCTTTAATTCAGCATACTTAACTTTGTTGCATCTCAGAAAATCACAAGCCTCCTGCCAGAAGTCCCCCCATTAGTATCAACTGTGAAGATGGGTCAGTGTAATAATCCTTAACTTGTTCTTCTAGACTGAGGCTGAATTTTGTGGTATTAAAATAGCAGAGATTAAGTGGGCGGGGGGAAAAAAACCCCATGTGTTAATATACCATGTGAAATTTTTATAACAAAATGTTATTGCTGTTCTGTGCTGTAATTTTAACATATTGCTATAGTGATATATGGAGCCGTTTCTTCTTGCTAGTCTCCTATCATTTAAACCTAGAAAATTACTAGCTAATTTTGAAGTGTTGGGAAGTTCACATCAGCGTTAAGTGATATTAGCATTATAGCATTTGTGTCTCTTAATGGTGAATACAGTTTGTGGCACATCTTCTGCTGTAGCTGTGGGCTGCCCTTCTGAAGGGAAATCCCAATAGCCCACAGTCTTAGATGCAGTCTTGTCACTTCCCCGCTGTCACATCTACAGATCGTGCAGTTGCAGTGCGTTGTTTCCATGAGCTGATCTTACGGAAAACTAAGGCTGAAGAGCTTTCTGTAGCTGAACTGACTCACCCCTTGATTACCCTATGGCCAGATGTCACACTGGGGAGGCACCTGGGGTGGGTGGTTGGTTGGTTGGTGGGAGGCATAGATGGTAGAAAAGGTGTGAAAAATGGTGAAAATACAGTGTGATGCCTTCTGTTAGGTCTTCCCAGCTTCTGACAGTCCATAGCTGAGGAGCTGCTTGAGGAGTCGGGGGTGGTATTTGTATCACTGTGTATTTAACAGGTCAATAGACCTCTTTCTATACTGTTGTGAGCTTTTTTTAAAAATAGCTTTCCAAAGCTATTTTGAGTATTTTTTACCTTCACAGCATCCTGTGTCAATAAGTTCCATGATTAAATTATGCATTTTATAAAAAATTCCTTTCGTTTGTTCAGCTGCTGCAGCTGGGGGCAGTGGGTGACTCTGTTCTTATGTTATGGATTTCTTGGTGTTATATGTAGCTTCATACAGCACATACTACTTCTTTCCAAGATGAACACTTCTGGTTTGTTTAGTCTTTCCTTGTATAAAAACCATTGCATTAATTTAGTTGGTTTAATCAGCATACATCTCTGCACTCTTTCTTGTTTTATAGCATCATGGTGGACCAGAGCTATGCTTAAGTTGCAGAGGTACTATGGAAATAATAAAAGCCATCTGTTTGTTGCTTTTGTCTTCTCTAATTTTCCAGTATGGTTTCTCTTGGACTTCATGACTTGGCAGATCCTTGATCTGAAGTTCTTAGCTGACTGTTGTCTTTTACTTGTCAATGGGAATAGCTAATTTAAAATTAATTTTTATGCAAGTATAATGATGGGCTTTGGATTTTTTGCTATTTTGCCTGAGGCTAGGTTTTGCATTTGTTCGCACTGGATTTCACTTGCCACTTTAACATGTGATCACCCACAAGATCATGGTAGCTATTTCTTAGGAGTTCAAGTTTTGACTACCTTGAGTAATTTTGTATTCTCAACAAAGTTCTCTGTGCCTTTTGCGAAATCACATGGACGTTGGGTTGAGTAGTGTGGATCCTAAGTCAGATCCCTATGGGATGCTTTTGATACTCCATAGTGAAAACCAATAGTTTATATACAGCTGTTGTTTCTTACTTCTTGAGCACTTCTGAACCTTCAAGAGGAGTCTCCTAGCTTATATTACCTTTGTTTAAAAGAAAAACAACCATTGATGAGGTGTCTTTTCAAAGGATGTTCAGGTATGGTGTGGTAACTGGACTACCCTATGTTTACGGCTAATTGTTTCAAGGAGCCTAGATGCGTTTTGGAAAGATTACTTCCTTCTATCGAAGCAGTATTAATTCTATTCTATTTCCATATTGATGCAGACCCCACCAATTCTGTTCTTTATTATAGCTTTTATCAATTTACCAGGCTTAGGCATTTGCTTTACTGGTCTGTAGTTTTCTGGATCTCTTCCCTATTTTCCTTCCTTGATCTTTAAAGTCTTGGTGTGTGTTTGCTGCCTTCCATTCCTCCGCTACTGAGGCTGTGCCAAGTACTATGTTGCATGCTATAGTTAAAACTTCAATTTAGTATCTGAGTTCTTTGAACTGACAGGTATGATGTAGTCCTGGCAAATCACAAAGGTATTGTGCTTGGCCACTCTCTGACTATTCTCCAAGTTGTAGCATCAAGATGAATTATATTTATAGCAATGCCCAGGAGAAATGCTGTATTTATAGGAAATGGAATAGTCTGCCATTTTGAAATTTAACAGAAGTTGTTACAAGAAAATGAAGGAATGGAGTCCGTGTGAGTTGCGGATTAATGTATTGACTCTTTGGTGGACAGAAGAGATGAGTATCTGAGGTTGATAGGGTCTCAGTAATGGGTGGCATGGAGAAGGTGGGAAGGTTGTTTCCTGTTTCTCTTTGAACAGAAGCTGAGGGCTACTCAGAAGAAGCAAGCAATTGGCAAGGTCATAACAAATGAAAGGAAGTGATTCTTCACACTGTAACTGATCTGTGCAAATAATTTCTGTCGGTTTCTGTAGAAGTTGAAATTACATAGACTTTAGAAATGACTAGAGAAATCGAAACAAGCCATTTAAGGCTTTTAAATGCAGATAGTCCCTGAGACAGAAACTGTTGGAAGAACATCTTGGTTAAGTTATTACTATGTAATATTTGCCTTTCTATGTTCTTCCTTATTGGCAACTCCTGAATGCAAGTTTTGGGGCTAGCTAGGCTGTAATTGATTTTTAAGTCCTTGTCCTGATTCCACAGATGGTATCCCTTGATGCTGGTTGGAGGATTGTATGACTCTCTGCTAGAAATTCTTGTTGTCAGGAGGAGCTGTTTTAACTCCTCTGAGTTCTGCTGCATGAGCAGCAGTTACATTAGCAAAAAAGCTCACACTGAAACAGTCTTTGCCAATCACTGAACTGTAGAAGCACATGGTAGCATACCTGAGTCGTCATCAGAAGGTCCCAAGCTCTGGTGCCTATGGGCAGACAGATTCCTGACTCTACAGGGCATCACCTACCACAGGCATGGACTCCTTGGCATTGGCTGGCTTCACAGAAGTGGTGGGAACAGGATATCTCCGGATAGGTAACATTAATCAGGTGGTGGCCAAAGCTTGCTTTGTTCAGTGTCTGCTGCGGAAACCCAGGACCTGCCTGCTGGATGAGGATGCCAGATCAGGGCCCAGGCAGTGCTGGTGAGGTAGTATGTGTTGCAAGTGAGAGGCTGGATTTAGGACTGTGTTTTGCGAAGGCTGGAGCATGAACGGTTAAGTTTTGGAGAGGACATTGAAGTTAAGGCATCTGCAATGGGGAAGGTGATGGCAGGAGGCTAGAAGAATCCTGGACCATGGCGATGAGAATGTTTAGGAGAAAAGGAGGAATTGAGAGTGAGCAGCCAGGCCCAACAGTCTTAGTGACACCTTGGCTACCCGAGTCCATCAGACAGCCTATCAGCTGATGAATCAGAACTATAAAATTCTTGCAATAGCTATTTTCTTGGAAAAGTTATCTTTATTTCTTTCAGATTGTGTCTCCAGACATTACTATGAATAGGCAGAATTGATGTGGATTTCATTTTTGATGTTGCTTGTAACCTGCTAGAGGCCATCTTTTATTAATATTTGGAATGTGGAAATTTTTTTATAGATATTCCCATAAACTATAAGTTTTGAATTTCTTACAGAAACTTACTACTGAACATCAGCATGATGCTGGATGACTGGGGTTGGATTGTAGCTAGGTTGTGGGGGGATGTTCCCCCCCTCCAGCCATTTCCCAGCACCTCAAGTGAATCTTTTTCCCTTGACAGACAAGATGTTTCTCTCCTGTGCATTGGTACAGGTGCTAATCTCATCCAGTACTCAACCGGTTTAGCTCATGAAACTTGCAGCAAGCTTCCTGCTTCTTGCTGGATTAATTTTCTCTCATTTCAGCTGCTAGAACTGGATTGCTGTGGGGATTTAATGATGCCCTGAGTGAAAGAAGCGTGAAGTGGTTTGGGAGAAGGGAACATAGGAGATTCCCCTCCTGAAAGCTTGCCCTGGTCTGTGGGCTTGTGAATCCTGAGCAGGGGTGCTTTACCTAGACCTGTGCTGTGTGTCTTGCCCCTAGGTGTTTGCCTCACCCTTCATAGAGATGACCTGGTGGCTGCTGAAAGCCCTTAAGGTACAGACTGTTGCATTAAATTGGTTTCAGTTTTCTGTCTTCCTCGCCCAAAGGTGCTGGGCCCTCTGACTGCCTGTCTGCTGCTTGGGCAGCTCCACCAGCTCTGTAACAGGAGTGATCACCAGGGCGGGTGGTGGTGAGGCTCTTCCCTGCTTCCTGGATAAAGTCCTGTGCCTGCTCTTTTGAAAGGGGTTTCATAAATGATGGAGGATCCTGGCTCACATTGTTGCAGGTGCCAGGGAGAGAGAGGGAGGGATCCAGGCCGAGGCTTCTTTTTAACAGTGTTTGTACTGGTTGAAATCAAAATGATAAGCTATGAATCCAAAAGGGTTCACTTGGGAGGAGCTGTGGCTCGGGGGGTGTGCATGCAGTTTTGTCCTTTTCAGTGAATTTTTAAAATGGAAGTAATGAACTGAACTCACTCTGATCTAGTTGAAACCTGAAGTCTTGGGTTTTTGGAGCCTTGTTTATTTCTACTAACTCTTTTGGAATTCCTTTATTCCAGTTCGTAATTCTAAATGAAAGCTTCAACAGGCTATATGGAAATGCAGCAAGCCTTTATTCTTTTTTGGCACTTTCCACAGTATATTCAGGAAGCAATAGAGATTTCTGATAAATCCCTTTGTACCAGAAGGGTGTAAACCTCCCCCCCTTTTTTTTTTTTAAATTTTTCTTCTTTGCATTTCTAAATTACCTTTCTTTTCCTTCTCCCACTATTTTTTTTCCATGCATCTAGTCATGCTTAGTCAAGTTCTGACCCATGCCAGAAATCTTAAAATACCATTCCCCTTCAGTCTTTCTCCTCCAGCTACTAATTTGTATTTAATACCACAAGCATTTTCCTGTTTCTTCTGTTAATGTTTATTTAAAAAAGCATGTGCGCACCATGAAATGAGACTCCTAAGCATGCTGATAAGCAGTAGATGAAACAGCGCATTTGAGGTCAGTGGAGCTCTTTCTGTGGCTCATGCTTTGCCTGTAGTTAGTTCTCCGTTGATGATGAATCTGTGCATCATCTGATCACTTGGCTGTATGCATTTCTTCCAGATGAAACGTGAGCATGTGATAGCATTTAAGTTGTGGTGAGAGCACGTGGTAGTGTAGTAAAACAGCCAGCAGGCTATTTTAAGAGGGCAGATGATAACCTCATGTAGAACAAAATCTTTTGCAGTAAGATGACTCCTTCCCCCCACCCCCAGCTCTTACTCTCTGGCATACTCTTGAGTTTCTCTGTGTCTATGAATACTGCTGCTTTAAATCAAAAAGTCTGTCTCTACTATGTGTCTGTGATACTTTGTTTTGATGGTAGCGACTTAAACCGGTATTTAGCTGCTATTTTCCCTGTTTCACAAATGGAGAACTGGATTGCAGGTAGCTGTAGCTGTTTTGGACTCAGTAAAGTTGGTTTTCATATAAATTAGGCTTTTCTGTAGGCCTCTTCTCCTCACTCCATGCAGCATGACTTTTGAAACTAAGCTGATACCTCAGAAATTAGTAGAGAAATATTGGCAGAACATGTTATCTAGACAGAAGGCGTCTGAAATGAGTTATGACAAGCCATCCTTCCTGGTTTTTTAGGTAAGAGTATGGAGATATTCACAGTTTAGTTGATGTGTATTACTTTGTTTTAGAAAATAAATCTAAAATTCAAGTGTTCTGAAAGGAGACATCTCCCTTCCTGATGTTTGAAATCTAGTTGCAAGTTTTTTGAATATATCAACTCCTTCTTCCTTAGGAACTGGTTTATTCTGAGCCTAAAAAAAAAAAAAAAAAAAAATTAAAAAAATCGGTGTGTCACTACTGATTTTGTCCATTGGCGAAGAGCAGTTTGCAACCTTGCATAGAGATGATTCGGTTCTGATTGTTTATGCTTAGGGTCTGCTTTCAGACCCTGGCCAGGCCAGTTGAGCAAACTGTTTTGGTAATCTTAAGTGACTGTCGTTGCTGTCCTGTCATTTTGATTTCTGCTGTGACTATGTGTGATTTGCTTGTGGTCAGCCATCATTTTCAGTGCTCTCGATACTTCCAGTTAGCTTGAAATGTTGGTCCAGTGTTTGTGCAGAGCCATTTTTTTGCATTGTTCTTTCATTAAAGGTTTTTCCTGGCTTATTTATTAAGTCAGGAAGAAATTGTTGATACATGAAAATGATGGAGCCGTAATGTATGTTAATCTTTAAGATGGGAAACAGTTTGCAGGTTCTATTATAGTAACTTTGCTTGCAAGCATGACATTTGTCTATAAGTTACGGAGGAGAAGGTGGATCTGACTGTGAACTTCACTTGGTACTTCAGGGCACGATGGACATCCTCTAAACTGGAACTCAAGGTGGCTTGTGTTCTCCATGCTGCTCCATTGTGGTGGTGTTGAATGGGGTTGGTTGGTGGAAGGAAAGGTGCCCAACAGAGTCTGAAGTAGTACCAGTGGGATCAAGGAGTAGTTTCCCTAAACCATGATCTACTGCTGTGATTTTAAAAAAAAACAAAACAAAACCAAAACAACAAAAAAAAAAACCAACAAACTTGCAGCCACTCCAATGACTTGCAGTTGTTCCTATCTAATGGTGATCATAGTCTTGCAAGTGTGATCAGTTGATACCATTAACAAACGTCATGAGAATTTGGAGGACCAAAATCTGCCATTTCTTTTTTTCTGTAACTGTAAATTATTGACAAATTAATTCAAACTTGGCATCTGTCTCATAGAATGTCCTAAAAACTGACTTCACAGGCTTTCTCCTGCTACAGTGATCTTTAAAGAACTATTCAAACAAGAATAAAATATATTCATTAAGTGTAAGTTTCTACATGATAGAGTAGATGCTAGCATTGTTCTTGGGGGGGAAAAAGCAGGACCCAAAAGCTTTCCTTCTCTGCAGCCTGTTTCTTTTGGGAAAGTCTCTTGTTAGTTCTGTGGGTTTTGCTGCTGTTTGCTTTTCTTCCTAAAATTTGGGCCAGCCTTTTTATTAGCTGTGGCACTGTATCCAATCCCCGTGGCAGTTTTGGCTTCCAGTCCACTCACACCCTTTAGTGCTGAATAAGTTTGTCATCTGTGGTGTCTAAAAGGAACGCAATGATAGCAGGAGCATTCTTTTTAGTAAAGGGTCACTGACACATTGCAATTTTTTGAATAATATTTATGCTGGTAAGCACTGCAGAAGTAGGGGTGCTTTTTCATTACAGGGTCAGATGACACAGTCACTTCTAGGAAGAAAAAGACTTTGTGACACTCTGGAGAAACTTCTTGCTGGTTTCTTGTGGGGCAGTTCTGTTGGCGCAGAGACTTGAGCTTTTGACATCTGGAGCATTGCGGGAGTACAAGGCTGGCTTAGTAGAGCACAGAAGATCAAGTAGAACCCATCAGCAAATTCGGGCAATTAATATAAGCTGTAGTTATCTGAGCACCTAATCATGGGCATCCGAATGTATCATTGTTATTCTGTTCAGCAGGGCTTCATCTAAGCAGGTGGACATTGTACTTCAAGCAGAGTGAAGTGCTTGGGTCTAATTTTTACTCCTCATTCAAACGCCTTTGGTTTTTCATTCTTAGGAACTGGACTGTTAGGAGCAGGATAAGGTGGGGTTTTCAGTTACTTTTAGGAAGAAACGCTAGTTATAATTCAGTAGAATATCCTTCACTTTTGTCTCGTGGTTTTCCCCAGAATGTATGACTATTTAACCAGATCCTTGTTTATCATATGTGCAAGCAGTCTGTGATGGCTTATGCACTTATTAGCCAAAAATTATTTTTTTACCGTTTTAATCACTGAATGCTTACTCTGCTTCATAGCAGATCTGTCTGTATTTATTTCCAAGTGTGTACTTTGTGGATTTTTTTTCTCAGTCCTGTGTGTCGTCTTACTTACACACAGTATTCCCCATGTGTTTTGGCCTAGATTTCCACAGCTGTGTTTCCTGATTTATTTTAGGAGGGTAGTTTACATAGTTCTTGTCTGTGTATATCAGAAAGAGAGGTGAGTTTTACTGGACTGAATCTTCCTTGGGCTATGTTTCTGGCCAAGTTTCCATGTTGAGGTGCCTCTCTTCATTGACACTAGAAGGTTTTTATGCAATTGCTTTGTTTTGGCTCACCAAGTAGGTGTAACCTGTTGCATTAGCAAGTACCCAGGCATCTCAGCTTCAGTGTCCCCATCAAATTTTATCTTGGGTAATTTCATTGTAACAAGTTTTATTTTTGCCTGTAGTTCCAGGAGTCTGAGCTTCCTTAAGCCTGAGTACTCAATCATATATTAATACTGTATGCCACTGAATATCTCTGTTCAGTGGCAGCTGAGATTATCACTGTGTGACATCATCTGTAAGATTCAAAACTTACAAAGCAATTCAAAAGTGATTTAGGATGAAGGTGTGATAGATGTAGGGGTTTTTTTATGCCATTTTTGCTGGGGTTGGTGAAAAATAAGTTGTATGTGTTCAGTTCTGGCAATGTTTAGATGGTGACTTTGAAGCAGTGGCTTAGGTAAAATGTTATGTAGTATTTGAAATTAATGCTCTGCAGAATCATAAGTGCTTTGCAGCTGGTTTGGGGGAAGAAAAATCCTTGGAGCTGGAAAGCTTTAGTACATCTTCAGGGACTCCAAACCAAGGTTTTTTTAACCTTTGTCCTTTTTGGATTTGTATCATAAATGTGTACTTGGATACATGCACACAGACACAGATGTGCACACAGACATGCACACTACAAACTTCCATACACATTTTTACTGCTAGTTGTACCTGTTGTTGTAGATAAAATGTTAGGTCTTGAAAATATTACCAGTTTTAGGAATTTCGGTGATGTGTTGTTTTTAGTACAAATAAGTTTTTGCTTCTGAGGAACAGGTTTATATGAGCAGTAAAATTTTTTCTGGATCTCATCTTAAATTTTATGTATTCTTTACCACTGATTTTTAATTTCTCTTGTGAACTGTGACCAAATCACACAGAAATCCTGCACGGCAGGTCTGTTCTTAGTTATTTTCAAACTTTTCCTCTTGTCTTAGTCCTAATTTTTGAAACAGAACTTAATTTTTGTTGGTGTGTTTTTTTGGTTTTTTTTTTTTAGCTCTCTTGCGCTGCACATTACTACATTTGGGCAACAGTATGTTTCATAGAGGTTTCCAGAACATTTGTAATCATCTCTTCTCCCTCCCCCCTTCCCTTCCTCTCTCAGTTGTCATAGTTCCCTGCTTTTCTTATCTTTCTTTTTACTGCCGCAGCTTTCAGATGATAATTCATGGCTGGAGGAACAGCTGCTGCATAATAGCTGAATGAGACTCAGCACCACTTGCAGCTGACCTAATGTGAGAATAAATGAAGAAATTTGTGCTTTGCACGTAGGTTTACCTATGGGATCCTTTTCCCAGTTTGGACACGGGGAAGTGGGCTGTGGATGGCCTCTCTGGCTTCCCCTTGCCTGCTGCTCTAGGGATAGAAATACACCAGGGGTGGTGGCGCAAATGAGGCGAGGTATTGGAGGTTCTTAACGGTTTTCAAGAGTCACCTGTTTCTAACCGTGAGTTGCTTTTTCCTTTTTTTTTTTTTCTTCTCTTTTTCCCTGCCACTCGTTTATTCATGCTCCGGTGGCCAAAAGCGCCGCAGCCTGCGTGCTAGGAACAGGTGGAGCGACACGTTGTACGTGGTCATGCTGCGCTTTGCCAAGCCACCCTGCTCACTTCCCTTTCATTTCCTCCGGGTGAGCAAGCCAACGCTCTCGTCATCTTTTGCGCCAGGGACCCGAGGCTGCCAAGCTGAGCTGGGAAGCGTCCTGCCAGTTCAGTACGCGCAGCCTAGGGGTTACAGCTTATTTTGGGGCCGGCTGGCGAGGTTCGCAGCGGGCAGCCCTATCTGTGCTGCACAGATGTCTTGGGCTGCTCCTAAGTCAGCGCCTCAGCTGCTGCAGTTTATGGTGCAGTGCTGTAAAGAAAGCTGTCGTCTGTCAGATGTTTAAACTGTTAATATCCACTGGGAATACTGTACCTGCGTATATTCAAGGCACTAGACTGGCCAGGAAATATTTATTAAGAAAAACCTTTCTATTTTAGTCTTAACCACCGTACGAACTTTTGTTGCTGTGACTGTTAGATACAGCTTTACTGATGCTCTGGTGATTTAAGGATACAAGCAAGTTAAGATTGGAGAAGACACATTTGAAGTAAAAGTGTATGTCTGGAAGCTTGACTGAATTTTTTTTTTTTCTGCCTGCAGTTGTAGACCTTGCTGTATCAGGAGAAATACCCTAATTTAAAAATATTTCTTCTGTAGTTGACTTCTGACTTAATGGGCTAGAAAAGAGGAATAAAATAGTATAAAGGATATCTGAGGCCTTGAAACTGACTGATTTGAAGAAAAGAATGCTGCTGCAGCCTTACTGTGTGCCTTAGTCTGCTCTCCCCAGGTATATTCTCAACCTTATTTTCTAATTTCACTTTCCTTTCACTAAATCCTCAGTTAATGTTTTTACAGTTTCAGTAGGTACTGGTTGTTGCAGGGATGGAAGGGAGGAAGATAGCTCAGTTAGTTTTATTTCCTTATTGCTGTTAGATCATAAACCTTTTGAACAGAAGTCTTCATCCACTGAGGGTTGGTGGTTTAGATGACTTAAAATTACCTGAATGTATTACCGTGGCCATTTTGAATGTGATGGAGTTTAAGCATATATATGCAAAGGTCAGTCTTGTTTTAAAATGAGAAGATGGATTTGGTAGTTGAACAACCAGTATGTGGATGAAAGGGATCTCTAAGGCATTTCATTTGGTGTTTAAGAAATGTCGGTGATGGAAAAATCAATAGGGTTCATATGAAATGAATTTTAAAATGGGCTAATTAATAGGTTTTAATGCAATTGCAAATGTGGAATGGCCATCCAGTGTACATTTTGCTATAGGGGATTTGCTGCCATTGGTACTCAGCTGTGTTATTAACATTTCATTAATGACCTGGAAGAGGTCATAAAATTGTTGTCAATAGAGTTGGCAGCCAACTGAAATCCTAGGGGCAAAAAAAGCAAGCTTAGTTATGGAAGCCAGGCTTGTATCTTGGGAACTGGTGGGGGATGTGGAAAGGGAAGCTGGAATCTGGGTAGATCAGGGTAGGCAATCGGCAGGCCTTAGCCATCAGTATCCTGTCGCTGAAAGGACCAGTGTGCTCTTTAGTGTCTGTGTAGTGTTATAGGTCACATAAGACCCCTCGCTATTGGGCAGTTAGGGCTGGTCTGCTTCTACAATACAGTATCTGCCTGGGGTATTGGTGTGTCAGATGTTGAAATCCAGGAGAGAACAGAAGAATGTGAGAAAGATGTTAAAGAACAGGAAAACAGGCAGATAATAAGAGGCATACGAGGATGAGCCTGCTAAGCGTGAAGTTCACTGATTCCCACCCAACTATTTAGAAATTGCGAAGCGTTTCCAATGTAAGGGTCTCCATATAGTCCTCGTCTGTCTTTGTTGAATAGCTGTGCTTTATGTTAGTGCTTACCTAAGACATATCAGCATGTAGTCAATTCTGTGGAATTTAAAAACAAAGGTATTATTTAAATAGTTTGTTCAAAAGATTTGGCTTGGCTGGATCCTCATCTGATGTGATTTATGACAGTTTTATACTTGTGACTAACATTTTACCTGACCGTCTTGGTGGAAGATAAAGATTGGTTGAACAAGAGAGTAAACTTCATCACAGGTGGAGCCTCTGCAGAGTTAAAAATATTGCTTGCCTGGAAAGCAAGGGCGTATTAAAAATATTTTTCCATAAAGCCTTGTTTAACAACCATATATGCCTTTTTACATAGTGTTTAAAAGACAAATCTCAGTATTTCCAAGGCAGTATCTTTCCAAGTGTTTGCATTTTTAGGTTTTAAGAGCTGTTGTAAGCATGTGCAAATTTGAATTAACGTTGTGCTTGGTGGTTTATGCTAGTATGGGAGATCATTTAGCATGCAGACCTTGCTATGTGTAATAGTTGGCAATATAAAAATAACTTGATACCTGGATCTCAAAATTCAGCCTTGATTCTTGCAGTGGCAGAATTGGCGTGTTGTTATGTGGGCGATGTTGGTCACCCAGTGACACTGAATAGGGAAGTTAGGGAATGGCTCTTGATAACATCCAGATAGGGTGTTGTAAAGAGTCAGTTCTCACAGCTGATCTGTCCGTAAATATCAGAATGAAGATTGTAGTCCACATGCAAGTCGGACTTAGCTTGAAACTATTTTCTGTGGCAGTACCATGGAAGCTCATCTGAAGAGGGTCTTGATGCTCTTACTCATATCAGAGAGAGTTTTCAAATATATTGTGAAAGGAGTAAGCCTCTGCTAAGATAGAAGGGTGTGAGTGTTTGGTGGGTTTTTTGGTGTGTGGGTTTGTCAGAGGTGTTTCACTTTGTTTCTTTTTTTGAAACAAGGTTTTTGTAGTCAAGTCCCTGAGCTCATAATGAGTTAGGTTCAAAACTTTAGAGCACCTAAGCTTGTTTTCCCTCACTCTTATTCTTAAATGTTTGTTATGTTAGGAGAAGATCTGTCTGGAGGGCGTCATGTCCACCTCCCCCTCTATCAAATGCTACTAATGAACATTCTGGCCATGAGCGTGCTGAGAGTGGGTTCCTGTCAGAATTGCCTTATGTAAAATCGCAAGGAAGCAAATGTTTCTCGTATCCTCCCATTGTTTTGTTTCCTGTGAAGTAGCGGACTGGATGTGTGTCCTGGATACAGGCTTTTTTATGGCACTATACGTGTTGGGATGATCCAATCAAATCATTCTTGGTATCCCCTATAGTCTCAGCATAGCAGGAAACGAGGCTTCCTCGCATCCTGTTTTTCTCCAGTTAGCCTGACTTTGGAGAGCTCGTGGCTCTAGCAGAATCCAGAATGAAGGTGAGCTTAAAGTGGATTTAGGATTTTTTTTTAAATTTTTTTTTGTAAGTTTAAGCTATAGTTTCTAACCTTATCCTAAAACATTCCTTTTTTAAATAGTTTTCTCCCCTGTAGTACCTTTTTGATGCAGTTCTTGTGTTTGCACAAGCGCCCGTGTCTCTTCTATTTTCTTTTTTAGGGATCTAAGCCGTTATTTTGTGATTCCCTTCATACTTCTCGTTTGCTTGTTTAAAAGCTACCACAATAAGCGTATAGCGAACAATGAAAATTTTACATTCCTGGTGCTTTCTTGTTCCATAACAGCTTGCTTAATATTTTTTTTCCCCAATTTGAGCAGTGGTTAAGCTATCTCTTGTCTGCTTTTGCTTTTATGTATTCTGCTGTCAGCTTATTGGTAGTTTTTTCTCACCTTTGTTATAAATTATGCTATTAATAAAACTTAACATAGCTTTAGTCTCTTTGTGTAAAATCAGATAACTTCTTATTTGCTTAATGTCTTTTATTGTGCACATAGTTTTTAAATACTGCCTCATGTTTTAGGAAAAACCCTACAAAGTTCACATCTGTGCAGTTCCCTATAGCAATTCCTTACAGCTTCAAATAAGTAACAGTAGTAGTTAAATTTTCTGTAGCTCAGAGAAACTTGGTGAAATAGTTATTTGACTTACTTTATGTGAGCGATAACTGCTTGGAGTATATTAGTGTTGGCCTCTGCTTGATTTTTGTGTCTGTTTTGTGTCATTCCCGTTCTGAACTGTATATGTGCTACCTGAGCTTGGGAGATGTCAGCACCTCAACAGCAGAGGTAAAAACTGCTGCTTGCTGGGACCAGAGGTGATCCTTAGTCCGAGGGGGGAAAAAAATGTGCGTGTTAATATATGCAAGTACCTCAAATACTGTGAATGTTTGGATATTTTTTTTTTTCTTCCTTATTGAATAATACTGTGACTAAATGTTTTCAAAATCACCTCTGCCTTGGTTAGTAGATCACGTAACCGGTCAAAACTGGTCTGGCAGTCCCTTTTATGGTTACTTTAGGTAGCTTTCATGAAAATTTTCATTTCTCTTAGGTTTAACCAGCGTTCTTCTTTCTCCTCTGAGCATTCCTTTGTCCCTTCCTCTCTCTGCCCCTGGGAATATGAGTTTTTCCTCTCCTGTCTCTGAAGGCTCCTTTTTGGGGTGCAGACTTTCTAATCCTGCCTGTGGGGTAGATCTATTATCAGGAAAATAAACAGGTTTTTTGTTGACTTTTTAGATACAAGCTGCTACGCTGCAGGAAACTGAATCTCTTTCTGTTTCTTAAATCAGTTGGAACAATTGTAATAGTTGTCTTTTACTGTCCTCTTTCTAGCCTTGCACAAGGGAATACTGTGTCTCCTTTCAACCTATGCAGAGTGTGTTGTAAGAGCTATTTTCATGAGACTTCGGATGAGTGTTTCCATTACCTCAGGCAAATATTATGGGTCTCTTTTTATTTTTTTTTTTAATCTCCTCTTTTACCCCTGAAAATCCAGATGTTTAATGCCATCACCCAGTGCTTGAAAGTTACTGGAGTGTTTTCCACAAGATAGTTTGAGGTTTGGATCTCTTTCCCACAGTTAAAAATAAAATAACCTCCAACTTTCAGCCCTCCCCTTCCCAAACTTCATCTAATGTGTCCAGCAACTTCACTCTTCATAAAATTTGTTGATTGTCAGGAATTCTGCTTTCCTCTGTGTCTTGTAGAATAAAGAGCTAGCATATATGTTATTGTAGTACTTCTTAAAGTATTTACAGTAATTTTGAAAATACTTAATGAACAATCAGGTATGGTGCCTGTGAGCTGCTACAGAAAAAGATCATGCCAAGAGTAATGGCACCCAGTAACTGTTTTGGCCAAACTGTCTGAGGAAAGCTTCTCTCTTCTGATAATTATGTTGTATTCAACTTTGCCATAATTTTAACTGACTCCTGCTATTTTTAGCATATGTATTCTTAATTTTTTTTTCAGATACAGCTGCTTCTATATTCTCTTTGTATTTAAAAATGAGTTTGTGGTTTTTTGTGTGTGTGTTTGTTTTTTTTTTTAAAGGGAAAAAACCCCGCTGTTTTTTACTGGTGTGTGACAGCCACTGAAAGACTAGCACCTTGATCAGGCAATAGCTTCTACAGTCATGGTTTGCATAATGCCATAGAAATGCTTTATTTAAAGGCTTGTTTCTGCAACTTATTTTATTTTCTTTTGTTTTCAGACTTTTGATGCAAATGACCTGTATCAGGGACAGAATTTCGGCAAAGTTCTCAGCTCTCTCGTGGCTTTAAATAAAGTGACTGCAGGTAAGTAGATTCTGCTGTGTCCTGGTGCTTGCTTACCTTACCTTCAATTCGCATCAATGTGTATATACCAGTCAGGATGAAATTAACATGCCCAGTGTTTTAGAAGAGTTTCTTTGTTGCAGTTTATTGTGACGATTTCTCTCTTTCCAGAAGGACACTTTGCAGTGGAGCTAAGACTGAGCCTTTTAGCTGGCAAGAATTCTTAGAACCCGTCCCCATCATCTTTTTTTTTCTTTCTTTTTTTCAGTTTGAAACACTAAATATTTACTTTTGCCCCACTGTGTAATTCCTGTGTTTAAACATTTCTGTCAATGTTTTTGTTGTTGTCCTGTCCCCCCACTCCCAAGCATTGTCTTTCTTGACAGTAACAGAAGGATAGTTGGCATCTCTGACCCCTTAATCTATGCATGTTTCATTTAGGTAGGAGCTATAAGTCACAAACCATCTACCTAGAGTTCTTTAGGGAGAAGAGAGCTGTAGAAATAGCACACAGGTGAGAGGTGTCCATGCTTTGTAGGGTGAGGCTGTACTAAACAATGTCAACAGGACCCTGGGAGAGAGGTATTATTTAAAAATGGGCCATACTTGTCAATTTTTATGTGGGGAGGAAAAGGAAGCTGATAGAAAAGTCAGTGGTGGATCAGTGTGACTCTATTTAATAGTAATATGATAAGTATGTTGTCATTCTTACAATATTCCTTTGGTCCATTACAACAGGCGTTTTTTTGTGAATTTTTTATTTCCTGCTTGCATCAGAAAACACGCTTTAGGAGTGAGTTTTACAACCAAATTCTTAGTTCTAATGAATGGGCATGGAGTAATACCATTGATGACTTTGAAGATACTTACACCATCTGAAGATACTGCCTTTCACCTTAACTGCAAGTGCGAATCTAACCCATTTCAGTGCATCTGTAAAGCTGCTGTATACTGACCGTAGCTGTCTTTAAAGGGGAGAAAAAGTGTGGCTCTTTGGTCCAGACATCAATAGATTAATATCCACATCAAAAAGCCACAATTGCAGCTGGCCTTAGAAAGGACAGAGGCTGATCCCTTTCATGGTGGGGGGGCGGTGGGGTATGGAAACCAAAAATCAAAACCACATGCGAACTGTGGCGTTGCCTCATTCCTAGGAGCAAGCAGAGCTGCATAAATCTTCCTGACCAACTGTTCTTCCAAACAATTTCCTTTAATTCAGTGACTGTGTAGAAGGCATTTTAGATGCTATCTCTCTACGCTGATACTGGAAGATGGCTTTCAGAGCCATCTGGGTCTGCAAGAATTTCAGGTATACGTATGTTCTTCTGATATGAGTCTTTCTCCAGTGGAAGAAGACCCATGAATATGAAGGTTGACGAAAGGCTGCTATGGTTATATAGTTCATCTAATTATTTTAGTTCAGAAGGGGTAGGATCCAAGGTATCAGTTGCTGCTGGTAAGGGGACGGATAAGGGGAAAGGAAGTGGTGTAGGGAAGCTGTCATCATGGTAGAGAAGAAGAAAAGGTGTTACCAACCTTGAAAATCTTCGGATGGATGGATAGAAGTGTGGAGCTTCTGTGAAATCTACCAAATTAATATTTGTCAAATATGCACAGTCTGTTGCCAGTCAACATTCTTGAGTTTTTAGCAGCAGAGTTTAATTATTTTCTGACAATAATCCTCTTGAGAAACTAATTGAACATGTTTATTTTGTATTATAATGGAAGCTTTAATGGGTATATGGGGTCTGCAAGCCCTTTTAAATCTATCAAAAGTTCAAATTAATTTGAAAGTATTCAGATATTATTTGTAAAAATGCTTGCAATTTGCATGTGGTTGGTTTTGTAATTTTTCTCAGACACATGCAGTTTCTAATTCAAGCCTCAAGACGTGCTTTTGTGTTTGGTTTATCAGCTCTGCTGTTGTGAACTGGAAAACTTGGGGAATCAGTAGTGTGTTTTAGGGTTGCCCAGAGGCTGGAAGACATTGCCATGAATGAACCTGATCCTGTTAGCCAGGTGACTTGCATCAAGGTACTGCTTGATTGAGTGGTGTTTGGTCTGTTCTTCTACTTTGCTGCAGCCAGGAAACAGCAGACTGGACATGGAGATGCTTCAGGTTACTTACCTTCAAATTCTGTTAGTTACTGAGGGTTACATCAACTCTAAAGTTTCTGGGAGCATTAAAATTAACCACAAAGTTATTTACAAACAAAGCTCATGATCTAGTCCTATTTCTCTCCCAGTAGCCTGCAAAAACAAAGATGTATGCTCTTTCAGTGATGAACTATAAAAACTAGCGTTTATACAATAGCCTTCAAATGCTTTTAGGAAAGCAGACTCACAAAGTGCGAGGTTTTATAACTTCATTGTGTAATGACACTATCCATACAAAATATGCAACTTAATATCAACAGTTTTAATATTTCACTACTTGAGTAGAGAGTGTGTGTGTATATATGTAGAGAGATTTTTTTGAAGGATAATGATTTTTAAAGGATGACAAAGACTCACTTTAAAAGATGTGCCTGAGGAAGGTATTCTCTGCTCAGTCATTGTGGACTTGAAGCATCCTTTGTTAACACTTTTCTTCAGTGCTCATTGTCCATCTCAAACCCTTTCCCTTCTCCTGCATCTCAGCTGCTGTGCTGAAGTTGAAAGGCTTTCCAGTTAGGATGAATTGAATTCTCCCTTTAGATTTGGGGTGAAACAGCAGATACGCTTTGTTCACCAGTCTCCTTGTGGAACTGCACCTGTATGTGTATTTCCCTTTGAGCAAAAAATAACTCGGATTGCATAATTGTTGTCTGCTTTAGTCTGAAAGTAACTGAGAGACTGTAGTTCTGTGTGTGTACCTCTGATGGAGGTAGAGTGTTGGAGGCAAAGCAGACTACTAGGAAAGGGTACCAGAAGCATAAAAGCCAGGAGAGCAGTTGGGATGCTTGTGTGCTTTTGTAGTCTCATAAAAACATATGTTTGGTACAGAAGATAAGTGCATTGTTTTTGGGGCTTCTTGAAGCTCGGGTGCTCACTGGATAATTTCCTTGTATGTGGGAAAACATGAGGAAAGGGAATGACGTGCTGTACCTGTGCAAGAGAACAATGTTTGTCTCCTGTAACATGTCACCTGTGCAAGGGCCCTGGTAGCATCCCCCTCCTGGGGGTTTGGCTGTGAGGGCTGGGGGAGCTGGTGCAGCCAGGAGTGACCCCCCCCATCACATCGTGATTCTGGGAGAGGCTCCCAGCAGTGCTGTGGGAGGCTGGCCAGCACCAACCTGGAAGAACCTTAGGAGCCACTTTTGGTGCAGCCTGTCCCCTACCTGGCTAATCTGCAGCAAGACCCCCCACCCACAGATGAGCCAACGTCCTGTCCCCAGGGAGGTGCCCAATGTCCAGGACTGGGTCTGCCCCTGTGCCCTGGCTGCCCTGCTTCTGGCTGGGGAGGTGGGATAAGCCCTGCCCTGCCACCTCCTCAGTGCCTCCCGGCCCACAGTGACCCCAGTGACACCCTGGCAGCACGTAGAGCTACCCTTTGGGTGACCATCTCAAATGGATGTGCTTCTCAGAGCAGAGACAAATCAAAGATGGGAGAGATTTGAGGCAGGGGGTGGTGGTGGTGTTTTTTCAAGCAAGCGGCTTTCCTCCTTTCCACTCCTCCTATCCTTCCCCCTCTCTCCAAAGAAGAAGAAATAGCTTAGTTGGCAAAAAAGGGGTGAGACAAAGGACCGTAGGAAAAAAGACAGTGGAAGGAATGTTTTAATTGAGAAGGAGATGGTGGTAGTGGGGAAGAAGAGCTAAGAAACAGATGCGGCTGGCTTTACTTCAAGCAAGTTTTATGCATTCGAAATTCTTGGCCAGTAGCTAAAATGATGCTGGTTAATTACCTTTAAATAGACTAGTAGTGAGTTGGAATGGAGAAGTACAACCCTAACTCTCTTCTTCCTAAACAGCTCAAATGGTTTTCCGTCTGTGTAGGGAAGAAACTGCCAATGTCTTGGGATTTCAGATCATTTATTGATGTAACTTTTTTTAATTATGAAGCAATTACAGATACATTGAATCTGCTTTAAGCACGTGAGTCTTACAGAAGTAAGCAGAAGTTATATGCAGATTTCTCAAATTCTAATATTTACTTACTTTTCCCCGCCTACAGACATAGGGCTGGGCAGTGACTCTGTATGCGCACGTCCCTCATCTCATCGGATAAAGTCTTTTGATTCTCTGGGATCCCAGTCTTTACACAGTAGAACTTCAAAACTTTTTCAGGGACAATATCGGAGTTTGGTAAGTTCTAGGAGAAATAAGACATGCTGTGGTGTGATTTATATTTTTTGTTCTTTGACAGTAGTTATAAGTAGACAATAGTGTAGCAAAGTAACTGTTTCATCTGTTTCGCCTCTGTATTTCAAGTCTTGTAACACTCTATTTCTGCAGCTTTTGTTATGATGCTGTGAAACACATACCACTTTCTGTGACCTTCTGGTTAGTTTTTTTCCTCACTTAACGCTCCATGTTGTCTGCATATGCAGTATCTTTCTGGACTTGCTTTTTCAAAGGCAAAAATCTCATTTTCTCCATGTCTGTGAGTTTAGGGATAGCGACCGAAGGATATTAAAACCTCAGCAGAGGTGGTAGTTTTAATATTGACAGTATCAGTAGTTATTCCTGTATTCTGTTGTGTTTCAAGGTGAATCCTTCAGCCAGCCTTCAGGTAACTGAGTGGTGTGGGCAGTTCTTGTACAGCTGAAATCAGGATGGGGTACTGTATTGAAACTAACTGTGACAAAAGGTGCTTTTAGTGACTATAAGACTTGCACGGAGGGTTCAGAACCTTACTGTAAACTGCTTTTTCCATGCTTGGTGGAGGCAGTTTTGAACTATGTGATGATTGTTATGTGAAACTTTAAACACAGCTCTCTGCTTCGGCTTTCTTAGGTGTGGTTTGATGTGTTTTCTCTGGTAGCAGAGCCCTTGCAAGTTCTTGCCCCAGGCCTCTAATTCCAGCTCCCCCTCTGCTGTTCACCACCCACTCAGTTTTGCTGATGCAACTGTTTGTAGGACTAGCTGTTGGCTGGATTACTGAAATAATTGGAGTTTTAAGTGTTTCTGTCACTTCAGTGATCTGAGCAGCTCTGCAGGAAGCTACAAAGGGGCAGAGAAGTACAAAAAAGAGGGACAGAGAGCTAGTGACCAAACCTGGGAAATTTTTAGTTAGGTTTTGCTGTTGTAGATAATCAGTTTGGAGGTGCTCTCACTAGATTCTACTCCGTTTCCTCTACTGGAGAGCCATCCTGGCAGAGTAAAGGGACTGTAGTTGATGTTGGTGGGCAATGCTGCTGCTTATTTTGTAGCTTTTTGCCATTTACTTAGGGAAAACTTTTTGTCCATTCTGCTCAACAAGAGACAAGCACATAGTGTACAGAGGACTAAGGTGGAGGCACTTGTTTGGAAATGTGCCTATCTAATTGTCAAACATTGTGACTTGCATTATCTTGGCACTTTCTGTATGTTTTCAAAGTTGCACTTGCCCTCCTTTTCCTACAGTTTCTCAGCCACTAAAAGTCTGATTGTTAAATTGAGTTGTGATACAATAACATGTCAGCTTAATACCTGTTATTGTATCACAATGTTGTATGATCCTAGTGACATCACATAGTACATCTTTTAATCATCTCAACTATGTAGACAACATGTAGGTGAAATTCTGCTACCTGGATAGCTGACTGGGATTGCTTACACAGTCATTTTCTTACCAAGTTACTTTTTCAGTAATACAGGTATTGATCCTTACTTATGATAGAGACAGACATGATTTAAAATGCTGTTCTCTCAGTTTCAAGTGCAATGGATTGTATTTGGATTAATTAAAGCTGTCTGATTCTTTTGCCTTTTTAGCATAAAAGTTTGTCCTAATTAGCATGGTCTGTTACGGGGGAAAAAAACCCCAGTTTTAACTTGAAAACTCTTTATTTATATGGAGCATTATTTATATCCAGGATTAAATTAAACTTAACTCAGTTCTGCCTTCTTCCCAGCCTGGAAAATTTTAGGGGAAAAAACCTCTCTAGTGTAAAGCTGTTGTTTCTTTGTAGTTGCCAAAGGCAGTTTTAATTTATACTACATAGAGAAAATAGAATTTATTTTTTTGGGGAGTAGGAATTATTCTTGTTTTAGCTATCTTACCCAATTCTGATTTGAAGGGGCTGTAATAAGACAATATACTCCCTGGACTGATACAGATCCATAGTTTAAAAATTACAGAAATACTGGAAATGGCAAATCATCCCTTACAAATGCTTTGAGTGGAAATGAGTGAGGAGTGTTGTGTGTAGAGGAGAGTCTATTTCCATTTTATGGATATTTCTATTTTCTTCATGGAATAACTGTTTAAATCTCTAACATGATCTTTTTTGTTGTTTGTATTCTCACTTACTAGGACATGACAGATAACAGCAACCATCAGGTGGTGGTGAGAGCAAAATTTAATTTTCAACAGACAAATGAAGATGAACTTTCTTTTTCAAAAGGAGATATTATTCATGTTACAAGAGTGGAAGAAGGAGGCTGGTGGGAAGGAACTCTAAATGGCAAAACAGGGTGGTTTCCAAGTAACTACGTGCGAGAAATAAAATCAAACGGTGAGTTTTGAAGGAGAGCACATTTGCACAAATTCGGGCTTTGGGTAGAAGTTGATAGTTGGTTGATTCATTAAAAATTGTTCTGCTTTTTTGTTTAAGCTTGACTGTACTTATTTGATTTCATTCACAGTGAGCATTAATGCTCAGGAACTAATACTCCCCCGCCCCAGTTTGCTACACAGCTCTAGGACTTTGGAATTAACAGTAAGCAGGCAGAAAACTCACCCATTCTGTTTGCTTGTCTGTCTGTCTCTGTCACAGTTGGGCTGCTCTGACTTCCTTGATCTGGATTCCTACAATGCTGGATTTTAGCACTCATGCTGACATACTTTGCATTGGTGCTTTGGGTTGAAATGGTATGAGATTCCCTGGAAGTGTCTTCAAAAACAACAAAACCGAAAACCAAACCAAAACACAGACAGACACCTGCAAAGCAACAACAAACTACACCAAAAAATCTCTAAACACGTCCCGCTGCTTAGAATTGGAGATTTCTCCTGCATTTGTTTGCTCCTACCAGAATCTACTAAAAGTTCGAGACAGGTTTTGAAAGATAATGTATTTGTGATTTTTCTTTTTATTGTTCATGTGCCTTTCACTTTTCTTTATATATACTTCACTCTTCTACTGAAATTTTATTTTGAACTTCATGCAGTGAAAGTGCCTTCTGTAAATGTCATCTTCATTACTGAATATCAGAACTAGCATTGCTGCTTAATCCACCAAGACCTTGATGTGGCTGATGTCATCTTTTTGTTTGTGTTTGTCTCTTTATTGTCTTTGCTTGCTTTCAGAGCTTGGGGATGAACCTGCTGGGATAAAACTACCCAGGGATGTTCTGAGATGCTTTACCGCTCTTTCCCTTGTCACAGCTCCAATCAAAACACACATCTTTTGGGCCATGCTAAAACCACTGGCACGAATTTTTTGTTTTTAGGCAGCCACGTGGATACATGATTACAAACTGAAGTTTTGAGGGTAGAACTCCATTTTTAAGCTTATTAATTTCTCCATTTGCATCCCCTTACTTTCTTCCTTGATTTACTATCTATAGTCCGTTTTTGCAGAATGCTAGATCTTATATCTATAACTTCATTGTAATTTTCAGTGAGATGCTTTTAGGCATAGTCACTATTTAAGACTTAGCTTTAATGTTCTTCGGAGATCTCTCAGATGCAGCTTATCCTGGAAAACAATTCCTGAAGCCTGTTTTCTCTTGTCTGTAGTGTTGTAGCAGTCTCTTTCAGCCAGTCTTGTTTGGATTTCATCAGTTTTGATCTCTTCCAACTCCTGAGACTAGAACCTGGGTCAGCTGTCAAGATCCAGAATGGAAGTAGCTTTTAACCATGAACATATGAGAACCAAAAGTTGCCAGCAACTGAAATTAAGGTGGTTCTTGTTTTTCACCCAGCTTCACTTGGGTGAAGTAAATCCTCTTTCCTCTCCTAAATAGGAAAGCCAACAAGCTGTGGGGCTGTGGGTAGTACCAAGTGCAGTTTGAGTCTTACCAACCCTTGCAATCCTGTCTTGATTCCTGGAGGCTGAGATGAATGGCTTCCAGTTCTCCTGGGTTTAAATGTCACTTCTCACCATCAGAAAAGTTTTCTGCTGAACTCTTCTTTTCCCTCCACCGTATAGGTGAGTTGCCTGGGTTACAAGGGCTTGCTCCTTCTGGCTTCTGCAAGACTTCTTGGATTCTTGGAGCACACTCCCATATGCTCAGTTGCTTCTGAGGAAGGGAATATGTGCCCATGCTTTTCTCTTTCTCAGGAAATTGAGTTCATTGCTTTGTTTCCTGTGCATTTACTGACTATTACAAACTTTAAATGACTCTCTAGCTTTCTCTGTTCTTTTTTTTAAAGACAAATACTATGGTCTTTTACAGTACTTTGTGGCATTTAACTTCTCTCTGTGTTTTCAAACATGGATGTAGCGAAGTTATCTTTATTGCTACATCAGCAGTGCAGGCACTGTTTAATTTATCAAAGCACTAGTTTTAACCTGCTTTTTGCCTTGGTTAGGTGTGTGTTTGAATTGTCTGAAGCTGACCTTTTAATAATGAGATGGAGGGGTGGCAGAAGGAAGCATGACATATTAAGAGGTTCTTGATATCTTTTAACAACTCTTCTTCCCTATTGAGTTGCAAATCAACTTTTGATGTATGTATGCTATGAAATGTTCTGTTGCTACTACCCTGTGTCCATGTTAGTTCTATTTCAACTGGTGACCTTAATTTTGCTTCTTTTTGTGTGTTTGAGGCCACTGTCGTATGTGTGATACTTGATCGTGTCTATTTGCATCTACTTTTCCTGTCCTTCCTTTGAGGTGCCCCTAATTTTTAAAAGACTTGTCGTTCTTGTGAGTCTTTTCTTCTTAGATTGTCACTAGTGGGAGTCCTTTTCTTAACCCATATTTCTAAGTTTACTGACTACTTCTTACTTGAAAGTCATTATTCTCATCGCTGTGCTCTTTTTTCTCTTTCCTTTGTTGTTTCTGTGAAATTTGTTATGAACATTTCTATTCTCAGCTGATTTCTGTATTGTGGGTATTGCTCAAGGTGCTAGAGAAGGCTATTCTATAATTCTCCTCCATTCTGTTGCCGCTGCATCCTGGGGTTGGACTTAGTTTATTCCAGTGTCCTTGTTGAAACAGGAACGTAGTGCCATTCACCACAAAGCTCAAAAGTGACATAAATGGCTCTGATGGGTCTTCAAGAGAGGTTTCATCTGGGTTATATGTATGGGTTGGCAGTCTCTGTTGTGCTCCTCTGCCCCTGCTCGTCTTTGCTAGTCTTCATTAGACTGGTTGACACTTCCTGTGTTGGTAGTCTTTCGCTGCCCATTTTTCTTGACTTTGTGGCAGTTATATATACACCACACTTTAAGATTTTTCTGAATTCAGAAATGTTTTAAGTGTTTTCATGCTTTGAGCATGATGTTAAAATACAAAAGAGCTTTTTTTTCCTCATGTATTTTAAAACAAGTTAGTAGAACTTGCAAGCTCAAATTCAAAATGCATTTTCTGTCAAGGTTATAATGAATTGATTTAAAAATTATCAGAATAGGATTGTTGAAATACTTGCGCTTGATTAAAGTCTCTCTATGAACAGAACGTTCATTCTGGACATCTAATTGGTTTTCAAAATGCTCCGTAAAATGTTCTGGCATTGACAGTATGACTCCACCTTTCTTCTCTCAAATGTGGCTGAAAATACTGCAACTAGTTAAAAATTCCATACAGGCAATATTGTGTGTTATCATTTTTGGTGATGGTTATTTGGAGAGCTCCTGAGAACTGGTGGGTTTGATTAAATAAATCCCTTCAGTCTGCTGGAGCCTGACTTCAACAAATGGGTAACAGAAGAAAGGAGAGAAGTTCTCATGCACGTGTGGTTTTAAGTCTCACAAAATTCACAGACATTAGATGTTCAGATAAATGAATTTTTTTTCTAAATTAAAATATCCTCTTATGTCAGATAACTACATTTGTGATCTTAGCTTGTATGTTGCTCTGAAGTTAGATATTGAAGGAAAGGAGGAAAGAGCTAGAAGGAGAAGCTGAAAAATACGGGATAATACAAGATTATGTTATAGCAGTAGTTCTCTTTCCTGAGAGAGAATTACAAATAGTAGCTGTATGAAAAAGTTGCCGTGAAGGAAATGAACACTCAAATTTGGTGTGCTGCTTAGCAATGGGAACTGCCTTTATCTACATTGCTTTCTTGAAGATTTTAAAAGAAAAGTAAACTACATTACATATATTGCATGAGCAGAGCATGCTGCATGAGAATTTATCTCAGAGCAGCTAAAACATCACAAGGCTGTGCCCATTTACTGTTTACTGCTTTGTTTGCTTAGCTGTGCTGGAATGATTAGTGTTAGCACAGAATGTTAATACACGTATGAGGCAAGCTATGAATGGTTGTAGGAAAGATGCTGAGGTTATCAAGCAAAGCACAGCGTTTAGTTTTCTTAGGGCAGACAATGACACTGTAAACTTTGGGGAAATAGATTTGGTTGAGATGGAAAATGGTTTTTATTTTGCTTTTGGGTGTGTGTTAGTCTTTCCTCCCCCACCCCCCGACCCCAGGGGAAAAGGAGGATTTGTTTGAAAGTGTGGTACTTGTGATCAAACTTATAAATAGAAGAAAAAAAATGCAGTAGTATTTTCTTTTTAGGTATGTGCCTACACTGTAAGGATCAAAAAAAATGGTTCATTTCTCTCTCCCTCCTTCCTTCCTTCCCTCCCTGTGTGCGTGTTTTCATTTCCCTTCTTAAACCCTGTAACATCTTGCCTTTTTCTTTTTAATGTTCTTTGATCACTAGTCAGGAAGTACTTTGAAATGAGAGGACTTCATTTTCATCCTGCTGTACTGTTACACATGACAGAGGGTAAAAGATTTATACTGTGTAAACTTGTTAGATATTTGACAGTGTGGCCTTATTGAGGTTATTTTATTATATAAAACAGAGCAGGGAGGGGTGAAGGTGTAGGTGGAGTCTTGTCTTTTACACTGCTCCTTCTGTCTTGCACAGTAGAGATTTGGAGGCTTAGTTTTGAGAATTCCCTTGTGATGAGAAGAGGAGGGGTTAGCCAGAATGGGGATGCATTTGCTTACCTCTGCTGTCAGGTGTTAATCAGTTTTTAAAAAAATCACATGATCACTTGCTGAGTTTTTGTCAAAGTGCAATACATTTAAATGGCATGAGATTATGCAGAAGGGAACATAACTTTGAAAAATGATATTTGATATATCACGAATGTTACTCTAATTCTTCACAGAAATTAACATGTCATTACTTTCTTAACCTCTCTTCTGTTATGCTTTCTTGGCAGTTATGTTATGAACAGGCCCAGTGCAAATTGCAGTGTTAATGGATCTTCTGGTTAGATGTTTAAAAAAAAAATAAAATCATAGTGTGGGAAAAGGCCCAAATGTAGTGGAGGAGTAGAGTATCTCCTGTTCCCATCCTGTGGTGCATGAGGGAAGGACAGAAAGTGGAAAGGACTTTTCACTTTTAGCTTTTCAAAAAAAAAAAGAAAACCCAAAAAACCCCATCAAGAATGCTAGTTTTCCTCTCCCCAACCTTGTGCACTTGTAGGGGTATTCTGTTTTCTTGCCAAGCGTTACTCTACAGGCATAAATAGAATAGAGTTTGGGACAAGTCAGTAGTACTAGGGGAGAAGTGTTAGTGGTGTTGACGTTGCAGAGTGGAGCATGTCACAGCAATGCCTGAACCAGCTTGAGGACCAGGAGCAAATTTGATGTCTGCCTTCCTGATGTTGGACTTGAACTCATTAGAGACAGAGCTTGCTTGGAGCTCTCCACTAATCGGGACTACGTAGCTCTTGGTGTCCCAATTGGCACATCTTTTCTCCCATACTCTGGGATGAAATAGCCTGGTTCAGATCCAGATTACATACACCATAGCCTAGTAATAGAAACACATGGTGGTGATCTTGCAGCAGTACAGCTGGAATGCTTTGTTAAAGTATGTCCTGAAGGAGTGCTCTTTGAAGTGGCATGAAGGAGACTGTTGCATGAAAATGGATATGACATAAATTGGAGACATGACAGAAGAGATACAGGACGGAATGTGAAAATGACAAGTAATTTGAAGGCGGCTAAAAGAAATACTTGCATGTTAATGAAAATAGAATGAAATAAACATTGGAAGCATTGGGTAAATTGTCCCTTTACAGTCACTTAGGTAGATGTTTGTAAAGGCTAAGATAACTTTACTTCATTTTAGACCGTTCGTGGCATCTGCTGTACTTCTTAGGGAAAGGTTACAGAAGCAGCTGCTCTAAGTTATTTTGGTTCTACTGAGAATAATTATTTGCTGGAAGAATAATGGTAAGAAGTCTGTGCCAACCTCCCTCTCCACCCAAAAACGATCTGTTAAGTGAATTCTATCTGGTTAATCACTAGCCATTAGACACTTCAAAGCGTTATCAACTGTAGCTGGGTGTGACTGAATGTAATGCTTTGATCGGGAAAGAAACTGATAGTGGTAACTTACTTCTTGGTTTCAGTCATCAGCTGGATATGATGTCTTCCAGTACTTGGGCAGATGCTTGTTTACTTTGGATTTCATCGTGTGCTGTACATGTTTTTGTTGTGTTTTCAGTGTTAATTTAACACACTTACATTGGGACTGGGAGAAAAAGAGAGAGAAGGGAAGAATCTTCCATATGGGAAAACTTGGTGTCTGGCTCAGGTCGCTTGCTCTCTTCCCTTCCAGTGCTTTGAGAAACAGAGCTTATACATTGGAGTAGGCAAGGTGCTAGGGTTTTGCTACTGTTTCAGAAATCTATGGACTTCATAGGCCTATGGACCTACATGACCTTTATATGTTCCCACTATGCTGAATGGGGCTGACACTTGCTTGAAATGTTTAATGAATTATGCTCTATGTTTGCAAAAGCACTCCAATGTTTTCTCATGAAGGATAATAAATAACACTTTGTGTATGCTAAGAAAGTGATTTCTCATGTGCAAGATCAGGATTTTCTTCTGTGTAATGCATTGTGCAATAAGCTAATTACAACAGGACTGTTTATTATTCCTCTTTATGAAGCAAGGCAGTGCTTGGAGGCAGAATACCAGACGTGACAGACAGCTGGGCTGATTTGCTGTGTCTAATTCTGTGTTTCCACAATAGAAATGGCCTTTGCATTTTAAAAGCTGAATGTTGGTTATGGCTGTTTAGGCAAAATGATTTGAATGTGTGTTTCTTTTTTGTGTTCTGTTTTTAAATCTGAATTTGATCGTGGCGCTCTGATGGATAACTGAATCAGCTAAACAGCTGGTAATATAAATGACTCTATACATTTTAGCAAAAAAATCTCCCACTGCCTTCAGCAGCTTAGGAGAAGAAAAAGGTAGGGGAAGAGATATGTTTTTACACCTTTTAAGATAACAAAGTAGCTGGAAGAAGAGCCAGATTTCTATGAGCAGTCAACTGTCTCCAGATTAACAAGGGTCAGACATCTATATTATGATAGTATTCAGTGACAGTATTTACCTTTTTCCTTAAATAACTCTGTTTTCTCCTTTCATGCTTTTTAGCACATAAGTAATAAACCTTTAGGCATTTAGTAAACCTGAAAGTCAGTGTAAATTGTAGGATAAGTCAAGAGCTTCCGTAGAGAATGAATGCATATTACCAAATTTTGGTAAACTACATCATTTTCATTATTTTTCATCACAAAGAATTAAATTATAATTGTCCCATAAGTGAATGGTATTATGTACAAATATATAAATGAGTAGCCATACATATAGCATGACTTTAGGTGCTTCATCCACGCTGAGCGTTTGATGATAAATCTGCTTGCGTTTATGGTTTTGTTGTAAGGGGATGGGAGGAGTCCTGTCATTTGGAATTACTTGGCTGTATAGCAGGGCACGTACGTACTGCGGGGTTGGTGGCTGAGAGCATCAGCGCTCCCAGCTGAATAACTGCTGGAGCTAAAGGATTTTGTGCTGTCTGTCGGCTTATAGCTGATTTGGGGGGGCTGGGCAGGGGATATTAACCAAAAGGATTTTACTGTCATCTCTGAAGCTGGTAAGGAGAAGTGTTTTGCCCATGTTTGGCAGTTTTAAGACCATATTTTATTTTTAGAATGGTTTCTTCGAGGAACGTTCCAGCGCAATACAGAGAAAATCCCCTCAAAGATACCACATGTGTGTTCCTGCAGCCTGAGCTGCTCCTTGCGGACGGTTAGCTCAAGTCTCAGGTCTAGTTGGCTGGACTGGGCGCTCCTGGCACTGGAGACGAAAGGGTGGCCTGCGTCTGTGGTCTGCTCACCTGAGGCTGCAACATCCAGGGGCTGCAGCTGGGCGGCCTGAAGAAGCACTGAGTTGCCCAGGATACAGTCCGGCAGAGGCTGGTACCAGGTGTGCTGTTCCGCTTATGGTGGCCTTTCCCTGGTCAACTTTACTGTCGGTGGGAATTTCCCACAGCTGGCCCTTAGCTTGGCTGACTGGGCTTCTCCTGGAAAGGATGCTCTTGCATAATTTATTCTTAGTGGCCTGAGGTATCAGGTAAACCAGAGTTGAATTATTCATACAACTTTATTAAAATGCAGTTGAAACAGGAGCTTGAGGAGCTTGCTTTTAAAATAAAGGTAGAACTTTCAGTAGGTATGTTTTTGATAATGCTTTTCTTTTGTGGTTTGTTTTCTGACAATCTGCCATCTTATTGTTTGGATACAAATTACTCAAATGCTTATTTGAAGTTTACATATTAGACAAGCCTGCTTATTAAAAAAAACAACAAACAAACCAAAACACCATGATGTCCTGATAAATATAGTCTCACAAGCATTCTCAGTTGGTTGTGTGCGAAGTCAAGTATGAGAGGTCAGAAAGAGATGCTGTAAATCTTCTTTGCTGTTTCTGCAGCATCCAGCACGATGTTTTTGATTCTCTTGTCTCTTCTCTTTGCTCCTCTGTGATTGACTTAGAGGAACGGTGCGGGGGAAGGCGGTGGGAGAGGCTTTAGGAGTGTGTTTCCTGTGCCTCTTGCTTCTGGGAGTCAGCACTTGAGTAACTCTCAGGCCTTCTGGTTTGATCTTGCAGACTGTTGTCCTTCCAGGAAGAGCATGCATTACTGAGGGGTAGATTCACTACAGGATTATAGGAAGGATTGCATTTGTTGTTGCAATGGGCTCTGTTCTCAAGTGCATAAGCATTTTTATTTCTTTCCTTCCCTAACAATAAAAGATAATTTATTTTAAAAGATGATTTTCTGGGATAGGCACCTGGTAAGTGACTCCACTCACTAGTTGTATAGTGTTTTGATTCTGTATTTCAACCAGACTGAGTGTAATGTCCAGCCTTTGATTGGTTACTTGCTTTTGCCAAGTTCATTAAATTTATATTAAAACTTAACACTACCTTTGTTTGGAAGTGTGTGTAGCTTTTGGAAATACATGTTGGATTTGGTTTTTTGGTTTTGTTTGGGTTTTTTTCTTTTTTTAATTATGGTCTGTGATAACATTTTGGTGTTTTTTTTGTTGGCTGTGTTTTGTTTTTTTTTTTTTTTTTAAAAAGGCAATTTTGGAAAAGCTAATTGTATTAACTGACTTTCTAGTTCCAGGAAAAAGAATTTTTCTCCTTGCCTTCAATGAGGGTAGAGTTTCATTCATTGTGAATATATGAACATTTTAGATTCTTTACCAATAATGTCAAGCACAAGTATGTACCTTTCTCAGTGAAGCACTATTTTCACTGTATCTTATGATAAATATTTCAAAGCAGTTTGTTTGACCTCTAGTGTTGAGCTATGAAATTGCACTCCATTGACACGAAAATATCTTACATTTCAGAAAAACCGGTCTCCCCCAAATCAGGTACATTGAAGAGTCCACCTAAAGGCTTTGATACGTCTGCAATTAACAAAAGCTATTACAATGTGGTGAGTGATCCTTTTTCCTCCATGTGAGCTGCTATATACAGTAGAATATAATTTAACTAAATGCTCTTATCTGCCTTAAAAACATGGCAGTCTTGTCAGAGCCTTAGTGCAAAAACTAGATAGGGGTTTTAGTGAATTCTCATATAAACAAAGATCATTGTTAGTTTAATAGAAATATTGCACATACAAATTCTTAAGCATGATGAAAAATTATGGTCTAAAGTAAGTGAATAATAGGCATTTCTGTTATATATTATGCTCACTTCATTTCCTTTGTTAGTTTTTTAACTTGCCTTTTCTCCCCCATCCCCAAATATGCAGTCTTCCCCAATCTCTATGAATTAATGAAATTCTGCTGTGTTAAAACGATTAAGAATATTTCTGTCCTTTTTGTTGAACAAGAGACTGAACATTGAGTGAATTTGCCTCCTTTTTGTTCATGCTTATAAATCAAGTATTTACTTTGGGAACCTCTCCCTTACACTGATGGACAGATTTCACGGTAAAAATGGTATAGCCAGAGTCAGCCTTTAACACCCTCCCCCTAGGAATTATTAACTTAGTACTGAGACATCTTTACTAGATACATGTAAAAAACATACCAAACTCTGTCTTTAAATGTGTTATTGTAACCATTTTGAGAATCCGTTATTTACTAACAGTATGTACATTGGGAAGCAAAAAGCTTCTGGTTTTGGTAACCACTGCTCCCTGCTGGTGTAAACCCAAAACACAAGGTCTCTTTCCCTCTTCTTTGAAGCAGCTGCCATTGTTTTTCACTTTATTTGTCAGTTTTTAGCAGGGATCGTAAAGCGTGATTTTATCCTTTCATCTTTGGTGGTTGTGGCATGAGTAACACCAACCACCTGGAAGAACAGAGCAGTTTTGCATGTAATTCCCTTATTGAGAACAATGAAGCAACCTCCTGCTCCTCCCCGTGGCTCGCCTGCTGCCTCTGTCAGTAGCCCTAATTCTGTGGTTGAAGGGAGGGCTGTGAGTCTTTGGCTATTGCATCCCACACCTGCTAGGCATGGCTGAAAGTACCTACGCAGGCATGCCTTCCTTTAAACTGCAGGGAGTAGTGTTCTTACTATGGTACAATCAGCAACAAAATATTGGATAGTTTTCCTTTTTAATTTTGTTTTTCACTATATCTCTTTATAGTCATTTTAAATTTTTTTTTTAAAAGTTGCTGTAGCGCGTAGTAGCAAAATGTGTCTTCTCTACTGTTGTTTTGATGTTAAAACCAATGTTTTTCAAGAAGACAGAAGCAAATACAACAATGAGATGATTTAGTTCCTTCACTAGGGAGAAGATTGCTGTTGCTTAATTTAATTTATATCTATGTTGAATTTTTAATCAAAATAAGTTTGCAACTGGCTTGAACACTAGTCCTTTAGATTTAGGTTGGGTTTGGGTGTGTGGTTTTTTGTTTGTTTTCATTTTTTTGGTAAAGTCAGTAGTAAATACATGCCTCACATATAATCTTGCATTATTATTTCCCTGGTAGATGTTAGTATGATGAAAAGTAAGAGTTGCAGCTGTTTAATTTGCCTTAACTAAAACTCCAGTTTGGCTGCATCCAAAATGAATTGAATCTTGTGGTTGCGTATTTTGCTTTATAAGGGTAATACATGCCATTTTGGGGAGTGATAGTGTACTTCAGTGAAAATAATAGGAAGTAAATGTTTGAATTTGCCTAAAACCATAGTTAAGGTGGCTAAGTTAAAAAAAACACCATGCAATTTTGAAGTACCACCTTTGGCTTATGCAATTTTTATAATTGTTCCCTGAGTAACATATTATCATAATCATGGAGATTCAGGCTACTATATACTTTGGGAAACAGGTAGCCATAGCTGGCTTTTAAGGTAGTTTAATTATTTTATTTTTTTTTTTAAAGTGAAAGTGGTGACCATTGTACCTACTCTTGAAATTGGGTTGTGCTGTGCTCAAAGCCTAAATTAGGTGAGGAGGCACCTAGATTTTCTTGAAACATACAAAGTTCTTCTGGTGGCGTTATAACTACAAAATGATTTTTAATAATTATTAAATATGTAATGATTTTTACACGTAGATAAGACAAACAGCAAACACATTCGCTGGTGTGAAAGCAGCTTAACCTGTGAGTTGTTTTGGTTCTGTCTTTACACACAAGCTGCAGACACGGGACTTCCCTGTGCTTAGAAGTGTTATCATCAGCCTGCACTGATAAGGAAGTTGAGTCCATACTAAGGTGAAAACAGAACAGCTCCAAATAAACCTTTGGCAACTGGTAGCTGAAAGAATGTAGCTCAAGTTAAAATCTGTGTTAAAGGCTCTCGTGACAACCCAGCATCGTTTGAGTCTTGTGCTCTGGGGCTGCTTGCTGTTTTTAAGTTGTGGCTATCTTCCACCATACGGGTATGCACTGAGACCCTGTAAACCTCATGATTGTTTATAGCTGTTCTTCCTAGGGAGGGATACACGCAGGTGCAGGCAGCACCTGTGGGGTACGTTGGCTGCACTGGTGACAAGAATGAAAGGGCAGTTCAGAGGAAGTTCAGAAAGTGGTAGGAGAGGCTCTGCTGATGTCCCTTTCTGGGAGAAGGGCTGGGATAGGCTAAGAGAAGGGCTTTTAATGTAAAGAGGAGATGGCTTTCACCACTTTCCTCTGTTTTTCACCCCCTTGTAAACGTGTTCTTTATTTTTATGGACTCACAGAGCGCCATCTGAACTTCATAACACAAATCACACAGTTTCTAGTCTCAGTGTGCTTTATTAGCTGCACCTTGCACTAGGTGTTGCTGAGAAGGCAGAGCGCATTTGGTTTATGCTTACATTTTTGCCTGGCTTGGGAATGCAGGTTACTAAAGAATCATAGAATAGTTTGGGTTGGAAGGGACCTTTAAAGGTCATCTAGGCCAACTTCCCCTGCAATGAGCAGAGACATCTTCAACTAGAACGACTGGTGCTACAAGGTCTTGTCCTCCATAAAACATTACCAGTCTCCAGCAGTGTGTAATATGAACCAGACTCCTGATCTAGTACTATGCATTTTTCATGCAGAAGTAATTTAGTAACCTGTTCCTGAGGAAGCAGGCATATTGTTGCAGGTTTATTCCCTGAAGACAGAGCAGGCGTTACCGAGTTTTATTTTTACTTGTTAATAATCCCTTGAATTTAAAACTTTGTGTCTAAAATGAAATTAGGTTATCTCCACTTACAGGACAATTGCCTTGAGATTAAGTAGCTGTTCTGAAAGCAGGTAAAGAAATGGACAACTTTCTCCATAGTATGAGTATTTACATGATCTCTTTTTTTATTTAAGTGTTTGAAAAGTGATAGAAAATAAGCACTTCTTTCAAGGCCACACTTTGGAAGTTTGGTCAAGAGTTTGTGTTTACTGAAGTTCATGAAAGTTTTTGAAAACCCTTGAGATGTGGTATACTTGTGTGATGCTTTACATTGTCCCTCTGGAAGGCCTGCTTTAAGGCGTTCATCTCTCAGATTCTTGCGATCCAGGAAAATTAGACATTGATCACCATTTGGCTGAAGTACGTGATATTTCAGTTAAGTGCCATACTACTCACGTAAAATGGGAGTGGGCGATGGGGTTATGCCCCGGTGTAGCTGTGAAATCTGCCTTTGCTCCCTCTGATTCAAAAGTCATTTAAAATCCATTTTGGGGTGGTGGTTTTTGCCTTAGGGAGATGGCCGGCGTTGTGTGTGACAGACTTGTTAACCGTGCTTGAATTTTCCATGCCGTGTGATTGAGAGAGCTTGTGCTGTATGAGCTCAGTTGTCTGTGCCTGCCATTCATCAGCGTTAGGGGGGATTGCAAAAGCTGCCACTTCAATGCTGCTCTTGTGGTACCCGGGCTTATCTGTGCAAATGTTGTGGTGGAGTTGTGGAAACAAGGTCCTGGAGGTCTCATGGGGTCTTGCAGCAGCCAGAACGCGCAGAAAGCAGGAAAGAGAAGAAAGGTGATTATTAGAGCATGCGGGCGAGATGTGGATATGAGGAATGTAAGGGGTGCTCTGGTGCCAAAATACTGAGTTGCAATACTGACTGCTTACCGCTTCAAAGCACCGTCCAAGTGCTTAGTCCTCATAGCTTCTCCCTGAGGTAGGTAAGTCAAGCTGGAAGGATCTGAGGCTTCACAGAACTGATGTTTTAGAGCTGTGTAAGCAAGACTAGTCTTTTAAAAAGATATTCGAAGTGAAAGAATGATATATGCAGTGCAAATTGCACAATAAAAATAAAGGGGAGGGGATAGGTTTAATGTGTTTTGGGAAGTGTTTAAAACTATGTATATCTGAAGTATTGTGTAACACTGTGAAATATTAGAAAAACATAAAGCAGTATATAAGCGTATCTAGTACTCTGCATAGGTTTTGTAGCGTAGTTTTATTTACAGTTGCATTTGTTTTACTTTCCCAGTAATTTATCATGTTGACAGTTCTAGTTTTTAAGCTTTCCCATTCTTTTTTCTTCTTTTCTTCTTTAAGTCTTTTTCCTCCGATCCCATGTTTTCCATATTGGAAAGAAAATCCTCAAATAGAAATCCAAAGCAGCACATAAAAATAATAGGAGTTGTGTCCGATGTGAAACTCGTTTTATTTCAAGCTTTTCAGACAAAGAAAGGAAATGGCAAAGAATGGAAATACTCTTTGAGAAAGTGGAGCAGTGGTGCAGCCTTTCAAGATTTCTAGTGAATTTGTTGGTTTTTATCTTTGTCTTTTAAGGTTTTTCAGTGCTTCATCAGGACACTGTGTTTTTGACCTTGACTTTCAGTTGCCTTTTCCCTGCTAATAGCTGTGTAATGACTTTGGGCTGGGAGTTTTTTGTAGGAAAAGCCATATTGGAAAAGATTGGTCTTGCATTTATTTTTGAACCTAATGAATCTTATGTACTCTTATATTTAAAAATTGACTTTGTTTTACATTATGTGTAAGAGAATATGAGGTTTACTTAGCAATGTGATCAATAGAAATTTTTTTTTTTCCTTGGTCTAAGTGGTCAAAGAAACCTTAGCTTTTTTAAAATTTGTGTGTCCATATTGTACTTTATGCTGTAGTTTCCTAGTTAGTAGCCATAACTTTCCCCGTGACATTCTTCTGTCGTAGTGCTTAGCAGAGAATGGAGACATTTTAATCTTCAGTTCAGGATTCAGATTTCCAACAAAAGAATGAACTCAAAAGTGGTCTCTCTCCCGCTCTCCAAATGAATAGAAGCATTCAAGGAATAAGCAGAATCAATGACACCAATGAAAGGAACAGTGAATTCTTCATTGACATACTGAACTATTTAAAGTTATTTCATCAGGTTTGCATTTAGGAATGAATGGCTTTTTTTATTTCCTAAGAAAGAGTATTGACTACAACAGTGAATAATGCACTCAATTACAGTCGTTACTATAAATGCTGAAATGAGATATTACTGTAGGCTTGACAAATATGGCATGTAGCAAAATGAGGTTTGTGGTGTAGCTTGTGACCAGTGAATAGCAAAAAGTTTTCAAAGCTCAGCTGTGTTCATTGCGTTACATTTAATTCTGAGGATTCTCGTGCTAAATCATTAACTTCTTGGAGGCAAAAAATAACTGGCTGGCTAGGATCACAGTAGGTGGGAATATATTGGAGGATATTCTAAAGCAGGCTCCCGGGACATGGCCCTATAAATTATGTTTTTGTACATATTTGGGGGCATTCCAGTTGTTTGATTTATGTTCAGCCAAAAAAACAAGTGTGTGCTGTATTTTATAAATTCTTGGCTCTGTGTCAGAATCTGTTGTAACTTTCTCATAGTAGCATATATTATTGCACTCCCAGTGGAAGGTTAGGCAGCCCTATTTAAAAGAATGCAATAATGCTAATCATATTGCTAAGAAAAGTTGGCAGTTACTTGATATTTATAAATCTGTTGATATTCAGACCTTCCAGATAGAGCAGTGCATCTGAGTAAGTAAACACTTTGCTAACAAGATTAGTTGTAATGTGTTGTAATTGAGACCAAGAAAATGACACTAATTGTTCATTTCTCTTACAACTTCTACTGTGCTTTACCAATCTCTGATGATCTTCAACTGTTCTGAAGTACATAGCGGGAATAATTATCCCTAGCTTTGGAAGAACAGTCTGTATAGCTCTCAAATTTTACAGTATAAGTTTTAAATGTAGTGAAATTCTTCTTAGCTTACCACTTTTCTGGTATATGGCTAAAGGATGCCTCATCATGTGTGTGTGGTGTTTTTTCTCCTGTGAATTTCATAGATGTGTAGTATTCAGTGCTTTCTTGCCGATATTTAAATTTTTAATGTAGGAAGACTCATTTAAATTTTCCTAGTGCTAAGTAAATTTTACTGTGTTTTAAAACTGATATTGATTTGAACATTTTCATGCATCTTTAAAAAAAATGCCAATTAGCAACTGTCATTTATTGTAGGTGCTACAAAATATATTAGAAACAGAAAATGAATATGCTAAGGAGCTACAAACAATGCTTTCAAACTACCTGCGACCATTACAAGCCAGTGAAAAGTATGTGAGTTTGTTTTTTAAATAAAGCTCAACTTCTCTTGTGTATTGGGGAGGGGTTTTTTATGTGGTCAAAATTTCAATGTCAATGTGCCTTTTCTTGTGTGGACTGAGAGATTCTTGAGGCAGGGCTTGTTTTTATCCAGTTTGCACACTAAGGTACAAACCTGATTCTTGATCTATGGACCCGTAAGCATTTTCTTTGAAGGTTGTAGGTTTTACTAAAGCACAATTAGTCAATAGCTACAAACCTAAACACCTTTTATTTACTTTGGCTCCAGGTTAAACTCAACAAATACTTCATACTTAATGGGAAACCTGGAAGAAATAAGTTCTTTCCAGCAAATGCTTGTACAGTCTTTAGAAGAATGCACCAAGTAAGTACTATACATCACAGATACTGTAAAATTCTAATAACCAATTTTTTTATTATTATTTTACTTGTTATGTATGCTGTTTGACGTAATTTTTGTTCCTCTCACTTTAAGCATCATTGCTACAGCAGTACAGTAATAGATGTTTGGGTAATGCATTGATTGCTTTCGTAAATAAATATTGACCCCAGGATGCAATTGCAGAGGTAGGAATTTTGATGTAGTTTGAAAACAATTTATAAATTTCCATGATGCAATTGCACACCAGTGGGGAGGTGATAGGGGAAGTGGTGCTTTTTTGCTTTGGAGGCATGAACTTTAAGTCTTCTCCTAAAGTAAGAGAAAAAATAAAGGAAGCTTACATTTTGATGGAACAGCAGAGGACAGGTATGTGACTTGGATGAAGAACACTGTATCAGAATGCCATTGCTTAGTATTCGTCTGTCTTAAACAATGTTGGTTGTCAAAATGTACTGGGAGAGGTATGTGGGATCGGCAGAAAGAGCAATCTGAATTAAAAGCAAAATAAAAATAAATAGCCTTAATGGCTGCACTGTACCATATAGGAAGCGTGAAGCACAGAAAGAAGGGGATGAAGACACCTGTCCTCCTATAGGTTAGGCTGAAGTGATAGCTGGATATTTTTCTGCTTATACCTCAGCACTTGGTGGCCTACAACAGAAGGTGACCATATTGCATTTGAATTCTTAAAACAATTCTCTAGTGTTGAAACTCCACTGAAAGTGTAGTTCCTGATCCTAACTTCAGTTGTGTCCTTTTCCTTGCCTGTGTTCTGTTTTTGTCTGACCACATGGTGAGGCAAGGCAACTTGCATATCCAAATTTTCATGTTTTCTGCCAAGTTAGTAATTTGAATTGCTACTTGGGGCTTAGACAAGCTTCAGTCTGCTGGGAGTAGTTGGCTGTGGGAAGGAATGAGTGTCTTGGAGGAGAAAATGCCTCTTTTGGCAGCAGTGATCTTTAGATCAGCTCAATGTGTTGTGTTTTGACTTCTTCCTCCACTTTTGCTCTGAGCTGTTCTATGTGAAGAGGAAGTTTTGTCATGACAAAGTATAAGCTGCGCCTCCACTAGGCAGTAATGTATCTCTGGGTCTGTTGCTGACTTTGGATCCCATGTCTTCCTACCACATGGCTTCTCTCCCTCTCTTCCACCTCTAGAGGATTTAGACTGGAGCGCCATGTAGTGCAGATGACTATTCATCAGTGGAATGGAAACATTCTTGAAATGGCCTTTCTTCTACACTGTGTTTGAGAAGAAAGGATATTTTTTTCTGGCAAGTTAGACTTGATCAGTTAAGTGTCTAAATCCCTGAGAATGACCATTTGGCCACATAGTTAAATGCTTCCTTTCTTTTCTTGCTTGTCACTGCGCTTTGTTGTCTCATTCTTTTGTTACTGTGATTTTGTTTCTGTGAGTCAGAAGTTAAGGAAATTAAGTACCTTGCATGAACAGACTGTCATCTTTTAAAGCTTTTGATTTGGATGGTCTTGAAAAGAAGAGTAGAAGAGCATATCCATTTAAACAAATATAATACAAGCTTTGTTTTAACTTGGTATGTAGGTTAATGTGGTATCGTAATGTAGCTTCAAACTCAGAAAGCTCATTTAGAACTAACTCAACTATTAGGGCACCTTCTCATAATGTCCTTTATTTCTTCTTCCTGCTAAGTGAAATTTTGCTGTGTAGTAAATTAGGAACATAATGGATGCTAGTAGGTGGGCAGAGGAAGTGATGCCCCAGGGTGACTGAAGGGTACTGCAAATGTTTTGTGTTATTTTCATTTCATAAATATGCTGGTCATGCCAAGTTGTATTTTCAGTTTAATTTTCATCATAGCATATTGACTTGAGCGTCCAGCTTCCTCCTGTTTTGAATCTAATCTATCATAATTCTATCATGTAGAAGAATGCTTGCCCTGCTGCCTTGTTTTTTGTCATTTTGCCATGTTTTTTTGGCTGGTGAACCTGTTCTGTAAACTCAGAGTAGCTCCCGGGTTGAAAATAGATTTATCATTTTATTTTATTTTTGGCAGAGAGCTTACAGTTCCATCATTTGAGCTCTTCACTTGCAGCATCCGGTGTGGTGTTTTTTCTAACTTGACATGTCGGAATGACCAAATGCCAATGCCCTGCCAGTTGTAGTGCTGCCAGCTTACCTTGCTTGACAAATTCCTGTTCTTGGGTGTGAGAGTTTAATGTTTTTTGAATTGTACACCCCCCTAGAATCAGTTTGTCATTTGAGTTTTCTCTTAACAAATCCTGGTACGTACTTCAGTGACAGAAACTGTCTGGTGCTCCTCTTCTTGCCTGGACCACTTTGGTTTATTTAATCCTCGTGTTGTTAAACACTGGGTTATGGATTTTTCAGAACACATAATCCTGTAGTGGGTGTGTTTTGGGGGAAGTAATTGTTTGGATGTGGCTTGGTTTTAGTTGCGTGCCACCCTCCTACCCTGCCCTCAGCCTTGGAGCTCTTCTGGTTCATTGCTAAAGGTTTGTCCTCTCTGAACTAGTCCAGGTTGGCCTCTTTTGTAGTATCACTGTGGTGCTCCTGTGGGCTGCTCCATCTGTCACAGGCCTGGGAACACCTCTTGTCTGCCTACCTGCATGCTGGGCACCTTTGGACAGATTCAATTGGAGTTACTTCTATCTTTGTGACTTACCTTCTTCATTTACCCAAGTGGTGTATAAAACAAGTCTAACTAGCGTTGAGTGAGAATCTTCTGGCTGATCCGTGTCAAAAGTGCTTTCTTTGATCAGCTGGAAGTGCACTTTGTTTTTCTGGATGGAGAAGAGCTGTAACTGACAAGGCAGAGGTGCTGATGTAGTCTCAAGTTGCAAAAGGGTGAATTTCTGACAGTAAAAGAGCAAGAGCACTCTGGGCTCTTGAAGACGAAAAGTGGTCCGGTGCTCTGGGTCTCTTTCCAGATCTGTGATCCAGTGCCAAAGATAAGTTCTGCAGTGGTTCGCACGGCAAACGGTCTCCGAATGAACAAAGTCAGTGTCTGTCAGGTGATCACTTGGCTGATCCAAATGATCTCTGTTGGAAGTACTGCTCTTTGGGTATTTTTGTAGCAGCAGATTGAACAGATGTCTCCTGCTCAAAAAAAAAAAAAGTATAAAAAATTCTTCATTCACCTGGGAATAGAAGCTGTCAGTCTACGGCTGTACTTCTCAGTAGGAGGGGGGGGACAACACACAGTCTGGCTGGTGAACGCTAATCAGTGTTTCGGATTTGTTTTTGGAATGCAGGTACAAATTAAGTCTGTGAAAGGTTTATCCCGCTATCATCCCTTGCTTTTAGTTATTGTGAGTATCAACAGAAATAAGGTGATCAGGGTTAAGTGAATTCGAAGTGTCTTCAGATTGCCTGAAACAAGCATGCCTGTTAACTGATATCTGAGAGGTAAGGCAAATGGACAAAAAGTGAAACCTATGGTTGTGAAGAGAGCATTGAAAATAAGACTGATGGGTTGCAAGTTGAATAGTGCCTCCTTGTGAGCAAACCTTTTGCAGCTCGAAGTTGAAAAGTGTCCCCCTTATTTCAGTAACCTTGTTAACTGTGAAGCCTCAGGAGATAACATCTAATCTTGTGTTTCTTCACAAACTGCACCCCTTGGAGTCATTAATCACAATTATCCCTTAATAATTTTTGCATATCTTCAGTTGTCTTGGGTCTTCTTTGCTATTAAGACATTGTTTGTACTGACCTCCTGCAAATGTAGCAAATTTACCATTGATGCTACAGCTCCTTAAAGAGACTGAGAGGGTGAATTTCTGCTGTTTGTCTTTCTGTGGGAGGAGATGGAGAAGAGCAGAAAATGCCACCCGGATAACTGAAAGGTTCCAGTTTGTGGCAGATTCTGCAGATGTGTGTATATAAGTATATATATTTTTTTAATACGCACACACACATATATATAGGGACATAGATTTTTGCATGACACTATTCTGGCAATCACACAATGAAGTGAAAGTTAGGGATATTTGATCTTTTCCTTGCAAAAAATAAAACGTACAGTGCTGATTGCACTTTGTTATCTACTTGCCTTTTCAAATTGCCTCTGTTAGTCTGTGTTTAAATTTGTCTGTATTCATCACAGTTTCCACAGCCTTTCCCAGAACATTGTAATGTCCACTGACAACTAATCTAAGACAGATTTCTTCAGAACTCACAGGACAATAATTAGATGTTCTGTAATGTCACTTCTTTCTGTCATCTGCCAGTCTAGCTTTAGTCCAGTTCTGATCACTGGTTTTGATCAGAATCTTAAACTAAGCGTGATTGAGCAACAAGGTATTTTCTTTCTTTTTTTTTTTTCTCTCCAATTATCATGTAGTGGGAACCTGTTTTAAGTCTGGAGGAACAGAACCAATAGCCATCGGATGTAATTCTACCAAGCAGATAACGCCATAGGTAGTTTAGAGGTAGTTGTATGATGAGGCCTTTAGCATGTATACAACAGCAGAGGCTTTGTTATGGTTATGTTAATCTCATTTACAGAATCAAGACATGTCTTTGGCCTTTTTATAACTGAAGTTATCATTTCTATATATGCATAAATATAATATTTATAAATGCTTCCCTTTTAATTAAAATATCAAATATGAGAAGAATATTGGGATGACAACTGAGGAATGGATTGCAAAATAACTATGCCCTTTATTGATCATGTTGTTTACTCAAAGGTTTATATGATACGGTGATAGGCATTAAAAATTGTTGGATTTTCAGCAGTTAAAGGAGATACGGATAATTTATTAATTGTTCTCCTAAAAATAGTAGAACGCTTGCAACAAATGCATGGATTAGAAAAGTCAAAGGGGATGAGTTCCCACCCCCTCGTAAAGTCTGTTGATTATCTTAATTCAACAATGAATCTGCAGTATAAAGTTGCGATGCATGTGCAATATGCGAAAGAGAATACATGTCTTTCATTCTGATGAAAGAACAGCAGACTGAGGAGACACAGATGTCTACTTGGTGGGAACAGCCATAAGTCACTCCCTCCCACACCCCCCGCCCGACACTACAGTGTGTAGTGTATGGAATGTAACATTTTTCAGCAACTGTTGAAGGGGGCCTCTTACTATTTAATACTGAGTTATATGCCTTGCGTATGTCTTCACAGTCTGAAACTTTTGCTGCATCTATTACTCGAAGAATGTATTATTAGCTCATGCTTAGATTTATTAAAGGGGACCAGCTGCTAGGCAGGAAATGCCGCCTGGAAGGCTGTAAGAGTAGCATTCCCTCGGTATGCCAGGGAATGCCCCTGGTTTTCCCCTAAATACCTGCAAAAGCAGCTACTCTGTTGATTTCAGAATTTGAACTTTTCTTGAAAGAGAAATAAAGATGCAGAGAATAAAAGATGGGCCCTAGCCTTTAATGTAAGGAGTGCTGATAACGTGATCTGAGTGTATCTGGCATGATGTTGCGGATTTAGCTGTCATTTTCAGGGTTTCTATAATGAACATTACTTTCAAACAAGGAAGCGTGTTTCCCCCACCTGGTGTTTTGAACATCTGTGTAGTCAATTTTGACTTCATATTGGGTAGGTCTTCTTACCTGCTGTGGGTTTTGGACAAGACATCAGGGACAAGCTTGTAGTCTGGGCTGCTGGAAACTTACTGTCATATCTTACAGTTAACTTCAGTGTGGATTATACAATTGGCTGTTGGCCATATAACCTACTGCTGAAGATACCCAGTCCTTCAAGTGGGAGTTGCTCTGTAGAAGAGAGTAGGGTTTTATCCCTTCTGGCGCCCTTACGATACTGTTCACTTGTTTGTCCAATTTCTTATTTCTCATGTAGGATGCAATCTAGTATGGATATTTTTGAGCGGTTCTGAGAATGGTGATATGGTAGTAGTGGGGCTGGTTATAGAGGATATACTTCTCATCAGTTTGTGTTTAACTTGAAAATTATTTTAGAGAAGTATGAGTGTGCTTTTATTTGCATATGAAGTATGCAGCTTAAGGAGGCACTAAGAATAAGACTGGAAGAGTTGCATTTTTCTTTTTTTCCCCTGCTTATGCAGATGCAAAATCAGAAGTCAGACTTCTACTTTCTGCTGATTGTACCAGTTCTAAGCTGGTGCTGCACAGCCGATTTCAGATATTTATAATCCAGATATTTTCTTACTGCAGTTTGAGATGATAGATTCTGCTAAAACCTTTTGAAAAATACGCTGTGTATATTCGTATTATCTTCATAGCCTGTCCTCCCTTATTTATGTGAATAAATGTGTGTATACTCCTCTGACAAACCTGATCAAAACCGATTAGGTGCACCAAGACTGTGTGAAAGTAAGCTTTTCTTCTAATTACTGTTTCTCTTGCTGAGCCATCTTTTTGTTACGTACTCACTGAGGCTGCTGTTATTTAAGCACCATTTTATGCTAGACAAAATAAGCCCTTCTGAACAGAATTGTGACATTTTCCTTCACTGTTCAGCAAATGTGGTGCATTCGAGCATGAAAGATGAAGAAAGTACGAGTTATAGAAAGTATTTCTGTACTGATGGTGGTAAAGCAGCACTCTTGCCCTGGTTACAAACCAACATAAAAGTGCTTTATGGCCCTTAAAAAGCAAGGTGAGTGACAATTGTGTAAAAACAGCCTGTTACTGCACTGTAACTGGCTTCTATTTGTGCTATCAGAGCTTAATATGGTACTTAGATCTTTTAATGAATATTTTAAGCCTATGATCTCTGCTCCTGTAGGGTAGAGAGTCCTGTTGTCACTCCATTCAGTTTTTATCTAAGTGCTGAAAATGCTGCTTGTAAGATTTGGCATGGTATATGTGAGCGGATAGTAAACTGTTGTTGCCAATAGGTATGTTGACTAAAACTCAAACTGCTAAAGAAGGTGCTAATTACCACTAATTCTTGAAAAAAAATTGCTGAATGACTGTCTTACAGGTACGTACCATATTCTGCCTTTACTTTGTGGTGGCATAATCAGGCCTGACAGTTACAGGGTTGAAGCTGTAAAGAAGGAAGCGAGAGCTGTTGGTTGCCTGTCATTGACTGTAGACTTCTATCTGTTGATTTTACAAAAACAAAATACATGACAACAAAACAGAAATAGTTAAAAAAAAAAAAAAAACCACCAAAAAAACAAACCCAACAACCCCCGATATACACTATCTTTCTAGGCTTTAATTTATTTCTATATCAGTAGCACAGAAATTTCATTTTATTACTCTGTTTTTAGGTTGCCTGAAACTCAGCAGAGGGTTGGAGGATGTTTTCTAAATTTGATGCCACAAATGAAAAGCTTATACCTTGCATACTGTGCCAACCATCCATCAGCAGTAAATGTTCTCACAGAACACAGGTATGTTTGCTTTGCGGTCTTTTAAGTCTGATACAAAAAAAAGGTGCATAAAATACACTTGTGTTGTAAACCTGTGATGTCTCTTGACATGTGTTTGGGATGGAAGTGCTTGTTTAAGGAAAAAAAAAATTAGTGTATATAGAAAATAAAAAGACAAAAAATCCCACAACACAAGGCTGTTCTGTGTGATCAGGACCAGCTTGTCACTTTTGGTAGTGTGTTATCAACTATTTGAGAACCTTTTCTCATTTAAAGAACACATGCTGAACTCCAAGTATGCAAAACAAAGTGTACTGATTGTCATATTTGTTTAAAAAAAAATGTCACTGAAGTTTGAGGAATTATGGCATAACTGATATGATTACTAGTAGGCAGTTGGTGAATTGTAACTTGGCCCTGTAAAACCTGCATATTTGTATGTACTTAACTTTATGACGGTATACCCTTAGCTTTACTTTTGAGTGATAAGAAGTAGGATGCTGAATTAACATGATGGAGGTTGCTGTGCTTTGGGACTAACCTTGCATTTGCATAGAAGATGCCCTGTATCACCTTGAGGGAAGAAAAGTTGAAGCCAGAATTTGATTAAAGAAGTCCGCTTCCACAAATTTATCCTATGTATTCTCTTGGTGATCTTGTGCTGCAGCAGCGTTTAGTATGGGGCTATTTATGTTTGCTTGTGGTGCAGGACAGAACCATGAACTTCTTTTGAAGGTTAGACATAGGACAAATTCTAGCAGGATATCTATTCTTTTTGCCTTTTTTCCCCACCTTTTTTGTCATCTTGTGATGGACCAAAGTAAATATATTTTGAGTGTTCTTAACTCTTTCTAAACAAAGAGGAGCATAATTGCCTTGTTTTCCATAGTGGTAGCTGCTTCCAAGAATGTGTGTTAAGTTTTAACAGCATCATTATATGGCGCATTTGTGAGCTTTACTCATAGCAGGATAAATAAAAAAAATCTTCCTACTACCAAATACTATGAATTATCACTTCCGTTAGTAAGACACGTAACTATGTTCCAACCCCACTTTGGAAAATCAAGCTGCAAATTCACACTGTAGTATAGGCAGAAAGAAGGCATGTTTTTGTCAGAAGCAATGATGAATTCAAATTAAACAAAACAAAATACGTTTTAAAAAAAAACCCTGGTGACACCCTTTTAGTGTTTGTTTTACTTTAAATGCCCTACTTCTAGTACCGTTTTCTGTAAATGTTAAAATATTTATTTGTTGGCTAAGAAGGCCAACAGCATCCTGGCCTGTATCAGGAACAGCGTGGTGGGTAGGACTTGGGAGGTGATCATCCCACTCTACTCAGCACTGGTGAGGTCCCACCTTGAGTGCTGTGTCCAGTTTTGGTACCCTTACCACAAAAAAGACATTGGGGTGCTGGAGCGGGTAGAGAGGAGGGCAACGAATTCATTCAGAGGTCTGGGATTTAATTTATAGGTGGAAGATGTAAGTGATAGCAAAGTGATCACCTACATTTCTTAAGATTTGGAGGTGTTTGTAACAATTTATCCTAACTTTCAGAACCCTTGGAAAGCACAGGGAATAGCCTTGTCTGAGAAACTGGTAGAAATGCAAGGGAAGGATGTTTGTTCTGCAAATGAAAAAGAGAAGCGTTTCTTCTCCTCTGTGTTGCTTTGCGCATAGGTTGTCCTAGGAAAAATTTAGCTTCTAGGTCAGTAAAGTCAGCTTGATATCAAATCCTGGTGGAGTAAGTATAAATATCATAGAGCAGTTGAGTGATCCAGATGTGGAAGTAAGTTCAGAGCAATAACACTGTTCATAAGAGATAGCTCAAGGTGAGGTAAGTTGTTTAATCCTATTGTATTCACAGGCATGAGACAACAAAAGTGAATGCTATTTTTTTTAATTACCCCTATTTTGATATTCTAAGCCCTTCATTTTCATTGAACATCATTGTAGCAAGGTAGCAAGTGGCTTGACTAAAAATTCTGCTCGAGACAGCTGCCATGAAAAAATCAGAGAGTGGCTTTAAGCAGTTCTAAACCTTTTCCTCTTAGAATGCCAGAAAGCTTTTAATTACATTGCTTTAAAAGTAGGGGGAAAACACTTTTTTTTTTTTTTTCTGAGAATAATAAACTGATTGAAGGTATGAAGAAAAGGAAAATATTCCTAACTATCTCCTTGTCTATCTAGTTGAGATGTTTTTATTGCGTAAAAGCATCCCTAGTAAACCTTAATGTAAAACTTACTGTGAGGTTTGAGGATGGTCATGGTTGTAATAATAATGAAACAACCACACTGCAGTATGTGCTAGATTAATATTGAATTGGAACTTTTCAGATATGTCTAAGACTGAGGTTTAAGACTTTTAAAAAAGCAGTAATGATTCTTGTTAGCTGTTTTTGTGGAGAGTCTAGCAAGCTAGAGTTTGCTAGTTTTAGCAGAGTCCAAAAGCATTAAGTGTGTTTTAATACCAGTAGAAATATGGTAGAGAAATAGATGTTTGCTGAATTCTTGGGTTTGACTATCATGTTTGTAACAGCTGTGCTATTCAGTAGCTTTTTAGAAAGAAGAAGAAAGAACGGTCTGGAGTGGTTTGATTTGGAACATAAATTCTTATTGTCTACAGCAGATTATTTCTTGCCTTGAACTCTGCACACTTCATAAGCTGAACGCATACGCATTAACTGTGCTTCTGAAAGCCTTTCTACAAAAAAGCCTAGCTGATAATTTTAAGTCAGATTCTTATTACAGAAAATTATTATTACAGAAGAAAAGATATTTTCTGCAGTTTATTAAGTTTACTTGCTTTTGATGGGGATCATATCAACAAAAATGAAACAAAAAAAAAAAATCTCCTAGATAATTGCTATGAGGGAAACTTCAGAAACTTTACCTCCACTTTGTTTTGTTTATTTTATAAAATATACTAGTTTTATTATTTTACTGTCACTGACTGAAAACAGCTTAAAGGAAAATGGCTGTCATTTTGAAGCATTCACCGTATTGCTTCTTTAACCCGTTGGATCACTGTAACATTAAAATTGTAAGCAGTCATCTAGGTTGATGGAATGTTACGCTTTCAGGTTTTTAGTTTAATTTTCTAAAGTATCAAGACTGCTCTTTGAGCAGTGTTGTAACACCTGTTAAAATGTTGCTGACACCTGGTAAAGAAGCTCTCTGTGTGTATATATGTATAGATAAAACCTGATGATGTTAACTTAGAATTATTTTGGACTTCTGGTCAAAAGCTGCTTTTTTGAATAGCATTTTTGTGAAGTTGATTCTAAATAGCAAAACTTGGGACAAGGCTAGAGACTTAAGAGGCATTCAATTGGAATGTGACTCTTTTTTTCTTTTTTCTTTTTTTTTTTAAATGCCATTCGGTATGAATGCTAGCCTGTGTTTTCTTTCTTGTCTTTGTTACTTGCTTCTTGATCATATGTAACAGCAACATGGCAGCTTTTATTCAATTAGTACAAAATAAGAGGGGTTGTGCATATGTGTTATATATATGCGTGTTTATATAAATACACAGTAAGCAGTGAAAGGGGTTATTTATATTATTTAGTGATAAGAGATTTTTCATGTTCAAATCTTGAAAGCTGCAAACATCTTTTATTTCCTTAAGTTAATTATTAATATTGAAATTAATATTATTAGAGACCTGAGTGTATGTGAATATGTAGAAATGGGAATAAAACCCAATAGAGCCCAAAAAAGAATTCAGGTTCCAGAGCTCCATGTTTCTGAGGCTGTATTTGCCTCTGATAATGACAACCATGACAACAAAGAAATCTTTCTATTAAGTTTCGGAACAGGTTCTTTTCTTGGTTCTAGATGTGGCACTGTAGGTCCTATTCAGGTGTTAAGAGTTGGTACTAAACGTAATTTCTCCAGAATTTGGTAGGAACTTTTTATCTCAGGAATTGTTTCAGAGCCATTGCATATTTTTTTCCAGAATTAATAATAAATCAAGAGCTGTGTAATAAATCAAGAGCTTTTACGAATTAAGTAATTTTTCCTTAGGTGTGTCATCATGTCTTATAATTGTGTCATAAGCCACTGGCTAGAGCTGAAGATGTGGAACTCACCAGATAACAGCTGGGTGGTGGCTCCTGCAGAGATCAGTGTTTTGCATGTTCCCACCACTGCCTCTTAGCTTGTTCTCCTTACTCCCTTCTCTCATTGTGGCTATACTGCCACTGTACGTGATCCCCATTTTATTTACTTCATTCCATAAGTCATACCTCTTCAGCTGCATCATATGAGGTTTCAGTTTCTAATAACCCTTACTTGAGAATCCCAGTTCAAGTCCAAGGGCAGGTGATCCAATACAATAATACGGTGTTATTTCTGGAGACAATTTTGCTAGCTGGTGAGAGCAGGACTGCCTCGAGGGCGTAGTGTTTAGTCAAAGTAGCATTGATTGCTGTGTTCTGATCATAGACATATGGTTGCTTCCCAGTAAGAGAAGAAACAGGATGAGCGACCTAAGGCATGAGAGAATGTATTTCCCTCAAAGAAATTAAAAAAACCCAGTTGGATGCAAAGTACGGAAATGGAGAGTTGCAGTGGAGTAAGGAGTCCCAGGAATATGATATGTTACCTACCTGGGGAAGATCACAAGCCACAAAGTTCAGTGCAAGAGGAAACTCCAGAAAAGAAAACGAGGAGGCAGAAGCTAGGACTGGGATGTTATGTGGACTGCATCCCAAATGACAACAGGAAACATATTTGAGTATAGGACTCACTGAAGGGTGGATGATGCAATGAAAATAAAGTCTATCAGACCCCACTGATCGGTGGTCTTAAAAGTCTTCTGAAGACATATGGAGAGCACAGATACAATGTCAACATTAAGTATATTATGTATGGGGGGGGTGTATAGGCTTTTTTACTTTGTTTAAACAGCACCATGTTTATTTTAAAACAAAATGGAGGAAAAATGGTTCCAAAAGAAAATTTAATTTGATGAAAAGGCAGCCAAAAATTAGTAATATATGCCTACTTCTTAAAATTTTGCAAAGTGGCAAGTGTCGAGCCAGTTCTCAGCTGAAAGCAAGCTATTCACAAATCTTTGCTTGTTCAAACGTTAATTTTGCTAGATTCTTCTGTTCTCTTAGATAACATGTCCCAGGCATATTCTACACTTGCATCACAGACCTTGCAGTCTGGATAAGATTTGTGGAGCTGAAACATCACAATTACTCCGAGTAACTGGAGCGTGGAATACAGATCAGCTTGAGTCAGAAAACTCTTTGTGCCTCCCCCACTTTGGTGCATCCCTGAGCCGGCAAGTGTGCAGGCTGATGTCATACGCCAAGCAACAGTCCCCGGGAGAGGAGCTTGACTGGGAAGTTTTAGCGCTAGGAAATTAAAAGCTGCGGCTGAGGGGTTTGCTGAGCCAAGCTGCGCCACGACGCTCTCAAAATGCGGTGCCTGTGTGCGGTCCTCAGACCCCTCAGCAGCGATAGCTCCTGCTCCATCTATTACAAAGAGAGACCTACTTCAGAAGTGTAAGTTGTGATTTTAAACAAATACCTTCTAGTTTCTGGATGTGCTTTCCTCAAGTTTAAAGTTTAAATGGCTTTTTTTCTTTTTTTTCCCCTCCTCCTGTTCCCGTAGGCACATCTGAACTTGTTTTCCTCCTTCCCCCCCCCCACTCCCCCAGTCTGATCTGCAGCTTTTGAGGCAGCTGTACTAAGAAAGATTTGAATATATTAATAGGGCTTAAAGACACTTTTCATGGTGACCTTTAAAGTATCTCAAGCTGTGAGCTAACTCTAGTCTGGAATGGGGAGGACTCTTCAGCTCGAGATACCAGGATAAACGAAGCGCAGCACTTTTGTATGCTTCTCTGCATTTTATTCTGTAAAATGACGCAAGTAGTGAATTCAAATCTCAGCTGCCTCTTTCTGAAAAGCTACTTATTTAGGCAGGTGTGACTAAGTTGATGATTTCACTGTTCAAAAGTTTTTCCCATTCAGCTCAATGATACTTTTTTTTTTTTGAATTGTGCTGCTTAGCTGCCAGCCAGAGTTTTATTTAGCATATACTGCCTAGGAGAGTGTGGTACGTCCAGGCATTGGTTGAAATTGTGATATGAAAGAGCCATTGTCTTTGGCAAAGCAGCTGCGCTCTTAAGCTAAAGACACTGACTTTTAAGCTGCTATTAATTAAAAAACAGTTGTGAACTGTTGTCATACTCAAACAGTATTTCAACACACCCATATTTTATTGAAAGTAAATCTTTCCATTATGTTCTGTATTGTATTTATCCTTTGTAAATAAATGAAGGATGCTCACTTTAAGCTTTGAGCTGAAGTAACACCCATTTTTGGCAGATATTTTATGTCAACGAAGCTGCAGATGTAGCAGGTTGGTTTAGCAGGAGTAGATTGCTAATGGGGTCTGTGTGATGGGACTGCTCAGGCAAAATTTGGGGTACTATTATGTTAGAAGAACGTGTATGTGTTCATACTAGAGTTTGAACAAGCTGGCGTGTCAAAACTTGTCAGAGGGAAGCACAGAAGTGTATGAAAGAAAACATTGTCCTCTTGGGAATGTTGGGAGGAAAACTACGTCATTCATTTTTAATTACACCTATTAACACTGCTCCATGTAAAAGGCTTCCTGATGATGCCATTGCTAAGCGTGTTTTTCAGGACTTTGTGTACATTTCAAGTGAGCTGAGGTTTAAACTTGCTCTGTAGGTTCCTATACTGTGATTAAGAGAAGGTGATAAGCAACCAAGTATCTCGTGTCCAAGAGCAGTGAATGGCCTGGAAACTGCTGCAACATTGTGTAACTACGGAGTGTGTTTAGCTAAAGGCATCGCAGAGTAGACTGCAAAAATACGATAATATCTTAAAATTTATTTTAGGTTTCCAAGTAGTCCATTTTAATTCAGGCTATAGTGAGATTTTTTTCCTGTTTTCTCCCATATCTATCTCATAAGGCAGAAGTAATGAAGAAATGGGACAGTGATAATGAAAATTAGAAATGTGAATGTGGGTGAAATGGTAACCAGTGTTCCTCCTACTTTGGAGGCATCAAATAAATAAAAAAAAATAAGGGAAGGGAGAGGGGAAAAAAAAAAGCATTGTGTTGATGGATAACTCAGTAAATACCATTTATATAAAGCATTTGTCTGCACCCAGCAGCATGAAGATGGTCAAAAGTAATTAGAACAAGAATTTTTGTGTCTTTGCAATCCAAGAGCAAAAATCAGCGCTGTTCAGAGCAATGTTATATTGAATGGCCTGTGATATTTGTAACTGGCGTGTACTGTGGAGTGTACTGGTACGTAGGGGAGAAAAGAGAAGCCGCGTAGACATGCATATGGATTGTGCTGCCTCAAATGGGGAAGAGAAGCAGTTAATGTGTAAAGGGAATAGCTGATCAAGTTAGGCAGCAGGGGCTGTGCATCTGGCTGAGGCAAAAAAAATGCAAAGAATGAATTTAAATCTTTACTTGAAGATACATATCAAGTGCCATAGGTACTCTAACTTTGACACGGACATGGGTGGGGGTGTTTACAGGGAGAACTGATGGATGAAACAAAAAAACCCAGTAGCCTACCATGTGATCGGTGTCATATACCCAGTGAGTATAAATTGAAAACCACTGAGTGCCTTGAGACAGATGGGCTTTCACAGGTAAAGCTTTCTCTGGCAACTGGGCACTGTACCCTCATTTGTCCACCCGTCACCTCGCTGGAAACAGCAGCTTACCTTTAGCTGAGTCAGGAAAAGAGGACACGCCACCACACCATAGCTGTTCAACATCGTGTTCCAGCAAATTGGCCTGAATCCTCGGTGAACAAGTAGCTGGTAACACTGTAAAACCAAAACATAAGTATGAGTCAAAATCCTTAGTCTTGTTTAGGGTGCCACCAGAATCAGTTGTCAAGTTCTGAAGTTGGTGTGATTTTGTGCTGAGTAAGGGCTGTGACTAAGAAGTGTAAGGCAAAGTAGGTCTTCAGGCTTTACGTACTCAGAGTTTGCCAGCTTTGCTGCTTAAATCTAAATTTAAGTTAGAAAAGTGCTTGGGTTTATCTGTGCTGCATTATCATAATTTTTCCACACAAAGTACTGTAGGAAGCTTTTCAATAGGTTTTGATTTTGGCTAAAACCTGGTAATGTTACAAGCTGATTTTAGGAGGCTTGGAGTGGCTGATATATTTCGCTCGAGAGGGATGTAGGAAGATCTGCCTGGTGGAGCTGTGGCCATTCTAAAGGGTGCCCAGCCCTTCTCTTTGCATCTTTAAAGTGCAATGCAGGTGCTGGGAAGTCCCCCTCACCCGCTTTCTTGACTCCACACTCCAGTACAGCAGAAATGGCACAAAAATATTCCCTGAGGAGTGCCTGGGCCTGGTTAGAATGGGGGTGAAGTGCTCTAAAAGAGGTTCTATAAGGATATGTTAGACCTGACAATTCGGAAACGGTGCTGGATGTGTTTAAGCAAGGTAGTGTAAGTAAATGTCAATTAACTAATCTGAAGACAAGTAAACATTGGAGTAAACTGTATGGGAAAGTACCTTCTCTTCTGGGAACTTGGGGAAGCTTTAGAAGCTGGGAGGAGAGACATCTAGGTGGGATGGTGGGTAAAGCATTTACATTAACCATGACCTTCCCATCCTGCTGTTTTTGTTCTTCTCTCTTTATCTATTTGGACAAATGACATTATTAAGCAAAGCGTCACTTGTTCTGATATGGGAAGCAGTGTGTGTGTCTTGCAGGAGGTAGGGAGGTCTGTTTTGTCTTAATCTATGTAATGCTTTTGTATAGCATGACTCACTGATAATTGAACATATGTATTATAGTAGTGTGCTTATCGGTGGTTTTTTTCCTAGTGAAATTGAGTGTGTCACTATTTGCTTTCACTACGGCATGGAAACACTATGGTTTGGAGATCCTTGCCCTTCCCTTTTTGTTAATGTGACCATAACGTAAAAATCTTCCTCCTTTATTGCTCTTTGGTGTTTGACACTGTTTTTACACTTTCTGAAAGTGCTGAATCTGGTGGCTGGCTAAGGCTTCATTTGAAAAGTGAGACTGCCAATAACCAGGGAGGGTAAGAAAATTTAGTAATTCTGATGTACGGGGGCGTAATCAGTAGAAAGTAAAGACTTTCAGGATATCTTAGAGTAGAATTTACGTGACTGTCACATGAGAATACTCTTGGGGTTTGGGTTTTCTGTGGTATTTTTTTGAAGAACTAGTTAGTTTATTATAATAAGGTCTCAAAGCATGAGCAACCCTATCTACGGACATCTAGAATGACACAGCCTGAATGCAAGAAGATGTTATCTTTTTAATAAACGGCTTTCTGAATTTCCTTTATTTTGATTTTTGTCTTTAGAATCCCATGTTATTCTGCAGCTTGTGTTTTCTGAAGCCTGGAAATTGGCCCAGATGCTGTCGTACCGTCCTTTCACCACAGAGAGGGTTCATTTAGTTCCTGGTCAATTGAAACTCTTGAAAAGCTTTTCCTCCACCACACTCCTCTAAAATCTCTGCTTTAAAAGGAAGCAGAAAATGTAGCTATTTTAAGTTTCCTTGATAACAAAGTGAGCTGAAATTCCCAGGATGCGGTGCTTTTTTAACCGAGTCAATGTAAAAAGTTAAGGGACTGAGCCAGTTCTTGGAAATGATTCAAATATGAAGAAACATCTGGATAGGGGAAGTAGCAGTTCATGATACTTGGAGAGCATGGATTTCTTACAGCAGTTTTGCTGTCAAAACAAGTGTGTTGTGTAAATAACACCCTCAGCAAAGCCCAAACTCGTTTGAGAATAGATTGTGCAGTAATTATTTCTACTACGGTGTACCATTTGTATGGCTGTTGATTAGTTGGCCGTTTTGCAGGTATGCTTTGGATGTGTGAGGTGAGGTCATTAAACATCTAAGTGTGGGAAGAAAAAACGGTTCTGAAACACTCTGTATCTTCCCATTAGTGCCTGACACCTTAAAAGTATTGATGCTTGGTTAAATATGAAGCTGTTGATTCACTTATGCCTGGGCATTAACTGTGTAAACCATCTCTAAGGTCAGATATCATTTTACTAGAATGAAGAGCTCAGTAATAAAGTATAGCACAAATGGCTTTATTCTGTAATTGTTGATAGGGTGGGGTAGCATTTAGGAGCTCTTCCTCAGTTAGGAACTAGTCATCAGTTGCCTAGAATGGTGGGTTTGATCCTATGTCTGTTGTTCCCTGGGTGGACCTCAAATCTGTAAGTGTCTTTGTTCCTGCATTTTATTTAATGCAGAAATTGATTGCAGCACTGAAGTTGTACTTGAATTACTTGTTGATTTATTTGGCCTCTTGTTTTATTCGCAGAATTCATTGCAGGTGAAAGACTGAAGTGAAGAATCCAATGTAATTTTAATTGTCTTGGTAATTTGATCTTAATTTGCTTAAATATCTTGTGTACACAGTGAGGAGCTAGGAGAATTCATGGAGGTGAAAGGTGCCAACAGCCCTGGGATCCTTGTACTGACCACAGGCCTCAGCAAACCCTTTATGCGTCTGGATAAATACCCCACGTTACTCAAAGAACTTGAAAGGCACATGGAGGTATATCTTATCAGCATTTATGTTCCAGCTTAATGATGATTTGACAACAATTATTTTAAAGGTACATGTCAAACATGATGGGACCCAAAATTATAATATAAAAATATTCCGTCAGCCTTCTAAAATATGGGCTGCAAGGGTTTAAAACTTAGTGCAGTAAAACTTCCTGTAAAAGCTAAACTTTTAGAGTAAATCTAGCCAGAGAAGCTAATCTTCACTCCTAGAACAGTCTTGCAACATCTTTGGTTGACTTGACATGGAATGTGTTTCCCGTACTACTTGAGGCTTATCTTGTAGGAGTGCTGCTTCTCATCTTAGGACCTCAGCGTGTTGAACACATCACCAAAATAGTCCCTTCGACTTCTGCTGAGCACTGTCCAAAAATGATCTTTCCAATATGGGAAGGTGTTTGAAGAGCTGCAGTTTCTGCTTTTGCATTTTATAGGTTAGATTTTTTTGAGCGTGAAAGCGGGAGAGAAATAGAAACCATATGGGTCTTTGTCTTGTCACACAATTTGGTTTGTCAGTTAGTGACAATCGAACATACTAGTCTGTAAGGAATCTAGTTTTTGACAAAGCTAACGTGCCAAAGCTTTAAAATAAACACTTTCTTATTAGGATTTCAAAATCTCTTGTCCCCTACGTCTCGTAAAACTTCCTTGGTTCTATTTTAAGCATAAGTAGGAATGTTCTAAGTGACTCTTCATTTTTACTACAAGTCACCAGTGTTTGATATAAGAATGGGAAGGCTGTGAAAAGAGAGCAGATAGGTCTACAGTTTCTATTTTACAGAACTGTTTATCTGTTTTTAGTTAAGCCTCTAAAATTTTTTTATGAATTTTACTAGAACTAAAGTTTTTGTTGTATGTTTTCTCTATTGTTCTTAGGATTATCATCCGGATCGCCCAGATATTCAAAAATCCATGACTGCCTTCAAAAATCTTTCTGTAAGACTGATTAAAAACATAGATAATATAAGTGTTTTATAATTTCATCCTCCTCTATTGCTTTCAAAACGTAGAGCGTTTTTGTAAACGTCTGTATAAGAAATTTTCGAAAGCCTGGAAATTGATTCTTTTTGTGGGCAGAGCCCAAGGATGGTAATTTGCTGGGGAGTTATAGCACATAGACTATTGATGGAAGAGCCACATAAGCGTTCTGCACCTCTTGGTCTGCCCTCTCACTTAGCTTCATCTTGCTTCATCTCCCCTTCTACTAGTGCTAGCATAACTAGTGTCCTGAAGAAGGGCTTCTTTACAACATTTGAGTATATTCTCTGAGTTTTTTAGAAAGTGCATTCCTTAGAAGGGAATGGTGTTAGAACTGGGGGGAGAGCCTGTGACGGGGAAAGTGCCAGTGAAACCTCAGAAGACATGAAACTTTTAATAGTAATTGGAGGAGAGAGCCTAATTTGAACAGATGAGCTGTCTGCTGTTGACTTAAAAAAAAAAAAGTCAACTGCAACAGGCATGTATTTAATGCAATTTTGGTTACAATAATCTTTTGTGTTTCCTGTTAGGAGTGTGTGCTGGTGGTAACCTGGCATTTTCTATTTTTTATTTTTTTAAAGCAGATATTTAGTGTTATCTTTGTTCAGAAGAGGTTTGGGGATTTTGGGGATAGCATTCTATTGGGTATTTTACTAATGAGAGGAAACCTTGTTGAGAAAAATTAAAATGAGATGACTGGGAGTACAGCTGATAGAGCAGGTTGGAGACACATAAAAAATAGGAGCACAAGGTTATATGCACTCATAGTTTGCACAGTTAGCATGGCTTTTTTTACTGAAGAAAGTTGCTTTGTTGTATAATTGTGTATTCATGACACCTGTGTTACTCTTTTCTGCTAAGCCTAGTAATTTTTGTTTGGAAGTACGAAAATTTAAAATGTGAAGGAAGGAGAAATTTGAGAAACGGGACTATGACTGAATTTGGAAAGTTAATAGAAGTCAGTTCATTGAAAGGAAAAGTAATACTGAAGTTTGCAAAACTAGCTCTAGAAGAAATATTGGTAATAGTCATCGAAATGAAAATGCTTCAAGTTAGGTGCTGTCTTCTGTGTACTCCAAGCACAACAGTAAATACAATTGTAATGGTATTTCTACACTTAAACGTGCTCCAAATTTGATAGAGTTGATAGAGATGGTATTTTTCCTTATCTTTGTTAGGCACAATGTCAAGAAGTACGGAAACGGAAAGAACTTGAACTACAAATACTGACGGAAGCTATCCGTTGTTGGGAGGGAGAGGACATTAAAACACTTGGCAATGTGATTTACATGTCCCAGGTCATGATTCAGTGTGCTGGAAGTGAGGTAATGTCCTTCTTGTCTTTACTGTCAGTCTTTCTTTCCGTTTTGAATCAAATTTATTATAGTCATTACATAGCAGAAATAAACAGAATGCTTCAGAGATACTAATCTAGACTAAAATCTCTCTCTACTGATTTAAGGCTTTTATTACAAAATGTGAAATAAATTTCCTTGAAGATGGATGGCCTCATCTGTAAAATTTACTGAAATGTAACTGAATATAGCAGCTATAAACACTGATTTTGAACAACTGTTTTCAAAGTGTGTAATTAAACAGGATTTTCCATGTGTATTTATATTACAGGACCATTTTGCCCAGCAGTCGTGTTTTAAATATCAAAAACTTTCAAGTTTTGTATTGCAAGGTGTCTGAAGCACACTTCTTTTTTTCTTGTTGTTTTGGGCACTCTGTTCAAGTAGTAAATTTTTAAATCCAAGCTTGACAACCAAGTGGTTTTGGAGAAATAGAATAAGAAGAGACTTTAGAAAGTTGAAGGTGACACTGTAAGGTCTGGGGTGTTTTTTTTTAAAACAAACCAGACAAATAAAACATACAAAGAAAAGGTTGCCCTACCAAAAATGCTAAAGTAATCTTAAAAGCAAGTGCTAGCAGAAAGGAAACGTTATACAGATTACTGACGTGTTTTTACTGTCAGTTGTTCCCCTGTAAA
>VXAK01007264.1:155704-160704 GCA_013399435.1 Arenaria interpres
TTTTGTTGTCGTCTTTTTTTTTTTCCTGTTGTGGGGGTGTGTGTGTGTGCGACTCATTTTTTTCTTTTCTTTTGTAAATCCCCTGAAGGGAAAAAGTAATACCAGTTCTGCAATTGGCAGGTTAGTATTTAGGCTTAGTTGCTATAAGGGGTTCTTCTGTTTGGCTGTACTATGTTCTCATTTTGTAGTTTAAGTTTAATTTCTTTAATGTTTTCCTGAACTAAATTGTCCAATGTGGTAAAAATGTCAATCATCCTTACAGTGTTTAGCATACAATGATGTTCAAAACCGATATTCATCTTCTTTCATCTGTCCTGCTCATTCACCTTTTTACTTTCTTGTTCTGTATCTTTATAGAGGATGTCTTGTATCCTTAAGGTAAGGGGTAGACCAGTATATTCCTTGTGTTCCTGTAACCTAGCATTGTTCCTGTAAATTAGCATGACCACATTTTGAACAGAATTGCTGTCTTTGCTGCTGTATATTTTTTTTGCTGTAGAGCTTTATAAGAACAGACCTACACATATGCAGACTCTGGCGTTAAAGAGTATACTACCTGCTGGGCTTCCTTGTTAGGTCCTTTTTAACCTGCATCTAAATAGACGAGTAAAATGGGTTGTCTCTTCAAAAGTTAAGGAAAAAAATGTGTATTAATGTATGCCTGCCTCTTCCCTTCACTCTAGCTCCCAAACAGCCTGCATGTTTTTGCAGCAGCTTTTCTGTATATTTCCTTTAATAGAACAGATTTTGTGTATTGTTGGAGGAAGGGTAGAGAGTAAATGAACCAGTTCAGGCAAATCAGATGTGCCAAAAAATACTAGTAAACTGAATTTTGGTGCTGTTAAAAGATTTTTAGTTAGTAATTCCGGTATGCGTCTTAAAAGTTCAACTTTGAAATAATGTGGAGAAGCTCTACTCCTTTTTATTTTTATTCTCCCCACACAGGATCTCAGTAAAAGCCCTAAAACCATGAAAAAGCTGCTTCCCAAGCGCAAGCCAGAAAGGAAGCCATCAGATGAAGAGTTTGCACTGAGAAAAAGTAAGAGAGACTTGAACAAATGTCTGCATAATGCAATCTGTAGAATTAACAACAGTTTAAATTCTGTGAAAGTTAGATGTACAGTGTAAGTAAGTTACCTGGTTTCTTCTCTGTCCTGTCAGGGGAGAGGGGTCGGTATCTCCAGAGGATGGTTTGTTTTATTCATTTTAGGTGCTTATGTCACGATGGGATTAGTTACTTTCGTAGAGTATCACTATTGACTATAGTTGATACAGTTGCTTGTGAAGTGCCTATGGATCTTGATTTGCAACAGAGGGAAGGGAGGTTGACTGCAGAGCCATGTAAAGTTCAGTAAGGTAAACCTGTCTTTTAATACTGTAAACAACAATTTGAAGATACTATCCCATTCTTACAGAGCACTTAATAGCTATGTTCTTCAGTTGGTCAAGGTAGGAGCCTCTGCTGACCTGGATGTTGGAAAGTTGGGTGTTTGCTGCTGGTTTGAACACTAGTTGCTTTTACAGTCACTCTTTCTAAGATCCAACAGTCTGCTCTCCTGTAAATAAGGTCATTTGCTTGTGTCTGAATTAATTGCAGAGCTTTAGACTGCTTGAAGTCTGAAGAACAGCACTAAACCAAGAGATTGATGGATTTATAGAAAAACAGAAGGGTCCAAATCTAGACATCAGGATAATTTGGGGTAGAGGGAACACTAATGTTATCAAGAAAACACAGTATTCGCAGGGTTGTCAGTGTCACTCTAATTCTTCCTTAGAAATTTGCATGAATAATCCAATTACTTGTATCAATAAAAGACAGGGTATTTCAGCTGAAGGCCAGATTCTCCTACTGCAACTTATGCTTCTCTCCTTTGCTCATGGGCTTTTTAAGATAGAGACTGTGCCTTGAGCGTTCAAGGCATGAAGTGTGTTACTGAGAACGTTGTCTCTCACTTGTTTATGTAGGGTTGGAGAGAAAAAGCTTTTCCTCAGGGCACTGTTGGTTTGTCTAAGGTAGAGTGTGCTGTGAATTTCAGATGGCAAAGGTCAAGGTAGTGAATGGAACAGTCCTGTGTTCATGGATGCGCAAGTAGATGTTTTAGTTCAGGATGTTCTATCCTTATAGGAAGGATAAAAACCTTTTACATTTAGGACAAACAAAAGTACTGCAAGTATCATTTCAGATGCTGAAGAATGGAGATTCAGTAGTTGTAAGGACAGCGATAAAGCTGTCAACTTGCAGATTTAGGAATTATTAAAGAGCACTTAGTGAGTAGAGATGAGAGTTTTTTTTTTTTGGAGGGAAGCAGGGAGTCTAGAGTTTGCATGTGCATTGTTTTACTCCTGATGAGTGTCCTTCAGTATTTTGTGTGTAGGAGACAACTTTGAATAAAAGGGATTTTTGGTGGCCTGAAGTCAGAGTTACTTACAGAAATACTTATTGATTCTTGGTATTCATCTTTCCCACCCCAACCTCTTGTGTCGGTAATTAGAAGCTTCTGTTACATGTTAGTGCTTCTTCAGCTTATGCCTGCTTGTGGAGTTGTAGAAATTTTCCACTGAGGAACTTCTATCAAACTTAAAGCTCATGGATAGATAGGTTTGGGTTTCATTATTTATCTTCTCTTGAATCCCAAGGATTTATGAGCAATGTTTTGAGAACTGCTATGTCAAATTACTATTATAACATATAAACTAAAATAAGTAAGGTATTTCAACTGAGTGCACTCACAATACAGAAGTGAAATACTTCTCCTGCTACTATAATAAAATGGTGCTGCATTCTAACCACAGCAAAATCCAATTACTTCTCCTACCTTGAAAGAGAAATAATCTGGACCTTGGAGTACCTGTCTCTTAAACTGTGGGGAAACTGTCAGGTCAAGATAATTTCTTCAACAGTTAGCTTGTCAACTGACCCTGACAAATGTTTGGACAGTAGGCTTTATTCTAGTGATAATAAATCACAGAAACTAACAGGATGCATTGGCTGACACAGAACATTACTACATTTTGATGTTGAAGGCAGTTGAGGTTCACGCAGCAGAAACTCTTCAAGACTAGTTTTTTCCTCAAGGAGGAAAACGGGAAGAATGCTTTTAAAACAACTAATTGTCTGGGTCCATCTAAACTGATATTAGAGGTAATAGATTTCAGTTTGATTGGAGTTTTGCTGTGTTGCAAGTGAACAATTTGACAGCATTTTTACTGAATTCTCCAAGGAGAAGATTTGTGGAGATCTATCTTTAGAAAATTTTTGCCATGTTAAGTTTGAATAGTTAGATATCTTTTTTCAGTAGTGCTTGTTTGTACTGTAAAGTGTGAGGAGTTTAATTACTGCACTTGTCACTATAATGTAAGTGTATCTGTGAAATCTTTCCTACTACGCACCGGGCTGAAATTGTACTGACATATTTATTATGCTGTTAATTCTGAGTTTAATTTTCAATAGTATGTTGTTACCCCTTGGTAAATCTGATATATAGACAAAATCCAGAAGTTTTCAAGATCTACTTTTTGTGAATTAATATTCTGAATGAATTTATGAATTAGTTTCTTTGATTAAATAATATCTATATAGTAACTGGAGTATACAGGGTTTTTTCAATTCAGTGGCTGTTTGGTTGAGAATCAGAGTGACCACACTTCAAAACATGTTCTGTGCACCTTCAGATGCTCAGAAAATTTCTTGAATGTGAGAGTAGTTACTCTGGCTTGTGTTTTTTTTTCCAAGCATTTCAAAACAGTATCTTTTCTTTTGCTCATTGAAGTTTGATTACTTTTTTTTAAAATGGGTTGATTAAGAGAATTTTAAAGGGTTAATTAGGCTGAACTTTGGTCTCAACTGAAACATAGTGATTTACAAAGGCTGTCCTGTATTAATAAACATAACCATGTTTAAAATTTTTTCCCATTGATTCTAGGTACAGCTGCTTTAGAAGAAGATGCTCAAATTCTTAAAGTCATTGAAGCCTATTGCACAAGTGCCAAAACACGTCAAACACTAAATTCAAGTAAGTTAGAAAGTATTGAAATGACTTAACTAAAACACAGACAGTTTGCAAAAAAAAGGTGTGTATGTTCTCAGGCCTTTGCAAGTAGCAAGCTGGACCTGGAAGAAATAGTATCCTGTTTCTGGCTTAGTATCAGTGTCGAGTTTTTAAGTATTGGATGCCAACGACCATGGTTAGAGACTATAATTCTTTCAGTATTTCTTTTAAATAAAAAAAAAAAAGTGAGTACTTGTTATGGTTTAAAATTGCACAGAACTTTCACTAATGAATGAGAGGTGTCTGAACTGAGTATGACAGTTGATCAGTAAGCTTTTGAAGAAGCTGGTAAGTAGTGAGGAGGAAGAAAGAAGTAATCACAGTTTTGGAGGAGTCTATTTTTGTCTTGTTCTGTTCAACAAAGACTTCTGATATGGAAAAGTAACCTAGACCTAGAAAAATTACTTTTATTGCCACTAGTTGTTTTTAGTATTAATTCCAAATTTTAATCCCATGTCGTAATTTCTAGCGAAATTGTTCTCAGATCTGTGTGTTGCTTAAAGCCATTTTTAGTTTCTCAGATCAATATCTAGCTTATTGAAAACCTGTAACGTGCCTCTGGGGTCCTACTTCATTTAATCCAAATCAAGGTTGCCATGTGGAGTTCCTCTGTATTGTAAGTAAAACATTGCGCAAAGCAGGGGAGTCCACCAGCATGTGTTCCATTTACACAAGGAAGGAGAAAATGCTGTTGTATTTGTTCTGATTTGCACAGTTTTTTTTGCACTGATGAATACCAGTATAATTCAGGGATCCTTGGAACACAGTATAATGATCCTGAAGTACTTGGCTGGTTTTGCTGTTGTCAGGAACTAGAAGAGTGGATGTTATAACTTACTCCTCGTCCACTAAAGCTGTGTAAATTTGCAGTATTAATCATTGTTACTGCTGCCCACAGCGCTCTGTGGCTGTTTTGCTTCCAAGCAAAAGCACTTTATGCTGACAGTTGAG
>VXAK01007264.1:165704-218490 GCA_013399435.1 Arenaria interpres
TATATAGTGACGTAAAACATAGAAAAAATAATATATATTGTGCATTTCATTTGTGAATGGGAGAAGCCATCTTTAGTAGGTGACTGCCTTTTGAAAATACAAAATGGATGTATATCTGAATGTTGCATTGTACTGTACAGTATGCATATTGTTTGTGGTTGCATATATCAATTAAGTGTTTTGTTTTATATAAAAAGGACATCTGTTATGTACAGTTGAAATAAATTTTGCATTTAATAGACTGTGACTTTAATATTTAATTATTACGCAGGGGGAAAGGACAGCATAATTTGTAATTTAACACTTAACTTCCTTTTCTCCCCATGCCTCCTTTTTCTCCCTCCCTTCTTCCCGGAGGAATCAAATGCTGAAGTGAAAGAGTTTTTTTGACATAAATGTGTAATCTTCGTTTAATGTAGTTGACAACTGCAGGAAATTCAATGTAATGTGAAGTATGTATCTTTCTGTATCTTCTTTTTAAAAGAACTATTCACAGATGTTGCCTTTGATGGGATGTTTTTCTGTTGCCTCCCTCTCCTCTTAATTGATTTTATTTTGTTTTTCATCTTTTGAATTGGTGTATTCCCAAGTAAAAGCATGGGCTGAATTATTAGAGCAATCTAAAATCTACCTTTGCAGGTCCTCTTTATAAACATGATATTTTTTCTATAACCTTACCTATTTTCTACATTTAATATTACAACATTTTTTCTTAAACCAAGAGTATCTTAAGTGTTTCTACTTAAAAGATGCTCGTATTTGAGTGAATTTAAATAAAATGATAACCTAATATTCATACTCAAATGTTTGCATCAGAACAAACGAAGTAATCGCCTACTTCTGTTAAAAGTTCATCACATTTTTTTGCTATGACTGTAGAAACTCTTATTTTAGACCTACAGCCCTCTGGATGGTTTTATATTGGTTAGTGAAATACAGGAAGTTTACTGGGATAACTCTTTCCAAATGTTATCTTAGAGAGATCCCACTTCAGATGGTGTATCTGTCTCAAACTCTTCATTCTGTTCTTATATGACTAACACATATGGAATTGTATGTGTTCCAGTCCACTCTAATTATTTTCATTTTAACTCATCAAAACATTTTAGTGTATACTGCGTAGATCTGTCATCTGAGTCATGTGGGTTTTCTTCCTATTTGTGTATCACAGTTTAAAAAAAAAAGCCAAAATACTTCAAGCCAAAGCCTTTTTTGTTACTCCCAATAATTTGCAAAAAACTGGGTTTTTTGTACAGTGAACTGAAGCTTGGCCTGATGTTTGGATTCTGATTTGTTGTTATCTGTAGAAGATATTAAAGGGCTCCCTTTTGACTTTGGCATATCTGTATCATGAAGGATTATTTTTTTCCAGTGCTTTAATCTCAACACACAAAGAATCTGGGAGCACCTTTTTTTAGGATTCTTCATATTAGGACTTAATCAAAAATTCATTGAGAAAGAAGATTAATTTGGCAGGTCTATTTATCCACTTCAGTATTTTAAATACAACTAATGCAGTGAAATACTGAATGTTTTAAATGACAAGTAATTATTATTTTTTTGTCTAATATTTGCTTCTCCAGGAAATTTACACATCCATACATGGCTAGTGATAAATCTAAAGTTCTGTGTGCAGATATTTGGTTTTCGGTGGCAAGTCAGTCTTTGAAACTCAAACAATTTTGAAGAGCTTCTTAGCTTATGAAGAGAGCCTAGTAAAATTGGGGAAAAAGAAAATTGTATATTCACAAGTACTGTTTCTAATTTTTGACCTTTATTGTGCCTTATTCCCCTCTTTACCTCGCCTAATCATAATAAAGGTAGGAAAAACTAAAGAACATAGTAATACTTAAAAGCTGTGCAACAGAATCATTAGTGATGGCCTCAAATTATGCCATGCATTTTTTAAAATAAACCACCATCACCACGGGTCTAATTTCCATAGCTTAAATTAGGACCCTCATAGCCTCTTGAAGATGGCAAACTCTCTGTAGAGTATCACTGTGGAAGTACCTAGATTGGGTCTTCTTCAGCTGGAGGAAGGAACCCTGTGCTTGATTGACTTTTTATAGCTAAGGCCCTAAGGTTAGCTGTTTTAAGTAGGTGATGTGAATGTCCACCTCTATTTTACTGATGGCTTAAGTGATTCCTGGACAGACAAGGTCTTTCAACACAGGTGGAGACTTAGTATCTGGCTAAAGTGAAAAGGTGTCTGAATTTCATGCACCTTATTCTCTTCCTTCCCTCCTGCCTGCTGTCTTCAGATCTGTTGAAAACTTCTGGACTCTTTTCACGTGTGTCTGCTTAAAGATTCAGAACGAAGGGCCAGACTAATTACCAGTACAGCTCCTTCTGAAGCCTGGCTTCTGTCAGGAAGCAGCATGGTACCGTATCAACCATTTTTTAAGGTGTCACGCTCCCTTTGGAGGAGAGTGAGTAAAAGACTGGGGTTGTGCGGTTATGCTTGCAAACAGGCATCACTGAGAACCTCTCCAGCATTCAGTCTGCCACTCTAGTTTCTTCCTGTTCTATGCTCCAGTGCTGGGAGTGATGGTTTCAGACAGACATAAAGTGGACGTCTGTCATGATGTCTTTCAGCCACGTAAATATCCAAACAGATTCCAGTTTTCCTTTTCCGCACCCCCCCCCGAAATGCTTACAGCAGCTTGCTGGTGTGGCTGATTGATTAGGCTGGAAAGGAATCTTAATCATAGTAGCCAGTTTGTTTTGCCTTAAAAATGCAACAGACTTCTCTATAGTGGGGTCATTCTTCCAAGACCCTGGGTTTAGGAGTTCCCCATTGAAGAGTTATGGCAATTTACTCAGCCTTAACCTTTGTTTGCTAATTTTAAAGTAATTGTCTGGGTTTGTCAAACATGCTTTCTTCTTCCATCCACCTTACTTCCTCCAATACACACACACCCCCCCCCAAAAAAAAGGAAAAGAAAAAAAAAAACCCTGTTTTGTAAAGCCTTGGGTGGGTTTTTTCTTTTTTTTTTTTTAAATAAGATTTTTTGTNCCTTTGGGGGGGTTTTTTTTTTTTTTTTTTTTTTTTTTTTTAATAGTACTTTTTGTTGTATTGTCTCAAGGTGATTTGGGGCCAGAGTTATTTGGGGTCAATTTAAACATTGTCTTTTGTCCTGTTTGACTTGGAACGAGACTGAGTAGTTAATAAAATTCAGCATGAAACTTGCACATTTAGGATGGAAGGATGGTAGATATGTCAAACCGAAGTAACTTTTGCTGCTTCTGCACTACTTCATGAAAGTGTGGAATACGTCTCAGAGGTGCTTAGGATTATCTAGCTTGCAGCAACTTCTTTGACCATGCTTTTAGTACAACTCCGTACGAAATGCCCACTGTGCTATAACACAACCCTCTCTTAATGTCTTAAAGGTGTGGAGGTGTCTCTCTCTTCCGGAGAGAAATGGTTACATAGAGCATAGCCATAGAGAATCTGGTGGAGGCACAACATGCTACTTAGAGAATACTGCCAAGTGCCAGGAATGAGGTGACTCTGCTTGAAGTTCGTTCTAGATGTATAATTGCCAAAAAAATGCTTGTAAAAAAAACCCTGAAAAACCAAACCACCAAAAGCCAAGCAGGAAAAGCTTCTGGCATAAATGATGCAGAAAAGCAGGACAGTGAAGGAGCTTCCTTTAGCCTTTAGAACTTGACACATCAGGTCCGATGTTTCTGTGCACGTACTCATTTGATGACAGGGCCCTTTGTTGCAGGATAGGTGGACTGCATGTTTGTACTTTTGATTCTTAACAAGTGATTGTGGGGTTTAGAAAAAAAAATCCCCAACAAACAAACAAAAAAAACCAAACCCAAAACTCACAAAAAGCAAACCAAGATAAAGGAAGAAGGGAGGTTTTGCATAGTACGAACCGTAAGAGCAGTGAGGGTTCCAAGATAAAAACTAAAAGTTGCTTTGCAATGAAGGCGAAGGGTGAAACTTGTGATGTCCTCAATTCCACAGTAGTTAATGTTTTGTGGCACAGGAAGGTCAGTGTTCACAGCAACAGTTTTACATCATGTAAATGTGTATGTGTAGTGTGTGGTCTCCTTGTGTGTATAATGTTGGTGAACGGTTTGTTTTTAATGAAATTGCATTCTGTGTCTCAGTAGTATGAAGTGCTATGCTGTACATACATCAAGATATGCTGGTGCAGACATCTGTTGTACATGCATGTGTGTATATTACTGTACAGCTGGGACATATTTTTTTTTTTTAAGCTGTCTACTCCATGGCTATTTCTGCATTGCAAGGACCCATGTTACTCTGACCAGGCAAAGACAATTGGATGCAGCTCTATTCAGAGATAAATTTGATGCGCTGCTCTGTTTGGTTGAAGGGAGTCATGGGCGAGAAACATGTAGCTGTTCTCTCCCTTTGGTTGGTGTCTCCCTGGGCATGTGTTGGGCTGAGATGCTCCACATGGGTAGAGAGACCCAAAATGTAGTGACCTGGTAGCAGCTGCTGCCAACTAATTCCTAAAATAACATTTAGCTCGGTGTTCTGTGTTACCTCATGGGCTAATAAAGCAGATCAGCAACCAATTAACTGAAATAAACATAAGGTGATATTTTATAATTAGAGATTGACAGCACAAATGGGGGAAATGTCCTTGAGCTCCGTATAGAGTTTGGATGTGCTTGTTTTGTAGGTTGTTTCTTCTCCGGAAAATAAGTGGGCGTGGATGGATATTAACACTTAAAAGATTTCTTCAGTCTGTAAGATGAACAACTTACAGCTTTCAAGGACGAGATTCTGTTCTCAAATTTGCAGTTATCTTTATTCCATAGAATTTTGACCATCATGTACTGATACATTAGATCTTTACTGTCAGCTCAAGGAAACTGGTTTCTTCATTAAGGAACATTTGGCATTGTTTGCTAAAATAGTTTAAATAGCTTTATACATAATGCTGCTAAACTACGATCCCTACAAGCTCGTTGTTCAGAACTCAAGTCTGCAGCTGTTAGGGAAGTTAGTATTTTTCTTTTATGAGCTTGACTTCTTTCATTTTTTTGTGTGTTTAGATGATGTATTTTATCATGAACCATGAAAGAAAAGCACTGTTATCACAAAGCGGCTGACAGGCAGGCACCCTAGTTGTCAGTTCAAACCGTACAAGAACTAAGACATTCCTGGTTAATGAAAGTTCATTGCAAGTGTATCGTGTTTGTTAAAATTGATATCTTGGTTAAAATATGTAAGATCTTTAATGCCTTATCTGCTGTGTTTGAATTCTGAACAAATGCTTAGACAGCTATTTATTTACAGACCTTCTTTAAAAAAATGCTTGTAATTTGTTGCAGCCTAATTAAATAACATTTCTAGAATACATACTTCATGTATGAATGGATGCACATCTCTAAGCTGTACATTTTTCTGTTCAGAGGTATTTTTTAAAATCTATGTGTACTATCTTGATGTTATGAACTGCTATGATTGTGGAAAATGTTTTGAAGATGTTGGAATGTTTTGAATTTTTATTGCCAAGCCATTAAGTGCTTTTAAAAAAATTATATGCAAAGTATATATTTCATTTGGTAGGAGTTTATTATAGGACTAAGTAGTCTAAAAAGGCTATCTGTAAGTGTATGTGTATGTATATGTGTGTGCACACACAGCTGTGTCATGTATTGTGTTCCAGGGGAAAGGGGTTTTAACTTTTTTTTGCTTCTATCGCTGAATCACTTGATGCCACTGTTCAGCTCCTTACCGATAGAATAATAGATTTAGAGTGGAATTGTTTCTTGGATTTGTATCAGTGTGAGATCAGAATCTGTCCTTGAGGCTTAAAGTCCTGTTACTTAAACACATCTATTTTTTTCTGAGTCAGCTATGGTGAATTTGTATAGTTTTTACTGATCATTGAATGGTGCACCGTTCGTTGAACAGTGTAACATCGCCATCGATGATGCAGGAGTAATGTCAGCAGCAGGATAGGAATGTCAGGCAATCTTTTTGTTGTAAGGCTGTGGTTTCAAATGTAAAAAAATGCCTCAGTAACTTGTGTGTGGAGGGAAGGGGGAAATAGAAAGCGATACACCTTGGTCATGCAGGTGTATCACGCAGTGAATGAAATAATCTTTAAAATTCCCCAGCAATATTTGTGAGTTGCTCATTTTTTAATTTGTTTTTACAATAGGTTCCCGTAAAGAATCAGCTCCTCAAGTCCTGCTTCCAGAAGAAGAAAAAATTATTGTAGAAGAAACTAAAAGTAATGGTCAGACTGTTATAGAAGAGAAGTAAGAGAACACTTAATGAATGATGAATTAAAACAGTAAACTTTGCGCTCTTCTTCCTCCTCCTGTCTCCCATTATATTAATGTGTGCATGGTATATATATAGTAGGTTACAGAGCTTTTTGGAGTATGCTGCCAGTCCTTTAAGTGCAGTTGGCCTTCATTTAAATGCTTGTACTCTGATTTCTTTGTATATGCTATGCAACTTACTCTTTCCATGCCAAGTGATATGTTTCATTTGTAAATCACTTCTCCAAGGGCTCTAGGTTTTCAATATTAAACTGGTGTCATCTTTGTAGTTAGTGTGTGGCATCATAGGTGTATGCTGGAAATGAAATACCATTCTGTTACAGAAAGCTGCAATATAGAAACCAGTGTAGGTCCATATGTGCTTGAGAGGTGTATCCTATCACAGAAGCTGGTAACAGGTCCTTGCTATACTGAATGTAAATCAGGATAAGAGACAAATTTTTTTTAACACACGTTTGAAATTAGCTGTTAGCTGTGAGGTTTGTGTGGTTTTTTTAAATGCATTTCATTTAACAGTTTTGTCTAACAATAGATTTAGACATATATTTCTGAAAACTGTTGTAACTGATCATCCTTTTTTCATTTCAGAAGCCTTGTTGACACAGTATATGCATTAAAGGATGAAGTACAGGAGTTAAGACAGGTTGGTAACTTGCTACGTTTATAGCAACACGGAGAACGGAAAGATGGAAGGCTTATTATAAAAAGTCTATATGGCTTGTAAGTTGATGCACTTTGACAGGAATGAACTTGGAATTTTGGACTAGATTTAAAAGCCTGAGATTCACTGTTAAAAGTAAAAGCACTTTTAAAATGTACCAATTTGACAAAAAGCACCCTCTCTTCTGCTTGTCATCTGTCCTTGGAGCACCACCTTTGAGAAAAGTGTTAAGTATCTTGTCTCTGAGGTGACTTCCTAAGTGGTTTAATTTATTTTTGGATGTTATTGGATTGGATGTGTTTGGATTACAACTTGTGAAATGTTTAAAGCATTAAGCAAATTCATTTCCGCTGTATCACCAGCAAAATAAGCTTACAGAGACTATGAAATAGTATTTGCTCTTGGAATAGATAATTTTAGTAGTATAACTATCTGGCCCTCTTTAGGCCTTTATTAACAGTCTTTCAGTAACTGAAACACCTCTTAACAATTGGTGCTAAAAACCTCTCTTAAAACCTTGGGAGATGAGATGTCTTATCATGTCGCCTATTTTCTAATGATGACTTTAGTTTAGCTTCAGGTGGTGCTGCGTCACATGGGGAAATTGTGCAATATCTCACCTCAGTTGCTGGTATGGAAGTTGCAGCTGATGTTTTAAGCTTGTTTTAAGTATCCAAAATATCCAAAAATGAATTGCCCAACTTTTTTTTTTTTATTGTCAGGGCACAGCATGTTAATGTTGGTGTGTGTACTCATTGCTTAAGGTGTAGGCAAAAAAGCATTGAATTATCCTCACTTTGCAATGTTTGAGTTTGCTAATTGACCTTAACAGATCTGTGACTCAGGAAGTCATATAGAATCTCCTCTGTTAATGTAAAATAGATTTGTATTCAGATTACTGCAGATTTTGGGCTATAAACATAAGCTCAAATTTTCTATTTGCCTGTAAGCATGCCCAGTATTTCTAAGGAAGTGGTGCATGTTCCTTGAAATAGGACAGTTGGCATCTTAATTACTTCATTTTTGCCGTTTTCAACACATAATGCATGTGTATTCCAGGTTTGATGTGAATTGGACAGTCTTTTTAAAAATACAATTCACTTAATACAGGCAGCCATGATAGCCCACTAATATTCCTGTGGCCTGGCTGCTTTTGTACAAAGGATAAAGCCTTATCTGAGGCCCTGCAGATCTCTGTGTGACCCTAAACAAAAAGTCACCTTCTCCTGAACTTCTAGCAGCAGCTCTCTTTTCTTATGCCTTTCCAAATAGATAGTCTTTTCAGAATCTCACATCTTCCAAGGCCAAGACCTGTTAAAACCCAGGTTCATTGACTTGTATATCAGGAATCTCAGCTTAGAAGCGTTTATTGGTCTGCTGCTGTGATGTGGCCAACTGGAGAAGTGACACAAATAATCTCTGAGCTGGGAAGGTCCCAAGTGACCAAGGGCTTGCTTCCAAGGGTAGAGGCTCTCTGGGAGTACAATAGTGCACTGCCTGGTGCCGTCACAGGTTGCCTGTTGGTGAGAGTTACCACGCAAAGTGGGATCCCTCCCATAGCAGCTTCCACAGGTTGTTCATAGCTGTTGCTCCCCAGGCACTACACTTGAATAGTAGAGTCCTGAATTGGCAGTAAATAAATGAAAAGGAAAGGGAATTAAGTCTGTGCCTACAAGAAAAGAACAAAATTTCTGAGTTTCTCAACAGACTTGAGGAGGGAATAGAGTTGAGGAGAAGGCAGCTGTTGATCCCATCCTGTTTCTAAAAGTGTCTGTAAATGACAGACGATTGGGAGTCCAGTGGGACCTCTGGATTGCAGACCTGTGTTTTGTTAAACACCCATAAACCTGTTGTCTTGGGGCCTTAAGATAATGCTGTCTTATCTTCTGGTTGCTTCCCCGCTCTTGCCAGCATCAGCTTGGCCCTGTACATGATTGAACAATGGAAGCATTACTGTGGTTTGGTCAGTGACATCTTTACAGTCCTGTTTGTCTGTGGTACTTCAGTAGTACCTGATGGTGCTAAATATTGACAGCTGACTCATTAATATACATGAGGAGTGGTGGTGCTCCTGGAAATTCAGACTTCTCTTAGACTGTTGGTAGTCAGCTGTCTGGTTTAAAATTTAGTCACAAAACATTTTCCAGAGAACATAATGGTTTTCAAGATACTCATTTCAACTATTTACTTTCTTAATGAAGCAAGTTAATTTGCATTACATTTTAAGAAGTTTTTCTGATTGTTGAACTGGTTATAATCACAGGAGGCTCTTAGAGGGGTATTTGTTCTACTTATTGCTCCATTTCCCTTCTCCATTAACAGTAAATATATTCTGCTGTTCATTGATCAGATTTGAGCAGAAGAATTCGAGATTATCGGCCATCTGTTGCTGGCACTTGGTTTATAAGTATAAATAGGAAATAGCTGCATTTCCATTTGGTGATTTTTGTTGCATTGTGTGAAGTTACTGTGTGTAACTTGTGAAATTTTAATGGAAGTCTTTGCTTTTGAACACCTAATAGCAGTCTTACTGAGAAGAGCCTTCAGAGTTTGTGATTGACAATGTACATGTGATCAGAAAAGATCTGTTAAGAAAAAGAAAATGAGCCAAAAACCCAAATGAACCAAAAAAAAAAAAAAACCCAACAGAAAACCAAACCAGTAATATTTCTCTCTCTATTAAACAGGATAACAAAAAGATGAAGAAATCACTAGAAGAAGAACAAAGAGCTCGCAAGGACTTGGAGAAGCTTGTTAGAAAAGTTCTAAAGAACATGAATGATCCATCTTGGGATGAAACCAACTTATAACTAATTTTTTTCTTTTTTTTTTTTTCCCCCCTTTTTCTAGCTATTGAAAGACCAGTTGTAAAACTGAGCTGGGAAGCCTTCTGACATTAGTCAGTGTTGCATCAAGAGCACTACAAAACAGGATTTAACTGGATCTAGTGATTTCTTGCTCTGAACATGTAGAAACAGTCAAGCCATTTACTGAAGCAATCTGTACTTTAAGTGTGGAGACCGTGGATCCTGAACTCTACTAAACCTAATTTGTTTGCATCTAAATTACCTCATTTTGCAGAAAGTGCAGCACCTGACTAAAAGTCCATGTTTTTCAGTGGCTTTTTAATTAAATATATATTTTTCTTGTAAATATCTGTAATTTTGAATGCATATGTGATTGATGTATCAGGGCTGATATGTTATTTTTTTTTTCTCTCTTATTATTATAATGGTCACAAGTGTTAGAAATGAGGGCAGTACTGTCTTACCTAAGAAAGGTCAGAGTTCTTTGTGGATAATTATGGATTTGTTCCAAATTACCTGCTTATCACACATGCAAATTTAAAGAACCTGTTTCTCCCATTGACCACTGTATTTAAATCCTTTACTGTTATTTATGTCTGTGCATACATTTTTAAACAGTTTACAGATCTTTGAGAACAGTATTAAAATACAGGAACTTGTTTATTGACAGTAGAAATCATTTTTAACAAAAGGAATGCCCATGATTTCTGTTCACGTACACTTGTTTGGCAGACTAATCTGTTGTGCTATGGCCACCAGAAGACTGATGTACTTGCCTGCTTTTTATGACTGTGATTTTTAGGTGTTTATGTACTACATTTTCTATTGTCGTGCTTAAACATACAGCTGGCTGATAATTTAATAGATGATACAGTTTGGTAAAGCAAAAAAAAAAAAATCAATCTAATCCAGAATTTTGTGAATAAATTGTTGCTATTTATATTTTATGGTCACAACAATTTAATTTTAGCTAACCTTTGTGCATAAGACACGTGGGCTAGGCCAAACTTCATTCAGAGCTTTGTTTTTATACCACTATGTCAGACTCTCTGTTTGGAATTCCCAGACTGAGGCAGCAGAGTCGTTCCTTTCCCATCCCGTTTTTGTAGCATGTTGCTGGTTTCTGTCCTACTAGAATTTAAATGGAAACAAATCTGGAAATAAGATTTTATTTTTTTTTAAATCATACTGTAATTCATAATTTGCACTGCTGACAAATTTGAAAATAGATAAATGAACATTTATTCCCTAGTCTCATAGGTGCAATTACTGCAATCCTTTCTTGTATTTAAAATAGGAAATGCTACATCACTGCAAATGGTGAGCTTCAATTGGAGCACTTAAAATACTAGTCCCATGAAAGCTCATTGTGAGTGTTTCACTGATTTCAGCAAAATTTGGATCAAACTCCAGACAGTGCAATTTTCTGAGGGGTTTTACTTCAGTGGACCGTCAGAAGTGCAGGTATAGCACAGACCCGAGTCGCACCTTTTGTCATCCTGATTCTAGTGCCCTTTAACTCCTGTTAAATTTAAAGCTCAGACTTGAACAAATGCTTATATGAACTTTAATGAGTTGGAGCCAGGACAATTAGGGTGGTAGGAATTGTGATGCACACTTTGAATCTAATGAAAAATCTATTTTTAAAGCTATCCACTTTTTTCAGCCAAGAACAGCTTTTTTTAAATAGGAAAGAATGTCAATGATTACATACTTAAGGAACAATTCTGTGTGAATGGATACTGAAGATTCTCAATAGACGATTAGTTGTCTGATTTAAAAAGCTGAATATATTTGTAGGTATTTTAATTTGCGTTCCTACAATTATAAATGTCTTCCTTTAGTTCTAAAGGAGCAGACTGGATAGGAAAACTAAAAAAAGTCTACAATATCAGTTATATATTCACAGAACTTTAAATTTATAATAATTTTTGATACCAAAATCTTTTCCTGTTGTTTGCAGTTGCACAAAAATGTAGACTGACATTTATAATTATCTTACTGTTTAGAAAATACTCTTGCTAAAAGCCTAAGTGATACTAAACCCTGCAAATTCATAATGTCGTGGCTAAATTTAGATTTGGGAATGCTAACATTTGAACTTTCTGACATTCAGGCTATTTTCAGAGTGAATTTTAATTTCCAATTGAGCGTATGGGAAAGGACATTCCAGAGGAAGAAGTAGAAAAGGAAAACGTGAATCTTAGCAGTATTTAGCAAATTTTAACTCAGGAACAACTTCTGTTATAACAATTTGTTTTACATGATATTGTAAAGAGTGGCGTTGCTTTGTAAATTTGCTGACTCTTAGTACCTGTGATTATTATAATTTCTGACAGTACCCCCAGACTGACATCTAATGAACATGCCTTAAACACTGGGATTAAGCAGTTGTTAAATATGACCAGGATTTAGGGACTGATTTTTTCAAGGTGGATTGGGATGATGATTTTTTTAAAAAAAAAAAAAAAAAAAGGTAACTTTTGTCTCTAGTGCAGAGCGTGAGCTTCAGGCTTTTGGGAACCAAGGAATATCTGAACTTTTTTTCTTTGACAATTTGTTATACTGTATATAGATTGTAAATTTCACCATGGACTTTCTGAATTGTTGGAAACTTTATATAAGCATGGATAAATGGGGCACTGTTTATTTAACCTATTAAAGGGTTATTTCTTTGCTCTCATCATTTAGGGATGAGGAGATGAAGCCATTTCTTATCCTATAGATGTGAAGCACTTTCAGTTCTGAACTGTCCAAAATGTAGCATAACATTTCTCTGTACTTACTGATGTATGTGTGTTTGTCTCACCATGTCATGACATCTTAAAGATTAAACAATTGACCGCCTTTGTATAAACCTTCTTAATGCCAATCATTTAGGGAATTTAGAGTGTCTGTTTACGGTATCTGTGGAGAACTCAACTTTAGTTTAGGCGTCACAATAATATCCTGGTATCGACTACTAAACTGTTTATGCTACATTGTTGTAATTAAACCATGATTTTTTTCCCCTAGCCTATGAAGTGTTACATTTCATCTAATACGTGGGCTATGAGCTTAAGAAGGAAAATTGCTTTTTTTTTTTTTTCCCCCCCTTTCATATAAATAACATCTTCTATTTAATAGTTGGTATACTGTATTCCAAGGGTCTTTTCGTAGTCTTTTATAACAGCAAATTGATGCCTGGAAAACAAAACAAATCAAGGGTTGTTTAGAGGGGTGAGAAGGAGGATCCTAACCCTCTTGCACTGAGGAATTTTCACTTTGGCAGCCTGACCTGCGAGGGTAATGTAAGAGATGCAGGAGATCAAAGGCAGAAGATAACGAATGGGAAGAAAGCAAGAAACATTAGAAAATCAAATCCCTGCATAACTGCGTAAATAAATACTTGCCTACATGCATGAATTTATCTGAATAGACTTGAAATTTGTGATAAGTGTGTATTGCAGTCTTTACTTGGCTGTTGCCACATGAAATCGGAGGGGTGGACTTTAATGGTAGGAAAATCGTCGATGTTGCTTTATGCGGGGTGGTAGGATGGGTAATGGAAAGTGTAGCAGCTGATTTGTTTGAAAAGATGGCTTCTGTCTTCGGACAAGGTATTTGGTGGGTCTAATAACTGAGCTTAGATATATGAAATAAGGTGGGGGTTTTGGCTTACGAGGTATGCTTAGAAAGAACAGAGGACGGTTCTGACTTGAGTCAGAAGTAATCTCATACTTTCCAAATTTTCTCTTGGTTTATCATTGAAAAAACATGTTTTCCCCACAATTTGAAATCCTCGCTTACTTTTCACATTCCGAAGTGTTTGGGGGATTTTCTTTCTTGGATGTGTTTTCTTCTGGTGGGTTGACCTTGGCTGGCTGCTAGACGCCCACTCAGCCACTCTTACTCCTCTTCAACAGAAGGGGAGAGAGGAAGATGAAAAAGCTGGTGGGTTGAGATAAAGACAGGGAGATGGTTTATCAATTGCCATCACAGCCAAAACCATCTTGACTTTGGGAAAAACAAATTTCTTGCCAATTAAAAATAGAGTTGCAGGGTGAGGACCAAAGACAAAAACTAAACCACCTTTCCCCCACCTCCTTCTCCAGGCTCAACTTCTCGCCTTCATTCCTGATGCCCCTACCTTCCCACCCTGCTTGAAATGGCACAGGGGAATTGGGGGGCTGCAGTTTGTCTATAACCATTCCTCACTGCTGCTCCTTCCTCCTCACTCTTCTTCTTCCTCCACTGTGGGTCCTTTCCATGGGCTGCTGTCCTTCAGAATAAACCTGCTGCAACATGGGTCCCCCGTGGGCTGCAGTTCCTGCCACAAGCCTACTCCAGTGTGGGCTCTCCAAGGGATGCAGCTTTCTTCAGAGCACCTGATCCTGCATGGGATCCTCCAGGTGCTGTAGTGGGGATGTCTGCTCTGGTGTGGTCCTCCACAGGCTGCAGGAGAACAACTTAAGATCTTCTCCGTGGGGCTGCAGGGGAGCCTGCTCCAGCACCTGGATCATCTCATCCCCCTCCTTCTTTGACCTGGATCTTCACGGGGTTGTTTCTCGTGGTTTTTTCTCACTGCTGTGCTCCTAAATATGTTTTTCCTGAGGCACCAACCTCTCCTCCCAGAGGCCCTCCTGCAGCCGGCACCTGGGCTTGTAAACCCAGTGCGTGTATTAACACTCAGGAGCATATGGGTTCATTAGGTTCAGGAAAGCTCCCCAGGTCCCATATATAATGCATTGAAACCTTAAATAACTGTTAAAGCGTTAAGCATTACCTTAAATAACACTGGCAGCTCTGCCTGCAAACTTGTGACACGAGGCAGGAGTGAGGAAGGAAGGTAGATGCTCGCTGTGGCAGATGTGAGAGAGGGAGCTGTTAGTCTGATGGGAACACAAAATGTTTTCTCCCTCATCTTGTCAGGTGACTGGTTTCCAATTTATTGCACTTTCCTTAATCATCATTTTCAGTCACCTACAGAATTTCTCCAAATCACAATACAAGTTGTGTCCAGCAGATGAAGCCCATGTTTATTTCATTACTGCTTCTGAAAAGCATTTTTACTCTTAATACTCCACCAGCTCGTTTCTATTTTATAGTTATTGCCAGATACTTGTCCCTTGTACCCCCAGAAGTACTGGCAATGTTTTGCAAAGGTGTGGTGTGCTTTGACAACTAGAGGAAACTACGTTGTCAATCAATGGCTTCAGCATTCAGGGGTGGAAGGAGGAGGTCCAGAGATGTGGGTGGTGTCGGGAAAGAGCTACGGCAGTCTTTTAAACTGGCAATGGGAGGGGAAAGGAATTGGCCGCGTTGGCCACACTTCCTTCAGGTAGCGCTGAACCTGGAGCTGGAAAAGTTGGTGATGTTACAGGCTGGGGTGGTAGAACGAGCAGATAAAAGATACGGTTTGTAACCTGCTACCGGCACAGCACAAATTGTTGTTTCTCCTCATAGTGGGATGGATTTCTGAGGAAACAGTGTAAATAGACACTTTTCACTGTGCGTTGACTGCAGCCACCAGCATTTCCCAGTAAGAGCTACGCCTCTGAACTGCTGCTGCTTGTCCGAGGGGTATCTAATTTACACCCTGTTGGAGCTGCTCCACCTAGGAGGCTGAGAAATCCATGTGCAGAACCTAATCGCAAGTGGGCACCTTTGATTGCTGTGACAGGGCAAGGGATGGGAAAGGAGGGAGCACGTAACAACCGTTGGTTATGGGAGTCTAATAAAATAGTCAGGGGAGCTGGGGGGGAAATGTGTATGGATCTGTATGTACGCCATGAGTCCCACAGTGCTGGTGTGGAAGGATCCCAGAAATGTGGAATTTGCACTGTGGAGAAACGCTGAGACGAGATCTGAAATTAATTTGCTTTCCAAGGCATGCTTCGTAATCTGGCAAAGGGATGGAGGCTTGCTACATCTCACCTTCACTCTTTACTTCACGTGAACTAAATATCATCTTGGAAGGGGAGATGAGCCTGGATTTGGAACTAAATTAACCTCCTGAGTTTTTCATTAATTTGAGTGGCTCAAATTAATGAGTGAATGGCCTCCAGCCACCGTTTGGGCCCAAATTTAATTCTTATGTTGTTAGAAGGACATGAGAGCTACAGTTCACTGAGTTACTGTGAATGGTTACAACGGTGGTGTTGTTTACATGGTGCAGATCTCAGCAGTCCAAAATTTCCTCAGATGCTCCCATTAGTTCCTGAACATTCTCACTGATTTTGTCTCCCTCCTCTGCCGAACGTGTGCAGGCTCTCCTTTGGGCTTTTACCCCAAGAACATGATCATGAGTATGGTCTTAGACTGACATCTAAAAGGCAATGGAGACCAATACAGTGAGAAAACCTTGATGTGCTGCTACGCCCCCGTCCCAGGAATGTGGTGTGCCACGTGTGGTATCGTAGAATCGCAGAATGTCTCAAGTTGAAGGGACGCATAAGGATCATCGAGTCTAACTCCCTGCTCCTCTCGGGGCTACCTAAAACTAAACCATATGACTAAGACCATCATCGAGTCACTCCTTGAACTCTGGCGGGCTTGGTGCTGTGACCACTTCCTTGGGGAGCCTGTTCCAGTGACTGACCACCCTCTGGGTGAAGAATCTTTTCCTAATGTCCAATGTAGTGTTTTATGTAGGTCTGGTGAGATTTCCCAAACAATTTTTATTATTTTTTTTTAACTGGTGTATTGCTCAGGTTTTGTTAGACGTCTCTTGCCTGTCAAGCACCCTGTGACAGGTCGGTGTTTGCTGTAGACCTAGATGAGCAGTACAGAAATAGCATGTTTTTACAAGATTTTTCCAGCAGGGGACTGTGTTAGCTTCTGCTTTGTCAGAAATTAGTCACAGCTGCCCTGAATTTGTTAATATTTGTACTTTTGTATCTTTTTATAACCAATTGGAGTTAGCTTTTTGTATATTATGGAGCTCTTTTCAAGCTCCAGGAAACACAGTCTATTATCCTTTTGTCCTGTAGAACAAAAGTAGACAGTCACAGCTGACAGTGTTCCCGCAGCATTTGACCCAGTAGTGGGTATGGGATTTGTATGGTTTTCTGAAGCACTTCCCTGCAGCACGCGTGACTTATCATAGCATCTATACATCCAGCATCACACGGGCTTTTTCAGCACAGTGCAATGTGGAGGTAACAAGGGATCGGGTTTATTGTGAGGCGAAACTAAGCAAGGAATTTGGCTGTGATCAGTAGCTCGTTTAATCTCAGGCCTTTCTCCAAGGCAGGCAGAATTTCGGAGGAACTGAGAAACATCCACTGCTGCAGGACTGGTCTTACCAGTTCCTACAGGAAGTGTCTATTGTGAGACTGAGTTGAGAAAATGAATGCTCCATCCACTGAATCTCTCTCATTACTACCTCCTTTGTCAAGCAAGTTTTCTGATGAGAATTTAAGATACAGTCTGTTTTACTTATGCTGGGGAGGGGAGAGAGTGATGCACTCTTTTCTGGAAGCAAAGAGGGAGTATGGTGACTATCTTGGACTTGAAGCTAAGCATTTGAAAATACAGGTTCAGGAAAGACGCCCTGCCCTACCCATCAGATCTTCAGGATTTCTGCCTCAGCATTCAGACTTGGTTCCATGTATCTGCTGGCTGTCTCACTGACCATCTTTGCTGTCATTATGAATAAAAAAAACGTGTCCTCTTAGGCATTCTAGAGCACCAAGACGTTTCAAAATTCTGAACAAGGACTGGCAGCCTAAGATGCTTTCCCATTCCTTGTCTAATCTCTTAGACAGACTTCTGAGGATCTTTCTTTTCTCTGCAGAGTCACACTATGATCCCTTTGTATCCATTAGGTTAAACAGGAAATAAATTGTTATAGTCCAATACAATCGCTAGACCTCATTGAGAGGACTCTAGGTTTGGTACCTGACAAAACTTTTCCCCTTTGTGATTGGTTGTGATGGTGTAGATAGGATATTATAGAATCATGTAATCACAGACTCTTAAGGACCCTTAAGATCATCAAGTCCAACCATTAACCTAAGACAACCAAGTCCATCACTAAACCGTGTCCCAAAGCACCACGTCTACACGCCTTTTAAATACCTCCAGGGATGATGACTCAACCACTTCCCTGGCAGTCCATTCCAATGCTTGACAAACCTTTCAGTGAAGAAATTTTTCCTAATATCCAAACTAAACCTCCCCTGGAGCAACTTTAGGCCATTTCCCCTGATCCTATTGCCTGTTTCTTAGGAGAAGAGACTGACCTCCACCTGGCTACAACCTCCTTTCAGGTAGCTGTAGAGAGCAGTAAGGTCTCCCCTCAGCCTCCTTTTCTCTAGGCTGAAGAACCCCAGTTCCCTCAGCTGATCCTCATTAGACTTGTGCCCAAGAGCCCTCACCAGCTTTGTTGCCCTTCTCTGATCATGCTCCAGCTCCTCAATGTCATTCTTGTAGTGAGAGACGCAAAACTGAACATAGTATTCAAGGTGCAACCTCACCAGTGCCGAGTACAGGGATGTGATCACTTCCCTACTCCTGCTGGCCACACTACTCTTGATACAGGCCAGGATGCTGTTGGCCTTCTTGGCCACCTGGGCACACTGCTGGCTCATATTCAGCCAGGTATTGACCAATACCCCCAGGTCCCTTTCCACCAGGCAGTTCTCCTGACACTCTTCCCCAAGCCTGCAGCGCTGCCTGGGGTTGTTGTGACCCAAGTGCAGGACCCAGCACTTCGTCTTGTTGAACCTCACACCATTGCCCTTGGCCCATAGATCCAGCCTGTCCAGATCCCTCTGTAGAGCCTTTCTATGCTCAAGCAGATCAACACCTGCCCAACTTGATGTGGTTTGCATGAGAATGCACTTGATCCCCTCATCCAGATTATTGATAAAGATATTAAACAAAACTGGCCCCAATATTGAACCCTCGGGAACACCACTTGTGACCAGCTGCCAACTGGATTTACCTCCATTTGCTCCTTGGACCAGTCATCCAGACAGTTTTTTAGCCAGTGAAGAGTATACACCTGTCCAAGCCAGTTTCTCCAGGAGAATGCTGTGGGTACTGGTATCAAAGGCTTTACTGAAGTCTAGGTAGACAACATCCATAGCCTTTCCTCACTTTTACTCTTCTGATTCTCTCCCTCATCCCAGCCAATGCGAGTGAGCGAGTGGCAGCATGATCCTAGTTGCTGGCTGGGGCTAAACTGTGACACCCTCTAAGTCACGCAGTGTCATTGGCTGCAAACTCTCTGTCAAAGTTCAGGCGAGATTTCCAGGCTGTCCACCGGGAAGCTTTCCCAGTAAGGTTAGGAAGCAGTGATATAATTTACTCTGTGCATGCATGCATTTTGCAGGCAGTGACTGGGCACATCGTAATATATTAAACTACTCAGTGAGCTATTACTTGGTTCCTGGGCAAGAACATGCTGGTGTGAGGCTGTTCTGCCTCTTGCCTTGGCTCTGTCTCACAGCATTTGGAAGTGCTCCGTGATTGGCCTTAATGAGGTGGCATCTGTTTTTAACTTGATGTAAGGAGAATCATTTACAGGGCTTTTTGGGTCTAATGAACTTTGGTTTATAGGAAGTTTGAGAACTCATTCTCCTTATCAAATGTGGTTGAAGTCCACTGGGAGGTTCAAGAATTGTTCAGATTGGGAGGGATAATGGGAAGCAGAGGAGCCAGCCAAGTGATTTTGTAGCTTTTGTTAGGTACCTCAGGAAAGTGAAGTAAAAACTCTGTATACAGGCTTGTAATGAAACATGCAATTGCTTATTGCTCTTGAAACAACTGAAAAGAACATGATGGAGCTGGGCTGCATCAGATGCTGCTATTTTATGGAGCACCGGGGAAGTGGGTGCCTGTGTGGCAGTGGCTGCTGCCCAGCACAGCTGAACCCTGCTGGCTGCCTGAGGTTGTACCCATGGACAAGCCATAAGGTCACGTGGATGTCTGCAGCTTTGCTAAAAAACCCTTTATAAAGCCAGTAACACTTTGCGTGTTTAGTTGCCAAGCTTCGTTTTTAGAACAGCTACCCAACAATTTTGGAATGATGTTGCTGGACTTTTGTCGCCCTGTTCAGTGTGAAGTAGTGCCATGGATATTTGAAGAAAGAAAGAAAAAGTGTATAAAAAAGTTGGAGAATACCGATTAAGGGAAACCCACTACGAGATATCCTCTGCAACTTGAGCAAAGGTAATTAGAGCAAAATTGAACTTGCTCACCAAAACCCAAGTCTGGGAACTTGTCAAAGACACGCATCCTCTTGTCTCTTTGGTGCTTTCTACCTCCTGCTCGTGGCTCAGGGTCTGTTCCTGTTCTCAGACTCTTTCTCCCTTTCACTACTAGCTCTTGACTGTACAGAACTCACAGATTTTGTGCTGGCTGATGTGGTCCTGGGCAATCTCTTTTCTTCAGCTCAATGGCTCTGCAAGGGCCATTCCTCAGGCAGCCCTGATCAGATCTCATCCTCTTGAATCCGACTCTTTTTCACCTGTCCATGAAAGTCCCTGGTCTGAACTCCCACTGGCTGTGTATCTGCTGTCCTGGAGCTGTAAGTGTAGGACATTGCTAGGGGATTGTTTGGATGTGCCACTGCAGTTGTTTAAAGAAAAATATTTCAAATGAATTTGACTGAATGGGTATGAAACCAGCATGGCTGTTCATATTGAGCTGAGATGGAAATGAGAAGTTGTGTGAAACGGAAAAAAACCTCTCCTGGATGACAGATCTTTTCCTCAGCCCCTGTTTCGGGAGGGATTTATCTCCGGAAGCGCTACCTGTGCAGGTGAAAACTGCAAAAAGGGAATAGATGAGGGACAAGTTGAGAGGCTGAACCTAGCAATTTGCTGTAGCTGAGGCTGTCAGGCAGGTAAGTGTTTGCCACTCCTCTGCCAAAACTGGGGTAGTGAGGCTGAGGGGAGTGTATTAAACCATACCTGGAATGCAATGACTGACAACCAGTTGTTTGTTTCCTGCCAGGCTTTGGAGGATGACTCAAAGTAAGATATTTCAGAACATTTTCCTTTGAAATAGTGGCAAGTTGTTATTTCGTAAGTTGCAGTATAGGGAGCAAACTCCATCGAATGAAAATATTTACTTTGGATTTACATACTTAGAGTATGAAGAGTAGATCATGTACTTCCATTACATGAGGTGGCAGGGGACGAAACAACCTGTCTTCAGGACTAGAAAAAAAATACACACTTGATCAGAGATAATTCTGAAATGTGAACAGTCAATATTGTAAATGAGTCATGATGCTACTTTAAACCGTGTGAAAGCAGTAAACAAGATTCAGAAGTGTAATGGTATGGTTCAGTCCTGTACTCATCAGAAGAATATGGAGAAATGGAGAAAGAGTTTTGGCAAAAGCTGCCTGCTTCTGAAATTTGGTACGATTTATCAGATTTTGAAACATGATGAACAAATAACGTTCACAGAACACCTCAAACTCTAATTTATCTTTTTTTTCATGATATGAGACTTTGTATTGTAAGGAGATTGTGTGGGTTGATGAATAATCCTATACAATGCATTTTTCAGCACAGGCAAATTTGTAGAAAAACAAAACTAGATCCAGAGGATCTTGTCATAAATATTACATTACATCTGGAACAAGCACAATCCTAATAAAAGCTATGTGCATCCATGATGTAGGAGTACAGAATGGGGGAGTCGGAGATCTGGTAGCCCCTCTTCTCTCATTTATATTTATCCCAAAGTCATGTTGTTTGTGTGTGAAACAGATCGTGAAATGTGGGTTTTGTGCTGATGCCTGAGAGCCCTGGGCCTGGGGAGGCTAAATCCCTAAATAGAGCTGAATTTGTTCTTGAATACCTCCATCCTCTAAAGTACAACTTACCTATGGCTCTGCAGACACCTGCAGTTAAAAGGTGACTCCAAGCATGGGCTAACCAGCGTAGGAATTGCTTCATCCCACTACAGAATGCACGGGAGCAGTGACATGTAGGAGCGGTGGTGGCAGGAGAAGTCCATGAAGAAGGTGTAAAATAAGGACAGCTTAGAGAGTAAAACTAAAATAAAAAAAAGTCTTAGGAACTTTAATGTGAGCCCCCAAGGAACAGAGAACAATCTGCTGTTAGCAAGGTTTTCTGTACTTGACACGAGGGAAATAGATAAAGCAATCAAAACATCAGTCAGGAGGAGCAGAGAGGCATCACTTGTGAGAAATCCGTTCTGGTGCCTTCAAATTAAATGCAAGAAGGCACTAAAAAACTCGGAACTCCGGGGAGGCCCCTTCCCATCCATCTCCCCCCAGATGCGGTAAAATCCCACCCGCTGTGCGACCGAGCATCTTTATCACGCTTGGCTGAGGAAGCTGCGTGCTCTGCTTTTTACTGCGGTTTCCTGTGGATTTTTACCCCTCCTTGAAAGGGGGCTAAAGCCTGCGGTGTGCTGTGGGACTTTCACCTAGCGTTGGGGTTTTTTTGTTGGGTTTTGGTTTTTTTTTTGATTGTTTTGCTTTGTTTTTCCTTCTTCCGTCGAAGGAGGAGGTGCGGGGGAGCCGCAGGGCCTCCATCCGCGGTGCCCGGGCTCCTCCTGCTGGCAGCCGGCTCCGGGACCGGTATAGGTTGGGGTCTCTTCCCCTAGGCTTTTATTCTGCCACCGTCTTCATTATTTCCACCACCACCCCCCGCCTCAGTAAATTACGTAGGACTACTCAGGGAGGGAGGGACTCTCGCACTATTCGTCCCTGTCGGGCTGAGCCTCCGGGGTCTTGATGCCTGGCCAGGTATTTCAGGGCTACGGCTTGTGGTAGGGTTCAGGGCAGCAACGTGAGGAGGGGGATATAGCTCAGGGGAGAGCGGGGCAGATGTTCATTTTGGTATATCTAGGTGAGTTCTGGCTCCAGAGTGCGTCGACAGGTGCGTACATCAGGAACAGCGTGGTGAGTAGGACCCGAGAGGTGATCATCCCCCTGTACTCGGCACTGGTGAGGCCTCACCTCGAGTACTGTGTCCAGTTTTGGGCCCCTTACCACAAAAAAGACATTGAGGTGCTGGAGCGGGTCCAGAGAAGGGCAACGAAGCTGGTGAGGGGTCTGGAGAGTAAGTCTTATGAGGAGAGGCTGAGGGAGCTGGGGTTGTTCAGTCCGGAGAAGAGGAGGCTGAGGGGAGACCTTATTGCTCTCTACAGCTACCTGAAAAGAGGGTGTAGAGAGGTGGGGGTCGGTCTCTTCTCCCAAGTCACAGGCGATAGGACTAGAGGAAACGGCATCAAGTTACGCCAGGGGAGGTTCAGGTTGGATATTGGGAAAAATTTTTGCACTGAAAGGGTTATCAAGCATTGGAATGGGCTGCCCAGGGAAGTGGTTGAGGCCCCATCCCTGGAGGTGTTCAAAAGATGACTTGACACGGTGCTGGGGGACATGGTTTAGTGATGGTTTTTTGTCAGAGTTAGGTTGATGGTTGGACTAGATGATCTTGAAGGTCCCTTCCAACCTAGATGATTCTATGATCTGTTTGGTACCCAAGTAGTTTCCTTGAGACATGGGATCCTGTGGGTTCTTTGGATCCTGTACTAGTTACGTGCTCACTGAATGCAGCATCAATGAGGGGAAAGAAGGTTTTAAAGAGGGCTGTGCCTAAAATCCTCCCAAACAATCCTTTCTCTCAGGACCTTTTCCTGTCACTCTGGCATTTTCTTCATTTCCCTCTGTCTGCCGCCTTGTGGGCTAACTCTAGCAGACAACTCAGCCCCACACAGCTCATTCCCAGCCACTGTCCCTGGTGGGATGGGGGAGAGAATCAGAAGGGTTAAAAGGGAGAAAACTTGCAAAAGGTGCATGCATAAGCAAAGCAAAATAAGGAATTAACTCACTACTTTCCATCAGCAGGAAGGTGTTCAACCACCCCCAGGAAACCAGGGCTCCATCACATGTCACAGCTACTTGGGAAGACAAACACCATAACTCTAAATGTGCCCCCTTCCTTCTTCTTCCCCTAGCTTTTATTTGCTGAGCTTACATCATATAGTGTGGAATATCCCTTTGGTCGGTTGGGATCAGCTGGCCTGGCTGTGTCCCCTCCCAACTTCTTGTTCTTCCCCCCAACTTACTCACTGGTGCGACGGTGTGAGAAGCAGAAAAAGCCTTGACTCTGTGTAAGCACTGCTCTGCAATAACAGTGTGTTATCAGCACTGTTTTCATCCCAAATCCAAACATAGCACCATATGAGCTACTATGAGGAGAATTAACTCAATTCCAGCCAAACCTGGTACGGCCTCCAGATACTTCACAGGCTTGCAGATGCTGTATTTTGCCAGATCCAGCCTCCTACATGTTCACAGTCCATTTGCAGTGGAAAACTCTTTTGTCATTCCTCGGCACTTGGCAGGTCTGTGGTTTCGTGTGATGGCTTCTGTCACCATAGCTGTCATTTTCCCCAAAAGGGAACCCTAATCACTTCCTGCACTTAGCATCAATCAAGGGTAGCTGCAGAGTAACAACTGGTGCTGGAAACTACCAGGAAGTTTTATTATGAGTGGGAACCGGGACTTGGAACAACCTTCCAGTGTTAGTAGAGAGCAGCAGAAAACCTGAACCTGTATTGAAAGGAGTAATAAGTCCTTGCAGGCTACGGGTTCTGTTTCTGCTCAAGGAGATTTAAGTATCTAAATCCTGTTGAACCCTCAGAAAATTTCCCCACTGGCCATAAGAAAGACTTATGTCAAGCAGGCTGGTCTTTTAATCCCTCTTTCCTGTTTTGTTTAGCTTTGTTGCTCAGATTTGCCTCTGGGAAGACAGACATTAAACACATACCAATTACGTCCCACACTTCGGCTGGGTTGCCAGGTGCTTGTTTTTGGTGGCTCGTTGTTTTTTTTTTAAGAGGTGTTAAGTGGGCCTCTGCTCAGGTTTGCCACGGTTCCTAAATTTCAGAGCTCCTAGACCTATATTGGAATTAGAGATGTGACTGCAGCACAAAGGAACAAGCCTGAACTTGACCGCCTCATCATCTCCACCTGAGCACTGATGGTAACAGTGGCTGAAACAGCACAGGATTTGGTATGGGCCAGGCACATGAATAAAACCATACGTATCTTTTAAAACGCTGTATGAGACAGGGCTGTTGGAAACAGAATCACAGAATCACCATGTTTGGAAGGGACCTCTGAGATCATCGAGTCCAACCATAAACAAAAAAAACCCCAAAAAACTAAACCAACCAAACAAAAAAACAACGACAAAACACCCCACCACATCACACCCACCCACAGTTGGCAGAGAGTGGTTCTGAAGCTGCCTTTGAGAACTGCAGTACCACCGACTGCTGAAACAGGCAGTGGGGCTTTCCCTTTCTCCTCAGCAGTTAAGGGGAGGCAGGTGAGCAGCTCATGCCTACGGTTTCTGGGCCACAGGCACCTCCGAAGGTGCAGTTGCCAAAGGGTTTCTGTTGAGACAATAGCCTTTTTTTTGTTCCTTTTTTAATTTTGAGTTATTAATGCTTGTGTTCTATTCACACTAGCTTTGCACCCTGGAGGTGTCCCCTACTGCGGGTTCAGGGTGTTCTTTTCTGTGGCAGGCAGTACCTTGAGTGAGCCTCTCGATGTGCCAGCGTATAGCTTTCTCCCTCTTTCTAGGTTTTTTTTATTTTTTCTAGTTGCAATCATTTTGCAATCCCATTTCCACTTTATATTATAAAATGCTTTCTTGATGAAAATGTTGAACTACTTGTAAATATATTTAAAATGGTCAGTCACAGAATTGGTACTTTTCTTTAATCTTCTTCTGTAGTACATATTCATTATCTTCCTTCCCTCCTGTCAAAATGGGAGTAAAAATTTCTATTCTATTACACAGACTTGAAATCCTAAGATCCTTTGATGTGGCTAATTTAAGCTTATAATACGCTAAAATATGGAATAATTATATGTTACAAATCGAATCTCAAAATTCCTATTGTATTCAATCTGTCTTGTGTTCTGCTGGACTATTCAGACTCACATCAGCAAGAGTCTTCCACTGAAGTGTATTATGACTTGAAGACCATACTGCTATGAATAGTCAATCCTACCTTTATTTTGTTTGCTTCAAACTTTAATTTATTCTAGATATGCATTACAGATTTCACTTTCAGTGATTATGAAGATAATGCAACTGCTTTCGGTGAAATTAAATGAAAAGCTAATGTTAAATTCACTGCCTTTTTCTCCTCTTTTTTTCTTTTTTTGTAGTTGATGAACTTCATATTTATGAAATACACCACTAAAAAGTGCCAGGAGAGGTCTATGTAACCATAGACTGCCCCTCCTATGGGCAAGATAGTTATCTGAAACCTATGCCACATGAATATTAAAAAAAAAAGAAAGAAGAGAACATTGTTCAGATCTCAGACTTTGCTTCTAATTCTGGAGTTAAAATCTTTTCATGGTCTGTGTTTGTGGTGCTCATGTCTTGGGCAGGAAGAGATGGGAGATGGGTATGTGCCTGTGGAAGCCTGCCACGGTCTTTCTGTTCTCATGTCGAGTTGATCAATGCCCTTATGCCCCTGTGTCCTCCTCTGGTGACTGGCATCACATTGTTGGCACTAAATGAACCAAGAGAGCTTTCTTCAGCCATGCCGTTAATTGTAGAAGGGAATTTGCAGGAATAATGCCCAGACTCAAATTAATATTTATTTAAAGGTTCATTATAAAAATGTTCAGGGCAGTCTATGTATGTTAATTTTCATGAAATCAGCCTATTTGGAGGCAGCTAAAGACTGGTTATTATTTCAGTTCCATCCAGAACTTAAGCTGATGTTCATAAATTGACTTGTACTTGCATTTCAGAGGGTTGGTTCCAGCTTCCTCTCCTAGAAGCACAGGACAAGAAGGAGATGTGCTAGAGAAGAGAACAAGATCTTTATGAATCAAAGGGCAGAAATAAATATTATCAGAAAAATTACGGAAGAGGTTTGTAAAAATGTAGAGCAGGCATGTTTTCTCCAGACAGGAGAGAGTTAAGCCAGATCAGTGCGAGAAGCTTCGACAAATAATAATGAATGATAATAATAAAAGTTGCAATGCCATAGATAGGAACGGATTTTAAAAATATTACATTATAGCTTTGTGGGAGTAATGGGATAAAATGAAACTCAAAAAGGGAAAAATTACTTGTCTATAGTGCTCTAGCCTGAAGAACCTGAAGGCTGAAGATCTGTCTGATTTGAAGAAAAGGAGGCTGAGGGGTGGCCTCATGACTCTCTGCAGTTTCCTGAGGAGAGGAAGAGAAGAGGGGGGTGCTGGGCTCTTCTGCCTGGTACCCAGTGATAGGACGCGTGGGAATGGTTCAGAGCTGCTCCAGGGAAGGTTCAGACTGGACATTAGGAAGCATTTCTTTGCTGAGAGGGTGGTCAAACACTGGAACAGGCGTCTCAGAGAGGTAGGTGGTTGATGCCCCAAGCCTGCCAGTGTTTAAGAGGTATTTGGACAATGCCATTAATATACCATGCTTTAACTTTTGGTCAGCCCTGAATGGTCAGGCAGTTGGACTGGATGATCCTTGTAGGTCCCTTCCAATTGTTCTATGCTATGCTGTGCTGTGCTGTACTATGCTATTCTATTCTAACCGTGCAAGTGAGAAACTCATCTTTGCTCAACTGATTATAATTAAAAAGTGGAGAAAATGCACCTGATGTACAGTTTAGGGCAGTCCAGGAACAACAGTCTAAGTAAACTGCATGGTCATCTTTTCATCTTCAGATTACAGCATTATGAGCTTCCTGGCCCCAACCTCACCCTCATATTTTATTTTTTCTCCCTCTAATTCCTTTTTCTTTGTAAAACAAGTGCGAAACACACACACACATACGCGTGTGCTTCAAGATCATTTTCTGGGAATTGGGTTATTTCATGTTGTGTGAAACGTACTTCTCTACATTTCCCCACTTATTTTTGTTTACTCACTGTCGATGCAGCAGGTTCATGCTGAGTGCAGAGAAGATGGTGTGTGGTACTCCTTCTGATGGCACAGGGCACCTTTAACTCGGACTCATTATGTGGCTTTGCTGAAAGAATTATTGGGCAGAGAAATGGGGATGGTTTTTTATACATATCTATTTGCCAAAAAATGCTGCTTCACTGTGGCTGCTCAGAGTTTCACACCCCGATCAAATTGGGTGAACGGTTTTGGCCAAAACATATGATGCCTTGTAATGCTCGATTCACGTGACTCCGTAACAAAACATCACAGTGTTTCTGGGTGAGTTTGTAGAGAAGCGCAGGTGCCGCCTGTGCAGCGGTCCTTTTCTCCTCTCCTGTGTGATAGGAATTAGGAAATTCCAGCAATTAGGAAATTTGCAGGCTAGCGTGGACACAGGGTTCAAACTTTCTTTGTCCTGATGCAGGTGAGTCTGTAAAGCAGGGATGGGAATCCCGTGACCTTTGCCTTGCTGGTGTATGCAGACGTAGAACATTGAAATGCTTCATATTTTATTTAAATACCATATTCAGGTACTTAATTCCTTTATGGTAAATGAAATGTGTCTTAAGGTGCCTTTATGACTTGCCAGTATTCCAGTGGTCAAACCTCCACCCTTTTAAAAACTGTATTTTTTTAAAATATTTTGGCAGTTAACATAACAATAGTGTTACTATTTCGAAAGATGCATTTGGAAGCTTTTTTATTTGGTAACCTACCTTTTAGCCTAAATTTTCATTATTTTTTCCCCCAGTGAGCAAGGCTTAGAAGTTTGACTTTGCAGGGGGTTTCAAAGGTAGAACTATCTTTCAGATTGCATAAAAAATTAAAACCCTTGAAAGAGCTGAAAGCATGATTTCTCTGTATGTTTGTTTCTGAGTATATCTCAAAGGAATCATCCACTTCTTAAGTTTCTGCTTACAATAATTACCTTGCTGCAAGTGAAAGGTGGAGACCAGACTCTTCATTTAAGGAAAACTAGTAAGTCTCAGCTAAGGGTCTAAACTACCCATGTCTGTTAAGTACCCTATGAGTTTCTCTAACTTGTGAAAAGGTGGCACATGTTGGTAGAGACAAACTGTTCCTGTGATACCTAATATTAATCATGCCACCAGATGTGTGCTGTCTGTGCTGCTCCTGCATGTCATCTGCAGGCTGCTGCCATCGTTATTTAAAGAAGGAGGGAGAAATAGTGCTGAGGTGTTGTAGATGACAAAGTGTGATTGTTTTTCAGCCTATGTGAAAATGCTCACCAGCTTGATAATGCTTGTCGTGGTTTTCTTCCTTGTATTTATGTACAGTAGGTGAGTGCTTTTTCTCTATAAAGAAAATGTAATTCTATTGACTTTGACAAAATTGAATTAATACCCTATATAACTCGATTTCAAGTTTATAGAGGCTTTCACAGATATTGGACTTTTTTTCTTTTTATATTTTTTTTAAAAATTTTTTTATCTATCCCCAGAAACATCTGTGTTGCCTGCCGTGGGAATACCAAATGAAGGTAGGGGATGAGAATTACCTGCGTGGTGAGCTACAACAAATCTATTTTAAGTATCCTGCTCTATAAGCTTGGATAGTGATTCGATGCGACGAACTCTTTTCAGCCGTGGAAAAAGGATGACAGGCTGATTATAACTTTATCCCACTGAAGAGAGCATTTGAGAAAAATGAATCGTGGCCTTTTGGATGGGCCTGAGCTGCTTAGGCAGCTGGATCCTGCCCTGACTGTGCAGTTCAACTACAATTAAGACATCTATACGTAGGCACCTTTGTGTGTCGAAGCTCACCTGATAGCAGGTCAGTATAGTCTGTGAAGCCTAGAGAGCCATCCAGCCATTTGATGTCTGCTTCAGGGGGTGAGCTGAACCTTGCTCTGGGCTCCCATTACTCTGCTGATTAGCAGAACTCGATCCAGTTACCTAAATATAAGCATATCTTGCCAAATCTGGTGCCCTAGGTATTAAGACATCTTTCAGCCTCATGCAGATGTCTTATAGGGCCTATGGGAAATCTCTGCCTTCTGTAGGCCAGTCAGAAAACCCAACTCATCTCAAATGATACTAGATACCCAAGTTTAGACAACTGAACCCAGCCTTGTCCCTCTACTGACGCTAATGGCAGCTCAGGCACCCAGTTCATGTCAGCACCTTGGTGCAAGTGATTGAATCTCAAACTGGATTCTCCCTGAGCTTCTCTTCCCAAGTCCCTGTCTCTTGTTCGCCCGTAATGTAGAAAGGGTGTGACTTGTCTTGCTTGCTGCTATTCATGTGATTTATAACCTTACAAATAGTTTAAACCTGTTTATGTTTATATAAGCTATGAATCAGATTTCGAAGTTTGGTAGAGCAAGGGCAGTGCAACACATCCTTGCAAGATCACAGAAGGCAGGCACAAAGCTCCCAGCTCTTGATGCCAGACTTTCATGGTAGAAGAGATAGTAGCTGCCCTACCATATCCTCCCATGTGGATGTGTAAGCAATTTCTTGGTCTAGCTTTGGCTTTTATTTGTAGACAGTGAAGGGTCAGGTGCACTCAGTCTTTAGCTCATGTCTTGCCTGAAGACAGCCGTCCTAGCCCACACTGGTCTAGTTACACACCAAAGTTTTAGAAGCAAAGGTTAGTAAGGAAGCTCCTACTCCTCCATCAATGCTGGTTTTGTGGTTTTGTTGGGTTTTTTTTGCAGGGTGCCCAAAGATGGTGTAGGGAAAACTAAAAAAAGAAATTAAGAATTACACTGGTGATTAAATTCTGCATCTCCATATAGCACAAAACTGCTCACCAGCATTTTGAATTTTCTTCTGATTGTCACACTGAATGACATCTGCATAGCTCCAAAAATATTTCTGACATAAATAAAATCTACTAAAAATATTCTGATTTTCCTTATTCATTCCTAAAAGGCATTTGTCTATAAGGTACTGGTCATCACTTCGAAGTGGTGACACAAGGAATCATGTTAGTGATTTTTTGGACCTGTGGACCTTTAGTACTCATAAAAGCAGAGTTCTCTTTTGGGTTTGTTTTGTTTTGGTGTTGGTTATGTGGGGTTTTTTTTCAATTTATGAAAATATGGACTGAGATGGATATTTATTTCAGCAAAGATTTTGGAGAAATCCTAGATGGGGGAAGAAGTTGTGAGCTTGGCTGTAACTTCTTCTGTTGGTGTTAGAAATGCCTGGGAGTGTGAGCTGTGGGGCTGTGGAAAGGGTGGGTGTTCGCTTGTGACTCAACAGTGACTGAAGTTATTCTTCCTGTTACACAACTTAAGGCAAATATTGGCAACAATATTGAGCTTCTCCACACTGTAATTTTTGCTGCCTTGTACTGCTGTTATGGTCCCTGCCTTCCATGGGCAACACTTACCTCTTTTTATCCCTCTGCTTTAGGCTTCCACTTTTGGTAACAGCCTCCCTCTGCTCCATGGGTACCAACTGCTTCCAACTATTTAATTATCATACTTAATTTAAACTCACAGGTGTTGTGCTCCTTCTGTCTTTAGCCTGAAGTGTGCTGCTTCCTCAGACCCGAAGAGGAGTTTAGGTGTCTAAAAGCTCTTCTCTTTCTTTTCCAAATACATCAGATGGTGTTATGAAATATATTATCTTTCCCCACAAATCTTACCTTGATGGAATGTCAAGAGGTGACAACTCACATTTGATGGTATCTCTAACGCCTTCAGGTCAGACACATGATTTCAATTTCTGGAGAACATCTACTCTTCAAGCATGCTTAGCTTCTTTTGGGTTGATCAAGATGGTGATCTTTGATATTGAATATATTCCAGGCTTTATAAGGCAAAAAGTACCACAAGTAGAGGGCTTAGTTGCTCTTCAGTCCTCTTTCCTACCGTGTTGAGTTCACCTTTTGAATGCTAGGCCAGCCACTCTTATTCTGAAGTTGGATTTTGTGGTTCTTGCACACTCTGATATGGTCCCGGGGTATGGTGAATTTTTTGGTGCCTTCTCCCATGCTGTCTCCTGTGTTGGCACCTTTCTTCTCATCTCCTGGAAGGTTCTTCCTGCCTTCTTGTTTTTCATTTTCAAAACAAACGAACAAAAGAAGCTCCCAACTTATTTCAAGAATTCTCCTTTTGTCTCCTTTTCCAATAAACCTAAAGAACTGCAATAAAAATTAATGACACTAACCTTAGTAAAAAGAAAAAAAAAGAGGCTCTCAACCTATCTTTTTTTGGTGAGCATTGGAAGTAAATAGGAATTTTTTTCCTCTTTGTGTATATTTGGAAACACTCTCACAGACACAGGCTAAATTAAAACCTGTAAATTGCTGTCATAACAGGACTACTTTTATCTTCCTTTTTTTTCATCCTCTCCTTTTCAATATTCCTATTCATTGTACACATTATGCTTTTAAAATATTAGCAGTTCAAGGTGTAGCTTTTTCCTGTGTATTTTTTTTTTTAATTCTATGAAACACTGCAGAAACTGACTTTTAACATTTCTGATTTGTAAATCACTTTTCGTGGGAGATGCCTCTTCACCCCTGACAAGGCTATTAAAGAGATGTTAGGTTTAAGAGCCTGCGTCAAAGGCCAAACTCATCCTAGAAAAGTAAATTTTGGTGTTTATGTACTCCAGTACTGTCTTTGCCCTGCACGCCATATTTATTCCCAACAGAGATAATCCTCATCATCTGTGACCCCAGACTTCCCTCCTTAAGCCACTCCCTTGTCTGTAAATCTGTTGATTCTCTGTTGCTATAAAGCTGGAATTGACCTTACTGTCTCCCTAGTGTTCATATTCTTCCTTTAGTGTCCTTGCAGTATAGCCCAGGATGCTTTTTTTCTTCTGATCTTTATAGGTAGTTGTGCTGACAGTAAGGGGGGAAGAAAGCCATAAGTGAGGTTCAGAAATCCCAGTCTGTTGTCAAAGGGATCTACCCTCCCCTCACCTAGGACACCAGGTACTTCTATGCTTTTGAAGATTCACATGCATGAGTTGAAATGATAATTCTGGAGGACATCTTTAAGATTTCCTTCCTAAAATTCTGGATTTGCCACATTTCAAGAAGTACAAAAACCTCTGGATCATGACTGTTTTTTCCTTGATTTAGAGAGCTGAAATTTGTCTCTCCTGCCATCTTCCACCCTTCGACACACACACATGTGGGTCTCTTTCCTAGAGACCTGCAGACCCCACTGTCTCTCTGGCAGCTGGTGCTGATCAGGCAAAGGACATGGACAGGTAAGCATACAACTCAGCTCCCTATGTACACGCATCTGTCCCTTTTTATCTGCTTATCTCTGCTTTCCCACATTTCTCTCTTTCTTTCTTTCCCAAATCCCCTAGATGCCTCCCTTCTCCACCTTTGGTTCCTGCCCTAAGCGTCTCATAGTAAGCCCTGGGAAATCCTAAAATGCTCTTCTCCTGCATCCCACAATGTGTCCCACCCCTAGGCAGCAGTCCCTTTCAGTCCGAAAGGTACTCAGGCAGTGACCCATCTTTCTGGGTTTCACTCCTGGACAATGTGGCTGAAGGTCTCCCGGGACAGCCCTTGGAGGGCCACAAACACGATTTTCCTTTCCTTTGAGTCCCTAATTTGGGTTCTCCCTGCTCATTGTTGTGCCTCTGCTTCTCCGGGCTTGTGAGTCTTGGATGGGCTTCTGAGTTGCCAGGCAAGGTATTATTTGGGTGCCTCCAACTGCTGTTGTTTATTTGTGCTCCTTTGTGGGTGTGTAAGTAAGATTTATGACCTAACTGATTGTATCTCAGACTAATTTTAGTCAGGTAAATTGCTCTGTGTACACGTCTGTCTCTCTTGGTTAGACAGGAAACCGGAGGAACTGGAGGTGGCCAATGGAGATCTGGGCATGGCACATCCAGGTGTTCCAGACCAAGTGAGAACCTCCCTCTGGGCTGCCCATGATCCAATGGTGCGTCAGGAGGAGACCCAGACCAAAGAGTAACCCAAGGAATGCCTACAGCTGAACATAGAGAAGAGTTTAGTTGACTTCCCAAGGCAAGCCTTGGCCCTAACTTCTTGCTGTGGGATATCCCAGCTGAGAAGTAACCCAATGCCTGTTTATGAGGGTGAGCTGCCACGTTGTGTTTATTGTTCTGTGCTGTATTGTTAACAATTAGAAGAGGGTCATTCTTTTTCTTTTATACTTTGGTTAAAAATGCTTTAAAACAAAGCAAAAAGTCACTTAATATTTGGCACTGCAGGGATGGGGTTTGTTAGACATGTCCCAAGCCTTGAAGGTTATGAAGGGAGGATATCTGCTTCTGGGCATTACATGGTTTCAGGCTGCAGCATCTTGCCACGGCAAGGGCTTCTCTGAGTTAGGGCAGGGCAGGCTTGTCATGCTAGGTTTCCAGGGAACTTTATCGTGGAAAATGAGATGTCTGTGGTGTTTGCCCAGAGTCAAGCAGCAGTGAAGAGAGTTAGGATGGTGGCCGAAGTTTTAAAAACTCTAGTTTTGGGTTTATAATGTTAGATTATATGTTCTCTAATGGGTGATTTGAAGTTCCTGTCCTAAAATACTCTGTGGTGATGTTCAACCTTACCTAGGTTTCAGGTAGGCTGAAACAGTTGCACTGTTAATTGGTAAGTCTAGTTGTAGATATGTTTAAAACTGTAGCACTTCCTTTAACTTCTTATTTTCCTGATTTGCTCTGGGAAAGGCAAGAGACAGGGAGCGAGGGAGACAGAGGTTCCTATTTGCCATCCCCAGGTGCTTGCTGAGCTCTTTTCTGAATGACTCAGGACAGTACAGATGATGAAGTAATTTCTAAGAAAAAAATTGATCTATTGTGCTCTAATGTATTTTTCAAGGAAAATCCCTTCTGAGTCATCACAAATGTTCTGTAATAGTTACTAGAGGACCTATTTTCCACCCATAAATAGTTTCTTTTATACTTAACTTCAAAAGCCAGTATCTTTCCGGCTTGGAATTAAACTCAAAGTGTTGATTTATCAGACCATTTGTTGTTGCAGTAGCTGGTTGATTACAGATGTACATCTTTTCTTTTTTTTTCTGGTCTTTTTAGAGGGCCAATCACTATGGTAACCACATTACAGAAAATTGCTTGGTCTCCTTAAAATACCCTTCAGAAAAAGGTCATTTGTTATTAACATTTTCTGACTAAACTCGAAATGTTAACAACATCAAGAATATTGTCGCTGTTTCTATACTTACATGGTTGGTTTTTTTCTTTACCATACACCTTTCAGTTAACTATCAAAACAGGACAAAATATTGAGACTCCAAAACAATTGTAAAGCCGCAGACTTTTGAGCATGTTTTGAAATATCAAGATTCGCTCACGTTGCTGTGTTTCGGCTGCTGGCGTGCACAGCTTTGTTTCATTGTTTTAGTTTCTCTGATTCTGAGAAAAATCCGGGCTGAAGTTCCTCTTTCAACCTCTGCAGGCTACGACTGAAAGGAAGGGGCAGGCGTATGACTATTATAGACAGCCGTCTGTTGTTGAATTATGAAATAGCTGTTCTGGATAGTCATTTAAAAGCCTGGAAATGGCTGGTTAAAGGTTTCTACTCTCAGGGTAAAACGCGTCCAAGGGGTGTTAGATGGGAAAAATCAGGTCTGATTGTAATAACAGGGTCCTAGCCTGTGAAGTGAGAATACGCAAAGTTGTTCTCTTTCTGGCGTATGCCACTTGTGTTCTGCTTGATTGGACACGTTGTTTCTTTGCCATTTTACATTATCTACATTGCCGGCAAAGGATTCTCACATTTGTATAGTTTTCTTGTTTTGCAGATAGCTATTTGCAGCTTTCATCTAAGCCCAGTAAACAATTAAAAAAAAAATCCCCTTTCTTGGAGTTCCATCATTTTGGAATTGACAAATAAGTTAAAAAGGCTGCCAAAAGAAAGCAGGAGTTGGAGGAAGTTAATTCGCATTGATGTGTGCATGCCACTGATAGCAAGTTATGCCTATGACATTCTGACATCGCCTCTCAAAAAAGAGAAAGAGTGGAGTGGAGTGAAAGACTAAGAGGATGTTCATTTAATTGGAAAGCCTACTGAGATCTGAGGCAGCTGAGGCAAAGGATGCACCCTTTTTCTGCACAATGGCATTGGTTGAAGGTTGTATATAAGGTGGCCTTATTAAAGTGACAAGGCAATTTAATTCTTTTGTGCACAATGATTCTACTTCATTGATTTACAATGGGAAGGATATAATTTTGCTAGTGTTGGCAAAAAGCTCAAATGTCAGGCTTTTCAAATTGCCATACTTGCCTTGTTCAGGATGAATAATGAATAAGTCACCTTTTGTCTACAGTTAAATATTCTTGAATAAATACAAAGAACATAAAAGACATAAATGATTGCCTGATTTATATTTAAAATAAAGATCAACATTGTGATAAATGGTTGAAAATGCTTAGTGTGAAGTAATATGACTATGCTGATAATTACATTATCAATTAAGGGGCAGCCCAGGTGTGGAGTGTTATAGAATGGATGGCAAAGAGAAACCCCCAGCGTGGAACATGCCAAACTTGGCTGTTTGGAAAGGGAGGGGGGGGGAGTGAAGAGGCCCTTAGCTATGCAGGGGATCTCATGTTTAAAATTGGACCATTTAATGTACTGAAACATCCATGCTCTCAGGAAGCTGTAACTGTTGCTTCTCGCTTTGTCACTAGCAGGATGCATTGGTCTTGTGTCTGGAAACAAATTTTGCTCTGTTTATTCCTGATGGTTTGGGTGGGCAGAGAAGGCTGCTCATCATTTCTCAGGATCTGTCTTTATTCAGAGAGGAACAGATGTTAAAGACCTGCTAACTCCAACATTCATAACTGGCAATGCTGTCAAGGCCTCAGTAAAAGAACTGGAAAAACTAGGAAGAAGATGAGATATAAAAATATATTGAATGTCTGATTCCTAGACCACGAGCAACAGGCCTTGCCTCCATATGCACAAGCATACAGCCTCTTCTTTAGCTAAAATAATTGCGTTAATGCCTACTCATGATATGTTGTTCTTCCTCTTTTAGAAAGATTTGTTTGTCTTTACTAAATTTCTCAGTGTCTTAAACAGGATGATCAGAAAGATGGTGGTGGGTGGGTTGCTTAGACGCTTCTGTTGGGTGAAACATATGCTTTGAAACTGTCGTAGGGCAGCAGGCAGTCTCACAAGCAGCTGTCTGGTGCGAGAGTGTGATATGGCAAAGATTTCAGAATGCTGTCTGTGGAAATCCTAGGCTGAGCACGATAGAGGAAGGACACAGACATATGTTTTACCGGGGTACTTAGATTGTGATGACGGAGGGGACAATCATAGTGCTTACATGCAAGGAGGCCTTACAAAGGTGCTGCAGGCAAATTCAATGCCCCCATAGTGTAACATGTGCAACTTTATGGCTAATCGCATACTTTAATTCTATATGTGTATGTCTGCGAGAGGGGGATTTCTGAGAGTCTTAAAAAAAAAAAACCACCCCGAAAAACTCTTCAAAAAATGTGTAGTGTGACACTAAGTTGCCATCAATAAGTGATCATCAGCAGGAACAGGTACATCTGCCACGCAAACACCTTCCATTGAACAAACCAACTATTATACAATAGTAGCAGATTGTAGCTCTCTAAATGAACCAAGTCAGGGTGTAGGGATTGCAGGAGGTTTTACACGCGTTGCTGACAGCAAAGATACAGTGAGATTCCTTAGCTTTGGGCAGGGGCAACACGTGCTTTTCTGTCTACTTTCTTCTGTGACATCTTTAATCTCTCCTTGTACCAGTCTTTCCTCTGTCCTGCCCCAGGCTCTCCTATTCTCATTCTCCCACACAGTTCCTTGTTCAACAGGCCCAAATGTTCTCCTTTTGATCTGTTGTCCCAGATCCATAGTCTCCAGAACTATTCTTGCTTTCTGTGTGTGTAAATTCCCATTTTTCCCAACATTTTTTTTTCCAATCTCATTTCTCACTTCCATGCGGTGTGTGGCACTGCAACTTGAGAAGGAGTTATTTCACCCTCTTTCTTGTCGATCTGTTCCAAAAGCCCAACAAAGAACGGTAGCTCAAAGAAAACACTTGCCTTCTCTGCTAGCAGTGTGCTGCTTGCTTGTCTCTGCACAGGATTATGGTAATGGACAGTAATGTTATCCAGGAGCAGAAACTAGCTTGGTCCTGCACCTGGGTCATGGCAACCCTTAATATGAATACAGGCTGGGGGATGAAGGGACCGACAGCAGCCCTGCTGAGAAGGATTTGAGGATACTGGTGGATGAAAAGCTGGACATGAGCCAGCAATGTTGTGCTGGCACCCCAGAAAGCCAATTGCATCCTGGGCTTCATCAAAAGAAGTGTGGCCAATAGGTGGAGGGAGGTGGTTCTGCCCCTCTACTCTGCTCTGCTCTACTCTACTCCCATCTGGAGTACTGTGTCCAGCTTTGGAGCCCCCAGCATAAGAAAGACATGGACTTTTTGGAGCCAGCAGTGTGCCCAGGTGGCCAAGAAGGCCAACAGCATCCTGGCCTGTATCAGGAATAGCGTGGCCAGCAGGCGTAGGGAAGTCATCGTGCCACTGTACTCAGCACTGGTGAGGCCTCACCTAGAGTACTGTGTTCAGTTCTGGGCCCCTCACTACAGGAAGGACATTGAAGTGCTGGATCGTGTCCAGAGGAGAGCCACGAAGCTGGTGAGTGGTCTAGAGAACAAGTCATATGAGGAGAGGTTGAGGGAACCGGGCATGTTTAGTTTGGAGAGGAGGAGGCTGAGGGGAGACCTCATTGCCCTCTACNTGGGATCAGAAGAGAGTCATAAAAATAATCAGAGGGATGGAGCACATCTCCTATGAGAAAAGGCTGAGAACTGGGGTTGTTCAGCCTGGAAAAATCTCCAGGGAGACCTTATTGTGACTTTTCAATACTTAAAGGGGGCTTAAAAGTAAGATGGAGACAGGCTTTTTAGTAGGCCTGCTGAGATGCTGGCCTACTGTGAGGCCTGCATGGCTAGAAACAAGGCATAATGGTTTTGAAATAAAAGAGGGTAGATTTAGACTAAATAGAAAGAAGACATTTTTCACAATGAGGGTGGTGAGACACTGGAACAGGTTGCCCAGAGAGGTGGTAGATGCTCCAACCCTGGAAACATTCAAGGTCTGGTTGGACAGGGCTCTGAGCAACCTGATCTAGTTGAAGATGTCCCAGCTCACTGGAGGGGACTTAAACTAGATGACCTTTAAATGTTTCTTTCAACTCAAATTATTCTGATTCTTCTGTTCTGTCCTGTAGTGTTAGACCAGATGTTGAGAGTGACTAGTTTTTTCCTTGCTGCTAAGAGTTCTTCTTGTGGATGTCCCCCAGCCTCTCTACCAAAGGCTTGTCACTACTTGACTGTTGCCTGAGTATGTGTGATGGAAGCTGGCACACGAAAACTTCAGGTACATCTAGTGTTTCCTACTTTAGAAAAAGTATTGCTGGCCAATGATTCCTGTAGTACCAATGATGTGGATTTTAATTCCTAGAGCCTAGTATTTTTAAAGTGATAGTGAATGTGATGTTAAATGACTGTTTTGTGGAGGGTCATTGTTAGAAAATAAAATATAATTTCTTATGATGTTATCTGAAAATTTATATGCATTGATAAGAATTTATAATTTTGAAGCTGCTATATTTCTTCCTGTCTTTGTTTTTGTTCACGTGCCATTGAACAGGGTGAAGTCATGATGTTATGTCATAAAGAAAGAAGCACATGAGAAGAACATGAACACTGCTTGCTACTTTTAGAGATTCTGAATAATTTTAAGCCACACATAGCTAAAAACTTCTTTTACGCAAAAATGAATTCAGTGCGTGCTTCCATTTACCCATGTTGTATGGAATATCATAGCCTTGACTGTGTCTTTTCTCTCAAGTGACTGCTATGGATCTAATTGATCAAGAAGCTGCTGTACTTCTGGGTCTGTGGAAATTAACTGGCTTATGATTTCTTTGAGTTCCATGACAATAGCATGGTTACTGTAGCTTTACTTGCAAAAGTAGTTTCTTGTATGAGTGAGCGCTACAAGGGGCAATGAAGGTAGATAGAAAAATACAGCATGTAATAAGGTTCCTTTTGGATCCTGTGCAGACTCAGTCAATGCTCTCTTTATGGCAGTAGCTACATCAGTCTCCTGAAAAGGCTGCACAGGCTTAAACCTTGCCTTTTCTGATTTTATTGCAGGTCCACTCAGGATCTTATATTCTTCCTAAAAGAAAGAGCAGAGATTACGATATTTTCACTGATATTTTTGGGGGCTCCAGCTTCATAATATGACCATGTGATACAGGAGCGAGGTGTGTTACCAGTATAATAAAAGCATCAGGCTCTTTACTGAATACTTGCAAGAGGCTGAAAAAATACGCCCTTGTTTACACATATGTTAGCTATGGTTAATAAGAAGCCCCCTGGCATTTGGTCTTCATTCTTTTTCTGTTTGTTGGACCACTTGCTATCATGAAAAGTAAGTCTAAAAGATTATAATGAACTTAAATGACAATGTATTCAGAAGAATAAACCTAGTTTGAACACTACCCTTCTGCAGGGAAAGAATGGGTGGATGAGATGTATAACTGCTATTGGGCATCAAATTTTCATTTTCACCTGAAAGGAGACTTACAGAGGGCAACGATTTCCAAATCAATATCCATTAAGCAAAAGAAATCAGTATACAATGACCATTTCACAGAATAGCCCAGGCTGGAAGGGACCACGACTTGGTCCAACCTTTTGTTCTAGTGCAAAGGCTGGCAGGAAAGAAAGTATAATGGAAATTCTTTGTTAACTGCAAGTATTTGTCCTGTATCCAGAAAATGCTAAAAGAACAGACTATTTCAAAGATTCACATAGCTGGCAATGTATTTCCGGGCTTCTTTGCTAGGTCCATATTTACAAGAATATGCACAAAAGAATCTCTTTTAGTACTGGGCACTCTTAGTGTTAAGAGCCCAAACCTGAGCAATGGCGCTTCCCATTTGTATCAGTTTCTGCAGTCCTCACTTCTCTCATCTCCATTCTTTCACCATAAGAAATGTCCTATAAGGTGGTTTTTTTATTTTAAATAAAGCGTTTATGACAGTGGTATATTTTTCAAAACTAAAGACTGAGGAAACTGGAAATATAAAGATGAATACTGCTTTTTACTCACTTATGTAATTCTAGCACCTCTTTTTGTTTTGACATTAAAGCAAGTCTCCTGAGTAGAAACTGAATGTTATACTAGCAAGATGCCATTTTTAGGAAGGATTTAGAAAGGGTTGTTCAGGTAAGCAGCTCTCCAAACCTCCTTTGTGTGAGCGTTGTGTGAGAAAGCACTGGAATAGCAAGCAGAAAGTAGAGTAAACCTCCTCCATCCTTTTTAAAAAAAATATCAGGGAACTGTGCAAACTCCTGGACTTATGTGAACCGCATTTTGCAGGTTATTCAATTACTCTGATCTGTCAGCATAGTTTAGATATAATTTGAGGTCTGGGAAGAGATCAGTGCTTGCTGTTCAGAAACTGCCTTGTGTGTGGAAGAATTTCTTCGTATCTGGAAATCTTAGGTTAAAAGTAAGAATTCATCCAGTTCAAAATAAAAATTCGTTGTATTTTTTTCTAGCTAGAAGTATATTGTTTTCTTTGTGATTTAAGGGCAGGTTGAACTAAAACCGTATGTGATGACTTCAACACAAAGATGTTTCTCAGCAACTGAGCTAGGTCTTTTCCTAGGTATATCATGGAGCACTGCATACTTGTGGCCAAATCTTATACTTCTTCATGCTAAGCTTTTTCTATAAAGAATTTTAAAGTCAGCAAGCTGCTTTCTCTCTCCTTTCTATCCCCATGGCTGACTTTTGATAAATCTTTTCTTTTTTTTTTTTTTTTTTTTTAGAGCAGGAGAGATCTAAAATGTGCAAATATGTCAGGATAGTATGCCCCTAGGAAGAAACCCCTGAGATGCCATTGCAGAACATGGTTTGGGTTGGTGTGAAACAATACTGTTTGTAAGAGATGGGCTAGCACAGAGTGGCTGGGAGGGGAGTTATTTGCAAATCTTGTCCCCTCATTGTTTTGTGTGCTTCAGTTCTGGGCCTCATAAGGGCATGGGCAGGGGGACAGGTAGAAGTGGAAGAGGGGTGATGGGACTTTGCAGGGACTTGAATTTCAGCACCTGGGTTGCTGCAGAGCTCAGGGGAAAGGAAGGATCACAGAGAAGGGTGTTTGCCAAGCACTTCAGATCGCTAGTTGTGAGAAAGGGAATGGAACACCAGGTGATATGAAGGTGTACTCTGGGTGAGAGACTTAGCTTACCTCTCTATGGGCTTTGTGAAACCCTAGGACCATCAATCAGCTACGGACGCCCAGAGGGGCACGGTTCAGGTTCTGGATTCACCTTTTGAGTGAGCTAGAGAAAAAGTGAGCTAGTGAGCTCCACTTTTGCAAGTTGTTTCAAAGTGCTTGTTTGAAGGTTGCCTTTGGCTTACATGATAAAATATGCTAACCTGCATGTTGGTTCCCTGGCATGTAAGACCAATGTTTGTTCTACTTCTATTTACTTTTAGGAAGTGCATGCAAGATTTAACCAACGCAGACCTGCTTTACCAGTAAAATAAAGACCAATGGGAGCAGATGTACAATAGGCAGAGAGAAAACGAATGAGCAGTTACTCCTTCTCTCCTCACAAGTTATTAGTAAATTCTGTCCCACATGCAATTTTCCACTTGTTTCTTTTAAAACCTTGAAGTACAGATTAAAAAAAAAAAAAAAAAAGATGCTTCTAGCCTTTGATTCCTTAAGGACTAGTGTGATATCTTATTATTGACTAGAAATTAATTGTAGCTTTTCCTCCCAGCTTGGACTACAAAGTCAAGCTGTGATTCTGTTTTCTGAGACTGGTTACTAGAGTAGACCATCAATAGGCTAGCCTAAAAGATGATCACTTAGCAATGAATTCTCTTCCCTCTTTTTCACTGCTTTCCTTGGCTTCTTCCTTTTGTTGGATTTAAATGTTTGTGATTTTCACCTCTTTATCCATCATAGCACACCACTGACTGAATAATACACTTTTATTAAGCTGCCCTCTTTCTGTGAAATAAATGCCAGTAATAATCAGTCAATCATTCAATCCATATGAATGTGGAATTTAGATGTGGCTGTTTGAATCGGGTTTATAATATACCATTTCTTGGTACAGCATGTTCTTTGATAGTATTCTTTCAAATGACTGTTTCCAACTGCACTTGAAAGCACCTATGAAAGAAATTGTTTGTGACGCTATACTTAGTTTAAATCTCCTTCTCTTTTCTTCAGCATTTTTGTCTGTATTTCATTTCTATGCAAATTACATCTTTGTGAGTTAGTAAAATTTTACAAACCAGTTGAAATGCAGCTATGGAATGAATTATCAGAGAAAATTTGGAAAATATGCTCATGAAAGGAAAACCGAGGAAAACATTTAAATCTAATTGTGTATTATTCAAAGAGAATTTCAGAGCAACTCTTAGGCAAATATTACATAAATGTATACCTATATTAAATGATTAATTTACCACAGGTAATATACTTGAAGGCTCAGGGACTATTTTCCCATTAGCTTGTGCATGTAGTACTTCTCGGCTGAAATACAGCCTAGGTACACAAATGCACTTAACTTGCCTATGGGGAATTGCAGAGAAGGAATCATGAATCTAATGCTTGTAAACGGCTAGAGAGCAATGGCAGTTGCAACCAACTGTCCCAGTGCTTCCTTTCCATTAGAGTGACAGTGACTGAGTTTAACTTCGCAGGGAGCCAATCATTGATGACCAAGAATAGTTTCGTATCCTCCCAAGTAAAAAGCTTCCAATCGCTCTAAATTCATTAACAGCAGCTGGCAGATCTACTGTGAATACTCTGAAAAACTACCAGATTCTCAGCAATTGATCTCCAAAATGGGTGACTTGATAGCTGCACATTCGTCAGTCAAGAATAATTTCCATGATTTGTGCCTCCATGAGATATCTGCTGCCTCTCATGAGACGGGCTGGCTTTGTGAATAGTTTCATCCCTTGTTTCAACATTTACCTGGGAAGGATGTGGGCTGAAATGCAGAGGCAAGGGGACTAAAGGACCTTCAGTACTTCCAGAGCCTCTATGGGAGAGAGGAAGTAGAGTCCAACCCAAAGGTTCTGCTGGAGTCTCCAGAGTCCTGGACATATTGTAGTAAAGCTCAATGCAATACTTTTTTTTTAATATATATTAAAAAAAAGCTATTTCTACTCATTCTTTCCTGTTCACAGTACTGAGCTGCAAGTCCAGAGGATCTGGCCAGGGCAGAGAATGAGAGGAATCAGTTATCTCCCTCTCTCCATATCTCCTGGGTTCTTCAGCACATGGTCAAAAAATTGAGGTAACCGAGATATGCCTTTTAAGAGCTGGCAGCAATTGTGGTCTTTTGGGACATCCTAACCCACTTGTGTGAGTCATTAGGATTTATTCCCTTTTAGCTCCTTATCCATATGTGTCAACACTCCAGTCCTGTCCAATATATTTCTGTCCTCACCTCATAATGCAGACTGTCTTTTGTTTAAGTCTGCATGCTTTCTCCATCTAGGTGTCCTGGGGAGTTGTGTGTCTGGGTGCTGGGACCTTGCAGAGCTGCTAACCTGGGTGCTATCAACACCTGCCATTCCTACAGCCCTACTTCTGATTTTCCTTCTGGTGCTTCCACACCCAAACATGCCCATTCACTCTCTATTCACACCAATCCTTTTATTTTTATTACAAATATCTGTTTTCATGGGTGGGTTTAATAAGTTTGGGTTTCTGCACCCAGCAGAATGTCTCCTCACTCCTTATAGATCAGTAGTGTCAGGCCTTTGCTTCTGTGGAGCAAATACACACAATATATTCTGAAGTACCCATGTAACTAAGGGCAAGATTCAGTAGAAGACATAGGGACACATAAACTGAAATGCAGGCAGATTTGAAACATTGAAGTCTGATGTTACAAGCCAAGCTCCCTCTTCCCAGTTGCCCGCTCAACCTGGAGATTTATTTGGTGCCTCCCAGCTTGAATCCCAAGTTGCTTGTAAAGTTCCCCAGTTCAAGAAGGCAGGTGTCTAATACTGCTGAAGGTCTATCAGCTATTGTACATGGTCTTGAAGGACCCAGCCTTCAAGGAACAAGCCTGTGCAGCACACACTGGGAGAACTCAACCCTGTGAGAAAACCCACAGCAAGAAATTCTGCCTCGAGGGGCTGGTTTGGAGCTGTTTAGGTCTCAGCCCAGCCTGTGTCCTCCAAAGGGGAACTGTGCTGCCAAACAAGGCATTCTGGCTCACACTTCAGGGGCCAGGGTCCCTATGCTGGGCATCCTCACGAAGCAGTAATGACACCTGCAGTGCCCCCCTCCAAAACCTTGTGCCTCTGCTCTGCAGTGAAGTCTCTCTATTTATGAACTATTGCCAACTGTAGGAATGCTTATATTGAGTAAAGGTGACACAAAGCTTACACATTCCTCTTATTTAATCAGACACAGTAGTGCTCATCAGCTGTTGATCTAACACGGTATTTTACATATTTCTAAACGGATGACAAAGGAAATTTAAACTGGAATTTGAATCTTCATCAAGAATATCTTACATTGTAAGCTAGCAGCGAGGTTTCTGTAACCCAGAATAGAGGCTTACATTTTTGTGTGCATGTTTTTTCTAGAGTACTTTCTGATATTATGGATAAGAAAAAAGCTCTTGCTTCTGTACTGAATACATACATGTGTACACACAGTATAGTAGTTATGTAATAAATACAATCCGTAGCAGCTTGTAGGTATCACATCCTGTGTTAATTTCCAATGCTCTCAAAAATTAAGGGATTCATGGGTTGGATGAGATTCAACAAAATTATGAAAATTAATGGAGTATTCAAATGGTACTAGAAGCCAAATTCAGACAAATTTTTTCAGGACAGCAAAAGGTACAATTTATCCTCTTTAATTTTAGTAATCTCAGATATTAGATGTCAGAGTCCAACCAGTCTTTTTAGATTGCATATATAACACATTTAGAGATAGGCATCTCTAACTGAACTGGGATGGAAGACTATAAAATTACAGATGGTCCAGAAGAATGACAAGGCAATTACTATTCACTATTTTTCACAAAAAAGGGGCTATGGAGTATGTAGCTAAATCAACATCATGTCTTTAAAACAAACATGGTTTATAATTAAATCATGTAATATGTTGTCACAGGATGCAGTACAATAAAAAAATAGAAATTTATTTTAAAAGATGTAGAGAAGTTCAAGGCTAGGTCTGTTACTGGTTATTGAAAGTAGTTATATGACTGTGACCCTTGTCTCTGGAAATCCCTGCACTCTTCAATGAGACTGGGGGTATATACTGGGGACAATATTTCCAGCCACTAGATAACAGCAGAAAGATGATATTTTTCTGAATGGACTTCTGCCCTGATCAGTTTTGGGGTTTTATCTTCCTTTTTTTTCCTTAGGACTAAAGAGCATAACTGAAGTAACACTGGGTAATCTCAGCATGCTCTATCTCTGTCAAGATTTTTGTAAGCATTTTGTTGCAAGAACAATTTATCAGAATAGTTTTAAAGGGCACAAGAGGAGTTCGTTTTTTCCAAGGAACCTCATGACAGGATGAGCAAAAGCTTACTTCTTCAGACACAACAGTACTCATACTCAGAATTTAAAGGAAGTTTTGTGAGTTGAGTTAGAAAAAATAAAAACTATTCTTTATTTTAAGAGCTTGTGCATAAAAATCTAATTTTAATATTGAGAAGGCTTCAGGTAGTGGGTTTGTGTTTATTGATGTGATAAGAATGGCAGACAAGGGAAAAATGTTGGGGTTTTGATTTGCATTTCTTGAAGGAAAGAGATTTCTCTGAATTTTGTAATGCAAACTTCTGCTGGAGTGTGCTTTCAAGAGGATGTAACTCCTTCAAGGATGAGGAAAGACTTGAAGGCACACCTCTTATTTCTTGGCAAGAGCCATAAGTATAGGCTTTCTATCCAGACCTAAGTAATTTCTTCCTCTTGCACAGAGTTTAAGTAAATCCACTTGGAAGAACTTGGCAGTTCAAAATCAGGTTGTGACTAGCTGGTAGTCCTACTCTGGCTACATGCTTGCTGCCAGTGAGTCTGCATTCACACGTAGCCAAGACTGAAGCATCTGTTCCTATTGTGTCTTATGCTTTCCATCCTTCTTCTTCTTCCACGTTACCGTTCTGCACAGAGTATCTTCTATTTGGTGTAGATGGAGCTAGGACCTCGCAGACTTGTGGGTTGTACACTGCTATGCAATTTGTATTTTACAGCTTGGTGTGTCCTGTCTGAAGCTCTGTGTTCTTTGCCTGGCAACTTAATAAAGCAGAAGCACTTCTGGCTTGATGGTTCCATGCCTTGCCAAGCAGAGACAAGGCAAGGCAAGGCACAGAACTAGGCCAGGAGCCGTTTCAGCCATTGATGTTGATGTGAGTGAATATATAGTCCAGAAAGGGTCATTCTACAAGCCTCTGTGGAACAGAAAAGGAAGGTTTGGAGGGGGTCAACCGGCACACAATGCTCCAGCATGGTGCATTTTACTAGGCATTTTGGGGAGCTCTGATTTTCATATTTGGACAAAAGCGGTCATTGTTTCTCACTTAGTAATATGCATAACAGTCTGTTCTCTGTTAATTTGGGAGACTTAGCCTTTTTGTGGCCTGCCTGGACTTAGGAAGTGAATCCATGTGGCAGAAAAATATATAATTTTACATTGGGTATGTGACTGTAACTTCAGTTTTGCTGACTGAAAGAGAGATGAGGTAGGTTGAGCCATTTTGAAACCACTGTGATATTTCCATTCTCTCTCAAAGGAGAGCCTTTGAGAGGAGTATCTTGTGTGCACAGTACTCTGTGTCTTGCTTTGGAATGGGAAGTGTTGAAAGGGAGCAAAGTCACTTACATCCCTTCCTGTACGTTCTAAGGTATGAACTGAAGATTTTGCTTCTTTTTCTTTCTTGCTCATAAATATTTACACATAAATGGATGGAATAGCAGGGTAAAGGTTTGCTGAACTTTGGCTAGTACAGTTTGAGTAGTTGTCTCTGCGACTGCCACCCTCTGGTCTAACTTGCTGACAGAGTCTGTATCTTCAATTTTCTCGACTCTTCTGAGACGTGTGACTTTGAGGGACAGTGATTCTGTGCTACATACTTCATGTTTGTATGAGAGAAAAATCCAGAATGGTTTGATAATCTATACTATTAGAGGAAAAGATATACCATGGACCTGCAGGTCACTGTGACCCGAAGTCCCACTCTGGTTGCTGCAATCAGACTCCATAACACATACATAGAATCATAGAATTGTTTAGGTTGGAAAAGACCTTTAAGATCATCAAGTACAGCCTTTAACTTAGCACTGCCAAGTCCACAACTAAACTGCTCTTTCCATGCATTTCATAACGTGTCCCAACCCCAGGCACCAACTCCCCTTAGTTTTAAAGTTATGAGGGTAGCTGGTCCTGATGACTCATTATGGTGGGCTCTGTGCCTGGACACCAGGGCTGGTGGCTCTGCTGGGACAACCCTGGGAGGGGCTCGGACAGACTGTGTGTTCTAGGGAGTGCTTAACTTGGGATCCCTGCCTGTTATTGCTCTCTCTTCTCCTTTGTAGGAGCTTTTGTCACGTAACCAAACATATAACACTTTTCTGTGCAGCAGGAAGAAGTGGAAAGGCTTTTTTTTTTTAAGCTTTCTGCATTGCAAGAAGGGAAGTTGCGACTTTGAGTCTATGTAGTTGTCTTGTCAAGCTGGTCTGTTCTGCAGCTGCTGTGTTTCAGTTTCTCCTCATACGACTATTGTACAGACTCTAAGTACTATAGGTCATGTTGTGCGTGCAGAGTGGGACAGGTCAAAGACATTTTTGCTAATAATGTCATTACAAAAAGCATTGACACCAGAGTATGTGAACATCTTAGAATGGAAATGAAAACTTCTGCTCTCCCAGCAGCACGCCATTCATCCAAGCAGCTGCTCTTTTCCTGAGATCAAATATGGAGATCAATGATTTGATTTATATTCTTAGGTAAATATTCAAAACTTTTGTTCTTCATAAAAGTGTCATGGTCAGTTTAGTGCTCCTGGAATTTGGACATGTAGGATTTCTTGTATTGCTCCACAGAAGAGGATTAACAGGCTGGCCAAGGTTGCTTGGGAAATCCTTTCCTGTGCCATCTTCATGGAGGTAATTTTGCAAAAATGAAATTTCCAGTTACCTCTTCTCAAAATTGGGTCTTGCTGATATCACACTGTGCTTCTACCAGTCTGCTTGAGGCCTACATCTGGCCAGCTGGCATCAGGCTGGGAGGACAAGTGATTGATTCAAGTGTGCTGGCGATGTGTGTAGTATGGAAAAAAAAAGAGCGATGGTAGCACTGCTAGTTCAGATGGATTTGTCCCCAGAATGAGACCAAAATCAAGGTACGTTCTTGCTGAAGTGGTTTGAATAGAGTCTCTGTCTTCACAACAGATGAAAGACAAACTCAGACTGAAGTTAAGGGCGTGATGAAGGAAACTCCAGCAGTACAGAAAATTAACCATTTTTATAATTTATCACAGGCAGCAATGCCCTTCATTGTGCAAACTTCAATTTAAGATGAATTCAGATGTATGTTCCAGTTCAAGAAAGGTTTTTGAGCTGGAAATAACACATGAAGGGAAAATCTTATAGTCTGCCTAATGCGCAAGGTTAGACTAGATGCTTATTTTTGCCCTCAGGTCTGTGGGTTTCATGTAGTTCCTTTCTGCAAGTAAAGGACCCTTGTTAATGTGTGCTGAAGGTGTAGGGTATCTAAACTGAACACATATGTAAATGGGAAGGCTGCGATGGGAAGCAGGAAGACTGTTTTCCATAATGGTTATGAGGTGGTAAAACAACAGCTGGTCTTTTCTGTGCTAGGATATTAAGATGCACTAAAAATACACCTTTCTCTATGCGCAAAGATAAAGCTACACAAGTTGCATAAGGAGGAGGCAAATGCAGCGTTGCAATGAACAAATGCCAAGAGAAAGGAGAGGGAGAAAAGCAATAGAAAAGAGATCTGTAGACCAGAAGGAGATTCAAGATAGTGGAAAGGGGTAGAAAGGAAGAAGCAATGATTGTGTTTTCAAAAGAACCTCTCTGATACAGTTTGGGACTTGTTTATGCAGAGTCCCAGCCAGTAAGGAGAATTGGATCACCTTTCTTCAAATTTTTTTGGGGGTTGGTTTTGGGTTTTTTTGTACTCCAGAGCATCATTTAAGTTTCACATGCTTGGTACATCACACATACCTACCCAAGTGCCTTTCTCCATGAGAAAAATTGTATCTTTCATCAAGGTAATGTATTTTTTTTAAACTGTCAGAATCATTCCGATGAAATGCATGAAGAAATCAATAGCAGAATTGTATTAAAGAAAAACCACAGCTTTGCTCACAGTTAAAGGTTTCAAGTTCAATAACGTTGGACTTTAAAGAGAAGGAAAGAAATCTCCTTCATTTTTACTATAATGCACTTAATGCACCATACAGAGAAGAATAGAAGTGCTGTCCAATAGACCCTTTGTGTTTTCCTCAACCTTTGCTATCAGCTTCCTTTTCCATTTCTTTTTAATTCTCCTTGTTCAAAAAAGACCTCTCCACCACAAACGAAGCTAATTTCTTCCAGTGGCCCTGCACTAGATATCCCCACATCCTGTCACAAACAATATCTCTGACGTTTAGAGAACTATCTTTTATTTTTAAATATCAGTAGAAAAGGTATTCCTGGTTCTGTTCTTTCCAAGTTAATGCAAAGAAAGATAAAAGACTCGGATAATGCCATAGTACAATTTTTTCAAAAGTATCTGTTCTCAGCATGTTAATACACAGTGAGGAGAAGAACCAGATAAGCAAGATGTAAGGGCCTGCCTTCTGTCACAAATAAGATTAGTTATTGAGAATTATTTTCTTTAGGGATCCTTTTCTGTCAGAAATCCAGGACTGGCCCAAGACAGCTGCAATTGTTTTCAACTATTCTTAACTACCTAGTTACTATTCGCGGCTATAGCTTAGGTATGTTGTCCTCTGTATTAGTCTCTTTTGGTGTCTCTAAGTCGTCGTCTTCCATCTAAATCTACTTCAGGCAGCCATTTATCACAATCTTCCTTTGAACTGAGCTTGCTTTTTTCCTTGCTGTCTTCGAATATTCCTCCCACCGACAGCCAGTCTTTCTTTACATTCTTTTTTACATTACTTCGCGTGGGTTTTTTCTGCCAGCTAACTCTCACAGAGAGTTTTGATTTCTGATTTTAAATAGCATTTCTAATAAATAGTATTTATTTTTCTAAAGTAAATACTTACTTTTCTGGTGAGGGAGAGAGGATTTCTGCCAAGCAGCAGACCATTGCCTGTATCTTTACAGAGACTTAAACTGGGTTTTACGTTCATGTGATCTATCTGTGTGATAAGAAAAATACATGGTGGGTTACGTATGCTTTCCTGTCCCACTCCAACTGAAAAGCTGGTTACTTTCTACAAATAACAAACTGTGATCCAGTTTCCACATGAAAATCAGAGTCTCTGGGAATACTTACAGAAACAGGAATGTGATTAAGGACCTGATGTCCAGGGAGACCATGGCCAGTAACACTGACTGACAATATAACCTTGTCTCCTCCTGCTCCCATGTCCACTGATACCTGCTTTGGGCTGTTCATCACCGCACCAGAGAGCAGTTTTTATTTGAAATGGGCTCCAAGTCCATCAATAGTTTTCCTCCTTCCTACGCTAATGCAAACAGCAATTACAAGGTACTGCTCAGCTCTTTTTTCAAAGATCTCATCAAATACCCTTCCTCACAGGGAAAAAAAAAAACAAAAGAAGGTCCTGATGAACAGTTATTTACCCTTTCATGCACACAGTGTTACTGCATTTAGAAAGTCTGTACCAGCTTCTACTGCTTCTTCTCACTTCTTCATGGACCTAGATTGGGTAGAGGTCTCTGGTCTCTGCCTGAGAGTCCTAAACTGGTGAGCAAGGGAGCAGCCATGCTGGCTGAAAGGCTGCTGGAATGTTTGGCTGTGGGAGTAATAAAAAATCTGAGGATGAGAGAGGATGGTTTTTTTAGGTTAGGGGTAAGTATAAGGCCTTTCTTAGGGAGAAGATAGGAAAAAAAAAAGGTGGGAATAATAAAAAGTCAATACGTTAATTAAGCTGAATTAAATTTATCTGATCCTAGCTGAAGTGGAGGTGGTATGAAAAGAATAAATTATTTTGTAATTTGAAGTTCTGCAGTGCCTGTCCCTTCCCCTTTGCCTGTAGGAGACCTTTCTCTGTGGTCTCTTGTAAGCTTTCTCAGGTTTTCCTTACCTCCTGGGTAGGGAAGTGCAAGGTGAGCTGTGATCTGGGGGAGCAGAGGGATGACTGATAGTGTTTTGGCCTGCACTTGCAAGCCAATGATAAAACAGTGAGCCCATCTTTAAAACAACATGGATTTCCTAGGACTCGCTGCTTCAAACAGTTTATAATGGACTTTGTCACCTCCTGACTTTGTCACCTCTTTTGGAAATGGACTCAGTTTTTTGGTATTGGCCAAATAGTGATTTTGCTACTCAAGTTCAGACAGGTAAGGCACTTCAGCATTTTTGTTGAGAGGTAAAGGTGGCTTTCATGTCCCGGGTTTGCACCCCGAGATGGCTGTTCCCCCTCTCTCCTGTGTTAGGGCACTCCGCTCTCACGGCAGTCAATCAAGTGAGATAATGTGAAGGGAAAAAGCAGGTCAGGACCTGCAGGGAGACTCAAAGCGCAGCCTCTGCTTGCTGAGGAGGATGTGATGGGAAGACAGGAGAGGGTTTAAGGCTGCTGCTGAAGTTGGACTTGATGAAGAGGGAACACCAAAAGGGTTTATGGCAAAGGCTTGTGGAAAGATGAAATGGAAGGAAGTAGGGTATTACCTGCTAGAAACCTTCTTGGTATTGTTCTTCTGTGTGCTTAAGGTCATCCCGATCATATTTTGTCAAAGGATGAAGGCATGAGAGGGATGACTCTATATCAATCTCGTGGGAAGATTAATGAGGAAGACCTGGTAGAGGCACGTCCATTTGCTTTAAACATCTCTTGTACTTAGCTGGTGGTTTGGCAGCTTCCCTTCTTTCCCTGTGCAATGCTCTAATTTCACTGAATTTCACTG
>VXAK01007265.1:3617-77976 GCA_013399435.1 Arenaria interpres
CCCCCAGCGCGGTCCGGGCCGCGGCCAACCGACAGCCCCGGGCGACCGCGGCACGGACCCCTCGCCCCGCACTCACCAGGTGGCTGCTGGTGCTGGCCATGGGCCCCGCCCGGCCGGCACGGCCCGCGCTCCGGTCGCCCTTTAAGATCCCGGCGCACGGCCGCCCAGCCCGGGCCAATGGGGCGCCCGCATCCTCCGCCCGTGACGTCACCCACAACAATGCCCCCCCACCTCCGCCGCGGGCAGGACTTCCGTGCGGCCCGCACGCTCATTGGCGGCGCCGCCCGCTACTCACGGAACGTCCCCCGTCGGGCTCGGCGTCCTCCGCCGAGAGGCGCAGGCGCGGTTGTGGGGGTGACGCCGCCGGCTCCAGTTCCTGTCGGCAGGTCGCCCTCCCTGAGGGCGGAAGCGGGCGCGGCCACCGCGGCCTCCACCCTGCACTCACATCCGGGTTCGTGCCACGACGCGAGGGTGCGGGGGGAGCGCCGACGTGGTGACGCTGAGGAGGGGCGGGAGCCGGCGGTGCCTCACCCTCACCGTGAAGGCCCGCTGAGGGCACAGTGTCCTCGGTACAGGCGGGAACTCAAGTGCGTCATAAAACGCGGTTTTAGTAGAGGTGCTCGCTCCTGAAAGTCTGCCTTCCCTGGGGAAACACGCATTCCCCGTGCCCCTTGAGTATGAGTTCCCCGATTCTGACACACAGCTTTCGTGACGGGGCTTCCCTTTGCAGCCCGGGGACGGGGTCATTTATACCCCTCGTAATAAATGTTCTCTGAGGTATGGTGTTCCCCCTCAGAGCTGCTGGAAGCGCTTCCTCGCGGGAGACTGCCGGAGCCAGTGCTCTCCACCATGGGCCGGCTGGGAGCGGTGGGCCCTTTTTGCACAACACTTTAGAGCAAAAAATTTGAATTTGTCAATCGAGGGGATTACTCAAAAGGGTAATGCAGGAAAGGACCATCTAGTTTACTGAACTGCATCAGGATCTACACGATAGAGATACTTGGCTTCAAATGGGGGACCGTTTGAATGGGGGGCCTTGGCTGGAGGGCCAGGGCAGCCATGGTGTCCCAGAGTTTAACTACTTTCTTTAGAAAGATTTTTGCAATAGCCAGCCTAAATCAACTTTCCTATATGATGAATTTCTCTTCTTTAGCAGACAAGTAGAACAACTGATCTGTCTTTAAAGTTGGGTGCGTGTGTGCACATGGTGGGGATGTATGTGTGGGTTTTTGTTCTAAGTATACCATTACTCTTTTTCAGACTGTATCCAAATTTTTGGCCTTTCTCATAGGCAGTGTCTTCTTCCCCGGATTCTTTCCAACTGGTTTCCATCTTCCTGAAGGTATCATGACTTGCTTATACTATTCAACTGCAGCCCAGTCTCATTTGTTACAAGTAGAATGAACTAATTACTTGGTGCCATTCTCAAATTACACGTCTCTTGTTAGGTGCTATAGTAGTATTTGTCTGTTTGCAGTAACATCTCACTGTTAATTCATTATTTATATTATGGTACATTGCAGGTCTCACATCCTATTTCAAGATATTGCTAGTAACCTATTATTTCCCAGTGTCTATTACATTTGCTTTCTCTTTCAAAGTGCAATATTTGTGCTGTATGGAATTTCACGTTATTTAGACTGTATTTAAAAATTGTCAAAATAATTTTTTCTCCCAAAATGACTAAAACTCTTCGCAGAACAACATCACAAATCGTATATGCGTACATTCTATTTCATCACCAAAATTAATGAAAATATCAAATCGGACCAAGATTGAGCCAGGATAGACTCTTGGAATACCACTTGAAATGCTATTTCAGTTTAATGGGGAACTATTAATGGTGAGACTCAAATGCATTTTCAAAAAGTGTAATAATTCATTCATAAATCTAGGTGGTATCATTTAGGCCAACTAGCTTCCTTCGTATTCCTTTAAAATTGAACTGTGTCAAAAATCTTACCGAAGTCAAATTATATAATATCTACTTCTTTCCTATCATCAGCAAGTAAACTCTCGTCAAAGACAGAAGTTGATCAATCAATTTATATTGTTTCTTTTTTTAATCCTCTAGATGTAAAAAAAAAATAAATTAGTAATTTAGTAATTTATTCCAGACTCCTTTAAAGAATGAAGTTAGGCTAGTTGATTTAACATTATTTCGGGTCCTATTTTTCCTACATTTAAAAATGAGACTATTTATCTTTCAAAAGTCCTCTTAAGTTTTTGTTCTGCATGGCTTCTCAGAAATAACTTTCAATACTGCGGACACTGCTTGGGGTAGTTATTTATGGTTTGCTTGGTTTTGTTTGGGTTTTTTTTGGTTGGTTGGGGTTTTTTTTGCAAAAAAATATTAGGGCGAATCCCATCTGGCCCTGCAAAATTTAGCCCCTGCAAAAACCCCTGTTAAGGGGTTTAACTCAAATTTCGTGTGTGCTACTATCATCTCGTTAAAATGAATCATCTTAATTATCTTCATTGTTAAATTATATTGTTCAACTGAAAGAAAAAGTGGGTGCTGTATCCTTCAATCCATTACAGTTCATCTATTATTCACTCCTCTTTCCTGCTCAGTAATGGGCCTCTGCTCTCCCTTTTCCTCAGGCTGCTGACAAACTCGTAAATTTTTGTTGCCCCCTTTTCTATTTAATTTTAGTTTCTCATTTTGTTTTCAACTGAGTAAGAGATACAAATATCTACTATACAAGTTTCCCAGCAGATCTGGTACCCTAAACTCTGCAAGATGAAGCCATTGGATTCTGCAGCGTTGCCTTCATCTCAAAGGGTGACACAGCAAGACTTCTCTTTATAGTATCAATGAAGGCTTTCCATGCTGAAAGGCTTTAATTGACAGGATATACTGGTGTTTCATGAAACAGCTTTAGATGCTAGTGTGTGCTTTACTACTTCTGTACTGATGGCACCATTATTTGTTTTTCTGTAAGGAAAAATGCTACAGTTTGCCTGGTGTTAAGAAGCAGAACCTAGCAAATTGCCTGTAGTAATGCAGTTGCCTCATTTGTGTTTGCCTCAGCTCATACGTGGGGAGATGCGTGTATAGTCTATATGGCTGATCCACAGCGCAGATAAGCAGGGATACAAATGAGTCAGAATATCATGTCTGCTTAAATGAGCCCTACTGGAATAGGAAGTGAGTCTGAACAGAACTGTCTTGACGCATACAACTTAATTGAGTAGTCACGTAATATTATTATGTCTGCCCTTCTTCATTCCTTACTTTTCTTTGTGTTCACAACTCGTCTGTGTAATGTTTGAAATAGCTGTAAACTTAGCTCTGTGCGATCCATAAATTTTACTAGTTCTGTGATGAGCCTGATACTTTTTGAGCCTTAAAAAAATTATGCAAGGACATAAACAAACAAAAATCCGACTCTTCAATCAGTTGTGTGGACCATTATGATACTGTCTAGTTATAGAGCCAAAACTGTGAACAGATGAGAGAAAAATTTTGCCAGATCTGTAAGAATTAGAGCAACAAAACATTCAGAAGCTACAAACACTGTTACAGCATTAATGCCCTAAACTACACAAAAGCTTTTTGCTACTTGGCAGAGTTTCTCCTACCTTCCTTACCATAATTCAGCATTGATATTTTCCCAGAAGTCTTTTTTTTCCATGATCCCTGTTTATTTACCAAAGTTTACAAATAATACAACAAAATTCTCCCTGCCCTTTCTTGATAAGAGGATGTTATGCTTTTGCCTACTGAAATTAGAAGTATCTTCCTACTCTGCAAGGTTATGTGACCTCGACAGCATCACTCGGAAAATCTCTTTGCAATTTTCCAAGAACCAAATTCAGGTGCAGATAGATTCCTCTGCAGTCCTGGGTGCTAACCTTCTCCTGTCCCATGACCTCTAAATTGAGACAGCTTGGAAAAAGCCTACTCTAGTTTTAGGTATGCTGAAACCATTACTCCTGTCAAAAAAGTTAACTGGTGTTTTACGGCAATTTATTTCTGCTGTAGCATTTTTGCTATGTGGTGCGTGTGTGTGCATTCCACAGTGCAAGCAGTAAGCAGCTGTGGAGACCACATTCACAGAAAATATCTCTGCTACTTTTTGAATATAGTTTTATTTTAAGAAAATTGTTATCTTTGGAAACTAAAGAGGAGTGTGCAGCACTCCATATGAAGGGAATTAAAATAGGAGGGTAGTTCTACACAAAATACAGGGGAAAATGAAATCAACAGAAGTAACAGCAGTAGTAAAAACATAATTCACAAAGCAGGTGTCACTGACAGCCTTTCACCAAGGTCAGTAACAGAAGAGAGAACTCTATGGCACTTGTAAAATCTAGACAATTAAATTAGGTGTCTAAAATATCTTTCCCTTTGTGTCTCTGACCGTAGAGATCCTATTTTAAGAATAATTTAAATCCCATTTCTATGGTCCCCAAATGTGAATGTGGAGATAGAATTCTCTTCATACACTGATACGCATTTTGAAGCTGCTTAGATGCTTTGCTCCAGCTCCTGTTAGTACAGAATGTTTTGAGAACCTCATTTCTGTGTTTGATCAGGAGCATTTATCTACATGAAGTCTAATCTTAATCAATTTATGGAAGACATGTTCTGTGAGTCTTTCTGAACTACATGTTTAGTATATGGTGGCTTGTGATCAAGTTGAAGTTTACACAATTACCACATTTAAACTTCTAAACCTGTCATTCTGTTTAAGTGGCTCTACCCCTTCGTATTTCTTACCAGTGTGTAGCAGCAGTCACACCTCTTCTCTCCCAGTTCCTGTTGCAGCCTTAGGTGATTTCCTCAGCACGGTTGACCAGATTTTTTGAATACATGGTATTGCAGAAAAATGCAGATATATGGAAGAACTCCTTTCCTAGAGGCAATAATGTGTTGTCTTGGGTAAGATAGCTTACTGCAGCATTCAGAAAGGTGAACTGCACCTCTTCTACCCTGCTGAGTGAACTGCAGTGGTAATTTCTTTTAAGAATTGTGTATATCTTTGCTATCCACCTGGTGACAGATAATTAATTACCAAGGTTAGATAAGGCCTGTGAGGAGGGGACTCTCCCAGCAGATGGCAATGGCGTGCTGTGGGACCGGGCCATAACACACAGGCACGGGCTGAGCGGCCTGGGGAAGAGTGGCTGGAGAACTGCCTGGTGGAAAATGACCTGGGGGTCTTGGTCAACTGTCAGCTGAATATGAACCAGCAGTGTGCCCAGCTGGCCAAGAAAGCCAATAGCATCCTGGCTTGTATCAGAAGTAGTGTGGCCATCAGGACTAGGGCAGTGATTGTCCCCCTGTACTCAGCACTGGTGAGGCCCCACCTCGAGTGCTATGTTCAGTTTTGGGCCCCTCACTACACTACAAGAAAGACATTGAGGTGCTGGAGCTGGTCCAGAGAAGGGGAACAAAGCTGGTGAGGGGTCTGGAGCATAAATATTATGAGGAGAGGCTGAGGGAACTGGTATTCTTCAGCCTGGAGAAAATGGGGCTGAGGGGAGACCATATCGCTCTCTACAACTACCTGAAAGAAGGTTGTAGCAAGGTGGGGGTCGGTGTCTTCTGCCAAGTCACATGCAATAGGACAAGAGGAAATGGCCTCAATGTGTGCCAGAGGAGATTTCGATTGGATATTAGGAAAAATTTCTTTACTGAAAGGGTTGTCAGGCCTTGGAACAGGCTGCCAGGGAAGCGGTTGAGTCACCATCCCTGGAGGTATTTAAAAGATGTGCAGATCTGTTGCTGAGGGACATGGTTTGGTGGTGGACTTGGCAGCGCTAGATTAACATTTGGACTTAATGATCTTAAAGGTTTCTTCCAACCAAAACGATTCTATGATTGTATTTTACAAGAGACTAGGCTGCCCATGGTGGTGAGGCAGCCAGCCAGGTGACCTCAGCATGGGCAGTCCCTCACCACCCTGAGGGCAGTTCTTCAGGCTCTAAAGGAAGTGGGCAGAGCCCAGGGCTGGTAACAAGATTCGTTGACACTCCAGACAAGGTGAAGTGATAAACCAGGTCCAGAGTCCAACCAGGGAGTTGAGGAACAGCAGGTGGGCCTGAAGACAAAGCTCTAACATAGGTCCAAGATGTCTCTAGGAGGTAGAGCTGGAAACAAGGCTACAACACACGTCCAGGGTCCACCTAGGAGTCAGGGACAAAGAGAGGCCTGGAGACAAGCTACAACCTCCACCCAGGGGATCCATCCAAAATATGACCTACCTAAAGCCTGGGTCCAGAGGCCATCCAGGAAATCACACAGAGACAGAACTGAAGACAAATCGTGTCACTCTGGCTTAAATGGAAGTTAAATGGAGCTCCCAGGCCCTGGGTGGAGGATGTGGGTGGAAGTCCCAGGTGAGACTGGTTAGGCCAGTTAAGGGCTATTGGTGCACTTTAGGGCAGGACACACACAGCAATTCTCTTTACAGAGACATTTATTCCAGCTGTGTTCTAGCTTAAGACTCTGAATCGTCTGGCTGCGGAAAGCACTTCTGTAACTGACCACAGAGGTGCAAAATTACATGTAGCTCTCTGGGTACTAAACCCAGAGAGAAAAAATAATTTTTAATACACAGTTTGCAAATGCAAGCAACTATATTGCAACAATGGGAAAACTTTGACTATAACAAATGTCAGAAGATCTGAGACAGGCATATTATAAACAAATTCTAGAGTTTTCCTCAGTTCATGTACACAAGTTCCATTCAGATTGGCAAGTGACTTCCATGTTTAGATGCAGTGTTAAGGGACATGGTGTAGGGGATGACTTTGTAGAGTAGGGTAGTTGGTTGGACTCGATGATCCCAAGGGTCTCTTCCAACCTAGACAATTTATGATTCTATGATTCTATGTCACTGGACTTTCTAGCCCCAGAAATATCGCTGACTGCATTTATTTCCTCAGAGCTGGTCCAAGATTTCCCAGCCAAGGAAGAGTGCATCCTGTCTTCTCCCTCCCACAGAATGCTGATTAAATAACTAGCTTCATCTTTATCTCCAGCAGACAAAAAAATCTTTCTTTGGTGGTAGCAGCAGTGCAGATTTTAGGGCATGAATTTAAAGGAAGATGATGGGAGGGATCAGAAAACTGGTATTAGGAGTCAAAAGGTTGTATTACCTCTGTTTGGCACTGGTGCACATCCTGCTGCAATATATTGAGCTGTAGGAATCACTGTGAAAGAGACTGAAAACTATAGTCCCTGTTATAAAGATGGGGTAGCCAGTAGTGCACGCTGAAACTGGGTGAGGCATGCTATTGGTTTATGTGAAAGCATTCTAAATTTTTTTTTTTCTCTAATACTGTGAATCTCATTCTGAATACATCTACTGTCTGTTTCTGAATGTAAAAGTATGTTACAAAAATAAGCTGTAGGCAGTCCTGCTTTGGCAGGGGAGTTGGACTAGCTGATCTCTAGAAGGTCCCTTCCAACTCCAACAATTCCGTGATTCTGTGAAAAGGTCTTCACTGAGCTTTTCCCATTGATGCCCTGATTCTTTCCTTAAACTAGTGCTTTATTTAGACTTGCCTATGGCTTACAACTTTTTCAGCATTTGGCACGCCACAATAGAAAAAGATAACACAAAAGAGAATTCATTACTTGCATTTAGACTGTAATGACTGTTACTGCTGCGCTCTGGCACTGCCTATTCATGTGAATCGGCTTGGCTCAAAAAGCCATATTGTGTTGGGCCTGCAGTACTGTATGAATATAAATATACTACTTCTAGACAGAGGCAAATACCGCATGATACTGGGCCATTGTACGTGCACATGACATCTAGAGCTGATGCTGTCACAGCAGTCTCTGTGCTGCACTCCACTGAAAATAGGAAGTGTGCCGATCAAATCAATCTGTTCAGCAGCCCTAAAATGATAAGATTTCACACTGAGATTTTGGATTTTGTCAACTAACTTGGCTTCATGAGCATCAAGGAAGAAGCATTCCAAGCACTGTAGTTTTGGGTTGCACCTCAGTCCTTGGCTTGCATGTTGTTAAAAACAAACAAACCAACCCCCCTGTGTTCATTCCCTTTCCTAGCATCAAAAGAACATCCCCTCTTCTTTTCCAATTATGATCACCAGTACCTAAATATGCGTGTCATGAAATGTTACGGTTATTGCTTTAGATCTGATAGTTCAGATCTCGGTACTTGATTAGTCCCTGTATCTTCAGAGTTGGTGTGCCTCTAGCAGAACAGATCTGCGGATTAGATTAAGTTGCTGAAGATTGAACAGACTATTTTTAATTTTTTGGTGTTTTTAACTGGCTAGATGAGTGAACATGTGGATGGCTCTGTGAAAGAGCATACGCTCTGCTGATGGATACTGGGAGATCCAAGGGGCTATGCTTTTCTGGAAAGGCCTGTGATGATAGAGACTTTTGCAGCACAGGATTCGTGACTCACAGGAGCACAGCAATACAGAAAAGATGGGGTGATAGGGCTGTGAAGCTCAACTGACAGAGTTCACATTGGGCAGTTTATAAGATGGTGCTCCGAGTCTAACCAACGTTCTCTGTCCTTTGTTTACACAATGATCAAATTTAACAGAAGTAAACTAAAAAGAGCAAGCTTGTATCTCTTGTCTCTGGAATTACTCTCCTATCTGCTTACTTAACTAGGAAAAGATTTATGGTGTTATTTGGCCATTGACTAATGGCAGTCTCAGGAAAAAATACTGCTTTCACAGACTAGGCTTCTGCGCCTCTGAGCAGGAGCTCGCAGATCAATGATCTTAAGCCCTGAAGCCCAGGGCTGCAGGGAGTGTTTCAGCATGCCAAACACTAGTATTTGACACTTGCATTTTGCTTTGATGCATTAGAAGCCACACTGTGGAGACAAGTCATCCTAACTGAGAGGACACAACAGGCTGAGTGCTGTGCCTTAGTGTTTGTGACTTGTTTGCTGCTCTTTCAAAATGAGTTTGTGTCAGTCCTGTGATACCTATGCTGTTGAGAAACATGCAGTCTGATCTTCTCGTCCCTCTTGAAATGACCGTACAGATGACTAAACAGCAGAATGTCTGATGGAGATACAGCTTCTATTGCTCATTACTGGGAACATCAATACTTCACCAGAGGTATAGCTGTTGAGTGAGTACTAGCAGAACTGTACTGGTGCTCACATGCGAGATACCATGGGATAGCTCACCATGCTGGTCCGTCTTGGCTTTATGAGCTGTATCCCTTTTTCTGTTGATGGTGGTAAGAGCAGCACTGGCTTAGTGCTTTGGTCTGCAAACTAGGGAAAGCATTTAGTTCTTCCCTCTCCTACTTCTACAATGTTTTCAAACCAACTTTTATTAATCATCCATATACTCAATGCTTTTTAAACTAAAGTTCTTTCAAAAGCTGTCAGACTCTAACTTCTGAAAATTCAAAGTTTTTATTAATACCTTTGCTTTATTTACTTCTGAATAATCATACAGTGTTAGTTCTTTTACTTAATTCACTTTAAGAAAAAAAAATACACAACCCAAAACCAAAAACCAAACCCACAACTAAACCAAAATTTTTTGTCACAGAACATTTTCAGCTCTTTAGTGGCTCACAAGCATTAGTTAAATATCTTCTGAAATTGTTTCCTCTGGCAAAACTCAACAGGAAGAAAAGAGAGAGGAAAATACTGACCACTTTGTTCTGGTTGCAGATGATACACATAACATGTATTCGGTAGTCTCAGGAAATGAAAGGCTTCAAAGGCTTTGAGTAGACCCCCATTATGTCTCCTTACTAGATGGTGGTTCTCTGTCTTTCACTGGAAGGATATATATTACACTTAAAGGCAAAACTCAGCCTTAGAACAGTTCCGAGATTCTGGGAGAAGCTGTGAAAAACCACAGCTTGAACCTCATGCCAGTCTCAAACATGACATACAAAAAACCTCAACCCAAACAAAAAAACCCAAACAAAAAAACCCAAACAAAAAAACCCGAACGAAAACCACAAAGCAAAAGGACAGAAAAACGGACTTTTATGCACTGTTTTTCTAGAAAAATTGTAGTTTTTCATCGACTGAATAAAAACCATGCTTTGATTGTTCCAAAGACCTAATTGTAAAACCAAGGCATTTTGTTCTCTTTTTCTAGCTACAACAACTAACATTTTCTATGGTACCTTTCCTCTTTGCACTCTCCCCATTTTATAAATAGCTTCATAAAAGCAAAAGCAGCTCAAAGTTGTTAGCATTTCACCTGGAGAACCGCTGATGCTGCAATATCATTTAGTCCTTTAACCATCAGCCTGTCATCATCTCCAGACTCAGTTCTTATAGTCTTCCTGTCCTGGCCTGATGGATGCAGACAGCATCATCTTTGACTTTTCATTTCTCTCGAGTAATTTCCTACTACATTCAATCTCTCTATTTCCTTTTGCTTCTCTATCTCATTGAGTTTTGTGCTCTCCCTTCCATAGCCTGACCTGCTGCTCCCTACTCATATCTGAATATAATTGTTCCCATTCTCCTTTTGCTAATATTACCAGTACATAATACCTTGTTAACTGAACAAGATTTTATGAAACTGGTTCAATTTCTGTGCAGACATTCATAAGCAAGGGCTGTCGAGATCTGAGAGATTTAAGGTACAATTGATCTGACAATTTCAGGAAGCATCCCTCTGATTCTGAAGATGTGAAATTTGGGACACTGTATCAAGCCACACTAGGGGGTCTAAAAGTTTGTGAATCACCAAAATCCTCCATGCAAGTGGGCTTGTTTTACAGACTTTCTTCTCAAGAGGAAATTCTAGCAACTATTAATGACAGTAACATAGCATTCTTTTGCCATTAGATTGTGGTATAGCATAAAAAGCACCCTTGAATATAGTTTTTACAGGATAAAAAGCACAAAGGACCAGAAAGAGGATATTTTTTCAGATTTCACAGGAGTCCTTTGCTAATAACACTGAAAACAAATCACTGCTAGCACCTCCTGTGTCTGTCATACAAGTTGGATGTGAACTCTACATTCTGTTGCTGCTTTTCTCCCAGATGAAGACTTTCCACAATAGTTCTTTGGCTTCACACATTCCGGGGGGGGAGAAGGGGGAGCGAGGGAGCAGCTGTGATCCTAAATGCTGGCTGGGCTTAAACCATGAGACAAGGGAAGCATTTCCAAAGAAGAGAGAGGGAATGTGTGTATGCAGGTGCCAGCTAGTGTAGATACACGTGTGCACATCTCAGTGCTTGCTAAAACTGTTGAGCCCTATAAATCTAGATGTAACTCCAGGAATCTGCTTGGTGGGTAATCAGTCATATGTAGGGTTTTCTGTGCCTAGGGCAGAAAGTAAACCTCCAGAGATTTGGCTCAGAAAGGCTGTACCTGTTGAGCAGATAGGTAAAGGACTCATCTTTTATGGAGAAAAAATAAAAGCCCTGGATAGGCACTAAGCCTGGCCTGTTTAGTGATTAAATGAAGCTCATTTGTGCTATTGTTGCTTTTCACCTTTCTCCATTAGATCATCCCAGCCACTTAACCTTGAAATAAATTTTTGTTAAAATCAAAGCACTAAATGGGGCTTTGTTACTGCAAAATAAGAAGTTACAGCCATTCAGGTTAATAAAGAACAAGGCCCGCCACCTGATTATCTTTAAATAGTGCAATTATAAATTCTGATATAATCAGGAACCATTTGAAGTCATCAATATCATACTAAGAAGCAAAATTACCCTGTTTAGCAAAAATTGTTTATCATGGTTTTATGAAGACTCATACATAGTTTTAAAATAATGATGGAGTTTAAATCTTCAGCACATTGCAAATATTGCTGCTTCTGAGAGGTACACAATTCCAATAGCTCTTCCTGAGGAAAAGTGGCAGGTCTGCTGCTGCTTCCTTAGACTAGGGTTTTCCTGGACTTCTGCTGCTGCCAGGAGGTTCATTTAGGGAAGGGCATAGTCATGTGTCTCCTGAGACAGCAGATGTCACTGGTGTCAGGCCTTGCCATGCCTGTAATGGTGATATTTGCTAGCCAGAGGAGTTGGTCACAATCTTCTTTTGAAGTATAGAAATGGAGGATTTACCTAAAAATGATATGTTTGTAATTGTCTGCACAGCCACCATTTAAGCCACTTGGGAAGACAGTGTAGGGAGGTGAAAGGACAGCACAAAGATCTTTGCAGGCAGTATGCCTCAGGAAAGGTCACTCTGGTCACTCTGCTGTTTGACACGACTATTACCATTGGAGAGCTCCAGTAGTTCAGCAGGAATCAAACCTCCTGTGGTGTCATTGTCACACAAGGTACAATAGTCACTATTGCTGAAGGACACATTTGCTATCTCAAAAGATTCCATAAGCATAAGGCAGTCACCTTTTCCGTGCTGTGAATGAGAAGGATAATTCCTTTCCATGCTAGGGTTCTCAAGGTTGGCTTTAATTATTTCAGAGATTTTCAGGCCAACTTTATCATCAGCATGGTTTTGTGCAAACAATAGTCCCAGCTTCACTTCTATCTCTTCTGCTCTTACATACCTGCTGGGGACATACTGCTGGCTTGGACCTGAGGCAAATACAAAGTTTTCTTCTGTGGCAACCAGATTTGTGCTTTCCAGAGGTTTCAAGGAGATCTGGGAAATCAGATCTTGGGTGTTGAGATCAGAAACTCTGTCTGCAGTCACTTTGTTTAAGTTGCTGGCCTCTTCTCTTCTGGGTTGGATACAAGCTTCATTAGGTCCAACCCAGTCCTGGTGAAAGGATCGATAAGTTCAGGACAGTTTGCTTAGAGTTGGAATCTGCAAAATAACTGTTCTTTCTATATTGCTTTGGCACAATAATCCAGATGTTTAGTGCAAATCTACTGGGCAAAGTTAGAGTAATAGGGTAGAGAAGCTAACTGCTAATTTCACAAGATTTCACAAGAGATTTTCAAGATTTCACCTCCAGAACATACTGCAAGCTGTATGTATTGCTTTGGCTTTGTTTTTTGCTTTGGCAGGGTGTACCTTTCATGTTCAGCATGAATAGGGAGTGAGCGACTGGAGGAGTTTTATTTCTAAGGAGGAAAAAGCTGGACAGAAGTTCTTGTGGTGTAGCTGGTATGTGGGGGCAGGAAACTGAGAAACTATAAACTCCCAGGAAGACCAGAACCATGTGTCAGTAACCCTGCTCAGGAGCTAGAATGATTAATCCCAGAAAAAAATAATCCTCCCCTCATGAACTAAGGGTCATAACAAAAAAGTGAAACTTATTTCTTACCTTAAAATTCCCATTGTGCAAATTATAGAGTGGCTGAAAGAAAGCAGCTGGTGTGGGAATGTTAAAACAGGAGAGGCTTTTTGCCCTGAAGTGAGAAAACAACACTTAAAATAAGTATAAAAAAAAACAGACAAGTTTTCTCTATTCTGTCTCAATGATATAGCACACTGATTAGATGAAAGCTGCACACTTACGTTAGAAGGATTGCATGAGAAGCCCATTTCACATGGTTTCTGACATCTCATACAATTGTTCATCTGCCTCCTGTGCAGGCATTTAATGTTTCTAGCCTGAAGCGCAGTCTTAAAAGTTTCTGAGGAATGCTATATGCCACAAACTCAATCCTAGTCTATTACTCATTATATGCGCTGAGCTATTTATGCATTGGTTTAGCAACTTATTTGATCTAAACCAGTGTTTCTGGGAGTGTTTTGGAGAGTTTTAGTTTCATTACATTTAGACAGACAAATTCTGCCAGACACCCTAGTGCCTTTATTAGAGTCTGTTCCGTAAAATATTTTATTATATGGACATCGTGTATTCTGTTTCTCTAAGAGTGACACGTATGCGGAGCATAGTAATGTACGTCAAAGCAGAAAAGGAAAAGGTAGGAGATCAACCTTTGCTCTGTCAGCATAAAAAATTGCAGAGGATGGTTGAACCACGGTTCTAGAGAAACTTTTTTCTCTGTACAACTTGGTCCCAGAACCTAAGAAACACTGAACCTGAGTCAGTGTAGTTTGCCTGTATTGGTATTTTACATTCTGACTACTGCCCGGTATGTCACAAGTAGCTTAACATTAACATCAGTATAACCACTTTTATGGATTACTGTGAATTTGCACTTTTAATTGAGCTACATGAGACTTAACAAAAAACTTTCATGCGTTTAAATTTCTTTAACTCCAAGAAACCTTCAACCTTGAGCTTTAGCTGAGTTTGGGTGCCACAAAGGCACTTTGGACTCCTTAAGGATTGCGTGGTGTGTCAATAACTGTCATCAGCCAAGGAACACATCATGTCCCAAGACTACCAAAAGAGCTTTTGAAAACAATTGAATCTCTGCAGCAGAAGCAGGAAGCAAAAGGGATATAAGGATGCTTGATTTACCCTCTTCAGGCTATAAAGATCAAGGGGAACTTAATGGAAAATTATAACATACCTTGAAGAAAGCTTGCAGTTCCAAAATAAATAGAGTAGAGTGCCAAAACTCAAAGGAATGAACAAGAACGGCATAGTTCTGGTATTTAGGATCTTTTCAGGCAGTTTTGGTACATCTAGGAAAAGAATCAGCACAGAAATAATTGATAGAAAATCTGGAAGTCAAGGTAGAACCCCAAATAACCAAGCAATGCAATGAAACAAACTGCCAAAGATCTCAAGAAAAATAATTTGGCTATGAAAATTTGAAAGAGGCTAGTTCTGATCTGAAAAGCTTCATTTTACCAGGTATCTTCCTTTTTTTTTGGAACATGGACACGAAAAGACATGAATTAAGGTAAAACAACATTCTTTTTACCTGCTCTTTGAAACACTGTTGTCTGGCTCCACTCACTCCACTGACTATGGTACGAATCCTCATTTTCGGAAATTTTGCATCGAACTCGTGCAACGTAAGTGATGCCACTGCGAAGCTCTGTGGCTTCAATTTCTATCTGTGGCAGTGAACCGGATGGTGTCTTGTTCAGTGCGGTCTGCAAAGTATTACAAAGAATTTCTGTTTACAAGGCTGGGCAAAGTCTTTTAAATACTTCCTCCCCCAGCCTTTTCCAAATGCTCTTTTCTTGGATGCAAGAATGGGGTCTGCGTGATGATGGATGTCTTCTGAATGCAGGGGTCACAGAATCACAGAATGATATGGGGTTGGAAGGGACCGCTGGAGATCGTCTAGTCCAAACCCCCTGCCAAAGCAGGTCCACCTAGAGCTGGTTGCACAGGAACCTGTCCAGGTGGGTTTTGAATGTCTCCAGTGACAGAGACATTCACCTCACTGGGCAGCCTATTCCAGTGCTCTCCCACCCTCAAAGTGAAGAAATTCCTCCTCATGTTTAGGTGGAATTTCTAATGTTCAAGTTTGTGCTCGTTACCTCTTGTCCTAGCACTGGGAACCACTGAAAAAAGACTGGCCCTATCCGCTTGACACCCACCCCTTAAGTATTTATAGGTGTTGATCAGATCCCCCCTCAGTCTTTTCTTCTCCAGACTAAAAAGACCCAAGTCCCTCAGCCTTTCCTTGTAAGAGAGATGCTCCATGCCCCTTTGTAGTCCTCTGTCCTGAGTTGGGAGAAGATTTATTGATATTCAGTGTTGATGTTTTTTATAAAATCTTTTAGCGTTGATGTGGGAGACCAGAAAGGCCAGCTTAAAGTAGTCAGCTGCCAGAAGGCCCCAAGCTGAGCAGCAAAGCCATTGTGCCCAAAGAGCAAGGCAATATCAGCATGTGTCTCATCCCGTTACCTCCCAAGGCATGCTGTGCTCCTTATACTGCAACTCGTATTGAAGAATTTCAGCGAGGTGACGAAGGTGCAAGCTCCACTGTATATGACACTTGCTGGCAGTGACATTGCTCTGGATATTCAGAGGTGGATCAAGTTTTACTGCAAGTAGAGAGGTCGGGTTTTTTTTCACAATATTTGGGACATGAACACCACAGAAAGAGATGCATGATACCAGGCTGACTAAAGACTTGGAAGATAAAGCTGGGTCTAAAAACTGATACTAAAACCAGCAGTAGACCAAATTAGCTTACAGAACAACTATAGAACTGACCTGAATTAATGATAACTCAAATAGGCCCTGGGGATAGTCCTGCAAGCAAAGAACCACTCCAGATGTCACATTCTGCTCTTCCAACATGCCACTAATATGGACAGGCTCTGAGATTTCGAATACTAGAGCATTTCTCTGAAGTACTGAGCCATGGGACATTGAATTAGATCCATGACTTTGATTCCTCATGATTTAATTTCTTAGGAAAAAAACAATTTAGGAGCCAATCCAACTGTACATTATCCATGGCACAAGAAAACATCATGCAGATGAGAATAATACTTTAAAGGTACTTCAGAGCCAGCCCTCTTTGAAGTCCTGGAAAAGTCAGAACGGAGAGATGCCGGGACTGCATCCTTACTGTTGCAGTCCCGGCATCTCTCCGTTCTGACTTTTCCTTACTGATGCAGTCCATGTAGTGCACTCTCCAGGGATGGGCTGTCTGGCTTGTTTCCATTATTTTCACTTACTGTCTTTGAGACACTCTTTGTTAGAGAACATCTCAGACCTACCCCAAAGCAGAGCCTCAGCCCACAGCTGCCCTGGTTTGTACTTACTGTGATTGCAGGGATTGTACTCTGGAAAGATAACGTATGTGTGATTACGTCCAAAGAAGTTGCCTTGGAGAGAGACTCTGTAACCATCTGTTTCCAACATCTGGCTGGCTAAATGGATTGTGCAGTGGTACTGATGCTGCATGTCCTCCCTGGCAATCAGTTTGCAGCTGGCGTTGTGGCCCTTTGACCAGAGGCTAGAAGAATAAAAGGGCTGAAAGTTTCTTTTAAGTCACATGATTAAGTGGTCTTCAGTTTATGAAAGATGGGTGGCAGCTTAGCACAGCACCGCATTCTGGAAGAACATGGCCCTCATTAGTGCAGGCAGCAGAGAAAGCAATGCTAAAGCTGGATGGCAGGGCTGAAAGAGGGAGGAAGGACACCCCTTCATAACCTCACTGCTGAGAGCACCAAACCTCCCAGGAGCTGCATGGAGAGACCAGTACCTGTCCCCTCTGAAAGCGAGGGGGCTGCTGTGCATCACTGCCAGGAAAGCAGCTGGTGTAGGGGGGTGGGAGTGGGTGGACAGTTAGTTACAAGTGCACAGCACAGAACTAACAAGTTGTACATAAAAGCCTCTCTCGCTATGAACAAAGCAGTACTGACAGCAAAACATGTCAGAGGTTGGAGTTTTGTTTGGCTTGGGTTTTTTTGTTGTTGTTTTTGGGGTTTTTTTTTTTGTATTCACAACTTCAGCACAGCATAACAGGATGAATGACAGAAAACATCATCTTGGGGAAATAGCTCCAAAGAGCAATTTTCTATTATTAAATTATCTAAGCCCTGCCAGAAATGGCAAATTTTTCATTTCATTTGCATGTGACCCCACAATGAACTGGGATACCACGGTTTATCAGCTTGGCATTTTTTCATAGATTTAAAATCCAGTACCATTAAGAGTTAGACCACTTTTGACTTAACCTTCCCAAAATATATGAAGCATCTGATGTCAGTGTGGCTAACGCTCGTGTCATTGGTAGCCATGACAATGTTATTATATAATCTAAACAAGTTCATCTCAAATTAGCATATCACAATGCTTATTATCCTATCACCTAGCAAACTATTCACATGATTTCTTCTGTTAGAGGAAACATTATTCACATAATATTCTAAATCAGTTATTAAAGCTTATAGCTCGCTGGGCTTTCAAAATCCTTTTGTGTATATGTATGAACTAATTGAGATTAAACCACTCGGGGTTTAATTTCTCGGCAACAAGACAAGAAGTGATTAGAAATTGATTAGGCAGCTTCATGTAGGATGGGCTGTGGGAGTCCCCAGATCATGGGGAGCGGAGGTTGGGATGGGAAAGTTCTCTGACTGAGAGAGCCCTGCCAGAAAGGGACACTGGACAGACAGATGGACTGTCCTGAACTGGAATGAGACCATGCAGCCCTGTATGCTGGACCTCTGTTGCACCCCCCAACGCTGTGGGCCCACAAAAGGGTGTGATGGGAGCAGCTTCTGAGGCAGCCCAGGCATGGGGTGATGAGGTGGCAGAGCCAGCAGTGTCTCCTGCTGTGGACGGAGCAAAGCCCACGGCTGGACCCAATCTCTGCTCCTCTGCGCCGTCCTGCCCACAACAGGGACAAGGCTGCCATGGACATTTCTGAGTGTGCTGCTCTTACTTGGTGAAATGCAGGTGGAAAGGTCCATTGCCCACGGGCTCTTTCATCGTCCACATACACCTCACAGTAGTCATGTAGTTATTCAAGCAGGTCAGGCTGCCAGGGAACTCTGCAGAGGAAGGAGACCAGAGATGCATTCGTGTATCACCCAATGAGGCCTTGCTGAATACATCAAATGCATTACTTGCTAGTGCTTCCTTTACTGACACCTCATCTGCCCTTCCTCATGATGTTCTTCCCCTCTTGTACTGCACTTCACTGCATGAGATGAGTGTCAGACTTTAGGTTTGGTCAATGGCTAAGTTTTCTCTGCTGCCCAGCATGAGCTCAGTTCCCCAGGCCTGGCATTGCCAGCCAGCTGTACCGCTTCCTGGGATCTGGGAAGGGGCAGTCACAAGATCTTCTGTTGCACACGTTAGGGTCTGGGAATCAAAAATGAGCACATGTATGTGCCTATCATCCCACAGTGGACCCATTCCAGATCTCCTCTTACCTCTCCCTCTTCCTCCACCAAGGAGCAGCACAGCTGTAATGCACAGCTGGAGGCCCAGATGCCACACATCTCCTCCCATTCCAGACACTATCTAAAATAAAACAATTGTTAGAAGAATTTTGTCAGTATTTGTACCAGCAGGTTGAAGGTTTAGCTATATGCTTCTGCCAGCCCTGACACAATCTGACCTTGATTCTGTCAAATGGGGCACAAACTCAGCTATATAATTTCTTCTATTGGAACTGTTCTTCTCATGGCCGTAATTAGTACTTTGCACAGGAGTCTACAGCTCCAGCTGCCTGAAGGGAAGTCTTTAATTCCTGCCATTTGATCAGGGGTGGTGGGGTGTTCTATCTTTCCTTCTTCCTGCACTTTTTAGCATCTGATTTATGACAATTTAAGAGCAGCAGAGAGCCACAGTGGGTTGGAAAAAATGTTCATATTTCCCCCTATCCTGTTTCTGATAGTAACCAAAACGAGATCCTTAGAGAAAACCATAGCAGTAGAGGAAGCATAGATGTTCTTCACTGAGAACATCTTCAGCCTTCAGACATTTGCAGATCAGGGGGCTCCTGGAAGCAGACATAATGTCTGCATATTCAAGGCTTCAATAGATTTTTCTCTCATGAGCTTATCCATTCAGTCACCTGCTGAAAACCATCTACACCTACAAAGATGCTGAAAGCATCTGCACTGCTGCCTGCCATTAATGATGGTTCTTTTTTTCCTTGAGGGAGTCAAGTGAGTGGTCTTCTACACCTTCCCTTTCTCTTCATTAGAGGGGCACTTACGTGACCTGCTGGCGTCACAAAACTTTTGAGGGAGCTTTTCTTCAAGTCACTTGGAGTTTTCCTGAGCTAGTGTGAAAGGGTTTGAGGTCAAGAACAAAAGCTGGGATAGAAATGGGTGTTCTAGCCTACATTTTTTTGTTTTAGAAATTCACCCATTTTATATCTCATCAAAACTAAGACCTATCGTAGTTCTGCCTCTTTTAGACACACAAACACAAGAAGCTACAATTCTAGTTGCTCATCTGCATTGTGGGAATCTTTGGATCATATTTCCTTCCCATAAAAGTATTATTTCCTTGCTGTAAAAGAATTCTCCAAAAGACAGAAACAGAGAGAACAGCTGATACGCTCCTGTTCAAAGCGCTCACTGGCGATATAGAATACTTAGGGCCTAGTCATTACCCTGATTTACTGAAGGGTTCTGTAGGGATATTTGAAGTGTATCTTCTGCAATACGAAACACTATCTCTCTATAAGGTTATGCTGGACTCTCTCTCTTTCTTTTTGACCAAAGATTCCATTTTGTGAATTTTTTCCTGATGAAGTTTCATTTTAAATGATACTTTTTCGTAAAAAGTTTACGATTTGATGGTTTTCCAGCAAACAAAGTTTAATATGAAAGATGCTGACCTGCTCTACTCAGCAAGATATGGTGTTTTTTAAGGTGCTTCCAGTATTTGCCATTACCTTAACACAGCAAATAAGCCCATTACCTCTAAGGAGTCCATGATTTGGCCCCGAACCCAGAGAACATGGAGTGAGTTTATAGACAGAGACCATTAATAAGTATAGACAAAAACTGTTACTTGAAAAAATCAAGAAATATTGAAAGAATACTCTTTGTCCTGCTTGCCCAGCATGGACACTGAAGTGAGCTCTAGGGCTGCGGAAACAAGAGGTTGTGAGAATATTCTGTCTTGAGAGAGTTTGGCCGAGTTACTGCAAAAAAGAAATAAATAACCAAAATTTGCCAGGGTTATGATGTCTCTCTCAGAAGAAGCTGGGAAAAAGGGAGAGAGAAGTGTCAAGACAGAAGAAATCCTAAGTACAGCATTAGCACAAGACCAAATGGGTATAGCCTGTCTATAGAATAAGATCGTGTTTCTAACCAGCAAAGGGTCCGAAGTGGTCTTGAATGTGAGTGAGTGAGAAAGAGGTTCTGCTTAGCAAGGATTGTGGTATTTCAATCATTAGGATTGTTTTACTGAAGGGGTTAAATGATCTGACGGGTGCAGTAGCAGGAGCTGGACCCCATGACCAAGAGTCCAGTCCCAGATTTCACAAAGCTAGACAGCAGCATCCAGGTATCAACCTCTTTCCTGTGGTTATGCCTGCTTATAGTGTCCCTTTTCTAAATTAAACAGCAGAATAATTATGTTTCAGAATACTGATCAAGAAAAAAAGGAATCTTCCTTGCTTCCACTTCACCACCTCTTCATTTATGGGTTTTTTCTAAATATCCTGTTTTGCTGCCGACCTTCTTCAGAGTGGGGGTTGTCAAAAGGAAGTGTCACCATGAGCTGATTTTAGCTGAGGTAGGCTGGGAGGCACAAAATCTCTCCTGCTTATCATTCTAATCAGGGTTGCATACGATCCCTGTGATAACTACAGTACAGCTGACTAAATACAAGATAGAGCTGCATTAAGTAGAATTATACATGTGCTTACAAAAACTTTTTCATGCATGCAAACAAACAAACATAGGTCAAGATAACTAAACCAGGACAGAATATTTCCAGGTAATTGCTACTGATTTGATAAACTCCTCCTCCCTCCCCCCGAAGTTCTTTGTTCAGTTCTGCCATGCTTGAAACACGTCAGACATTTCCTGGCTCTCTAGCTCACCTGGGAACAAATACAGCATGTTTAAATGCAAATTTGTGTGTTAGAAGACATGAATGTTAGTCATAAGTAGGTCGTGGAACACTGAATTCTGAAAGACTTATCAGAAAATGATTTAGGGAAATAGCACGTTAACAAGCCCAACAAGATTCTGCAGTACGTTAATGCAATTAGAGGAGCTAACATACAGACTGTGGATGTGTATCAATTAAAAGAAATGTTATTGCAGCTACATGGAGCATCCATAACACCATTATTAGTTCAGTTCTTCTGTTGGGATCCACACTTTAAACAAGAAGTTGCTGAAATGATGAAAATAGTACTGAAAAAGGCTGTAAGAATGATTTAATCTTGCATAACTTTCCTGAAAAATGAACAAGTGAAGACCAACTAAATCTGTTAAACTTAACCAAAGCAAAGGCTAAGTAGTAGTTTCACACCGGCCATAAGAATCTTTTATGGGAAGCAGCTTTCAAGTAGGAGAAAAGTCACTGGGTTTTTTTTGTTTGTTTTTTAAATCTACTAGAGAAAGATGGAAAGAATACAGTAATTGGATAGTGAAGGTAGATACAATTAGACAGAAACAAAGTGCAGAATTTATTCAAAGGGGAACTACCTTTATTGCTGGCACCTCTTGCCTAAACATGATAAAATATAATCCAAGATTTATAGTCTATAAATCTTGGTTAGGCGTCTTAAAAACCCAAACTAATCCTTAGCTCAGATGAAAGTAATGAAATTGATGCAGAACATAGTTATAATTGTCTGTCCTAAAGTGCTCATGATTGTGTTCTCCTGTTAACATTGGCAATCATCAGCCTTGCAAAGGTAAACCTATAGTATATCCTAAAAGCTGGTTCACAAACAGGCCCTATCACTTCTCAGTAACTGCCAGACACTTCCCACTTATGAAGAAAGAAAATGATTGTACATTTTGTAGCGTTCAGGGGAAATACCAATAGCAAGCAGAGAGACATATTAATGAGGTCATTTGACTAACATCTGCTGATGCTTGCAATGAGTTTGGCCTTGCAAGAAAATAGCTGTAAACTTTGCTAGAATCCAAGAGGCTCCAATGCCTCTTCTCATCTCTCATACTCACTGTGCTTCCCACCTGGTTCAAGTCACTCAGCTGAGGGAAAAGAATTGCCACATTAACCTAAGGCAGGTTGAGCTGGGTTGATAGCCCAGCCTGACCACAGATGAACAGTCTTGGCAAGTACCAGAAGAAAGTGACTGCTTTGGTAAAATTCTTTTCCTCTAATGTAGGTCAGTATGAAGGTTTTGACAGACCATGTAGCAAAATGGTCATGGTCAGTTCAAACCTCAGGTCCTCCTGGTGCTGGATATCAGACAGCCACAGAATGAGACAAAAAGAAGCAAGTGCAAAAGCACTTTTCAATTTCACTGAGAACAGATGGGTGAAGAGATCCTTGGTGACACAGCAGGCATTCATCGTTCATCAGTGACCATCATATCTGAACACTGCCAGTTCTTTCTGCAGCAGTAGGAAAGCAAGAAGCTGATTATCAAGCCAGGAACCAAGCAGACACCAGTAAAGTGCCAGCACTATTGCAAGGCAGCATCTCATTGGCTATATTCAGTGCTAGCAGCAAGGGGACTAAAAGACAAATCAACTTCTTGATGCCTTTTGTTTTTCTTCTTTAATTCTAATGCCCATTTTCTGCAACACTGTGAGTTGTGGGTGAAGGCAGAAAAGCCCTGTGAAAACTGTAGGTGTTGGAGGTGTGAGAGGAAAGAGAACCACCACCTTCCCTCTGCAGGAAAGAAAGATACCAAATGCCTGAGAGAAAGCCCTGAAATGATGCACTAGATATGCTGCCACCAGTCCTGGTTTTCATTCAGCACCAGAAGCTGACTGGTGACCTTGAGTTCCGAGGTGGTCTCAAGCTGTTTGCAATGGCATTTCCATCCTTTCTGTGTGTTTCCAGGGCAGAGTTCTTCTGCCTGTTACCTGCTCAAGGAAATGAGGCCTTGCAGCCATGCCTTTCCCCTCCCCTCCTGTGGTAGAGAATGGGAGATAGAAGAATTGTGCAGAGAAATGTAATGGTTTCAAAGCCACAGACACAAAAAAGGACCTTTGCATCTCCAGCCTTTGGAAGACTACAAGTAAGGCAAGATCAGCTTTACAAAGCCATGATAAAACATGAAATCAAGTGTCATAGAAGAGCACGAGCAAGGATTTCACATGGAGATGTGTGCATAAGATTCTTCAACATGCTTGAGCGCCCGTTGATACAGGTGGTGATATTACATCTCAGCCCACAGCAGACAGCCAGGGCTCCTAGGTTCCATCCCACCTCTGCCATCAGCTTTTATATAGATTTTTTTATCAGTGCAATTTTTGTTGTTGCAGATCGCTTGTACAGTCTGCTATGCTCACCTAAATCTTAGAGGAAGTCAGAAGCTTCAGGCTCTGATTTGGCAGTGGCTCTGAGCTGTTCCAAAACATGCTCTGCTTGCTCTGCCTCCTGCAGCGAGGTACAGTGAATGGTGCACAGCGGGAGAAGGCACAGCTGGACCCTTGAACACTCCATTTCCATTCCTTACATCTTAGCAATTAGTCATAATTGACCTGCTCTCCCTTGCCCATTATTACCCCTTCCTTTGCTTCAGTCTCTTCCAGAGGCAGCGCCAACAGGCACCAAAGAAAGGCAAGACACTGACTTGCACCTATGGAATAAAACAGCAACAGGTAATTGTGTGTCTGTACCAACGTGCACATCCCTCCATCCATTCAGGTGAGCCCCAAATGCACATTCTCCAGGGCGATCAACTGTGCTATTGAGTGTGATTGTTTGTCACGGGCACTCCTTCAATCATCCCTGCCTACAAGAAAATATTTTGTAGGTCCTTTAAGAAAAATTAATGATAGATTATCTGCCTCCTGAATACCTAGGCCTCTAAGCACGTGTCTTACAGAAGCATGTCAAGTGCACATAGTAGACTCACATGATCACCACACGCACGGCTGGAGAATAAGGAAGAAGTAGCAGTATTTCCTCATCTGCACAGATTATCAGAGAGAACCCCATGTAACCAGTCTTTCTTTCCCTTCACATTTTGAGAACCATTTTTCCACAATTTGATGCTCAGGACCAGCTATCTCCTTTTAGATTTGACAGACTTGGATCCCAGAGGCTGAAAAAAAAAAAGCTGCTACAAAGGATGATTACTGCAATAAAGCGATATTTGTACACACACATATATACATACATTTAAAAAGCATATTTTTGTCTGCAAAGTCCCAAACACTGAGGGCTATTTTGGGGGGATTAATTTATATTCATCTGTTTCCGTCCGGGAGGAGTACCTAAAAATCATTTGTTCAAGATAGTGCTTTTTGCTAGCACAGTCCATATCAGAATTAACGTAGTACTGTGGTTTTGTGCTCGGCAAACGAGCAGAACAAAAGTAGAAAGATCCTTCTGGTGATTTTATTGTTCTAGTTTCCTAGTCTAAAACAATAGAGAATTGCACATTTAGGTAAAGAAATTATTTTTCAATATCTTAGCTCAGGAGATGTACCCTATCGCTATTTACTGGCATACATAGCACAGAAATATGTTAAACGATCTTACCAGCTCAAAGGAAACTTCACTTTTTGCAGGGCTTCTGTCCCTTGATAGTTCAGGCTGTGTGGTTTGATGATCAGTAGCAGCAGTGGCATAATAAAGCAGAGCTTACTGTGCCCGATTTTAAAGATAATCTCAAGAACCAATGAAAAACTGCTCAGATTATCAGATTGAGTTAAAGTAGCTGCATCTGCAATTACTCATTAGTGATGGAGAAATGGAGGAATTTCTGTTAAAGTGTTAACATTTAAAAGGCAAAGTAATTGGCTGAACATAAAAGTTGCTTCTTGCAACACTTACATAAAAAGGCCAACAGAAGAGCTCTCCAAGAGACTTAAAGCCATTTCCCAGCCCCGTCTGGATGTGAGGTGAGACCACTTCTGTCCATGACCTCTGCCCAATGGTGCTCAGACACCTGAGACATCCCTGAGCTGCCCTCTCCTATACTTCCTCCACAGCCCATTGCTGTGCTCAGAGGGGCAACTCTGGAAGCAAAGGCCAACAACCATTAAGGTGCTTCTATGTCCAAATCCCAGAGTGTATAAGGAGCAGATCTTTCCATACCCAGCTGCAATGGTAGCATTACAATCAGGATCCATCCAGTCAGTCATGTACATGGGTCTACTGCCAGTGAAGGGGAAGAGAGGAGCAGGCAAAGCACAGACCGAATGACAGTCTGCCAGAATTAGCTTTAGGGCCAAGAAACAGGAAGGCAGGGGCCATGTAGAAATGGAGACAGACGTTTCCAAATTGGTACTACAGATTGAGTTATGGTGCTTCTCCCAATACCTGCTTTTGGGCCTTCTCTATCCAGTAAGACTCCTGGTCAACTCCCACAAGGCCCCATGGTTACCCATCTAAATGTATATTACACTTTTTATAGTTACCACAGTCCTGAACAGGAGCAGAAACAGAAAGCCCTAAAATGCAAGCAGCCTTCAGAGTGTCATTTAAGCAAATAGCACCTGCTGCTTTGGAAATGTCCGGATGCTTATAGTTTGCCTGCTGCAGCAGAAAACATCTTGTCTCCTGTAGAGATAAATTGTGTCCCTGCATCTTCCCAGCCTACTGCTGCAGGTCACCATAAGGATGCTACAGCCATGTAAGACCCACAGCTTTTACAATATTCTGCCTACAGGGCAGACAGAAAAATCAATACAAGGATTCAGCAGCAGTTTAACTCAAACAGCAAATCACAAACTTCTTTTCCCAGTTTCCTTTCATATTACTATTCCAAAATACAGAGCAGTGTTTCTGACAAGAACATGACAGCTCTCTGCAAGTTGCCTTTTCTCATACTTCCCCTGTACCCCAAGTGCACCCCAAAGACCATTAACTGAACTCCTGTTCTCCAGAGGCCCCTCAGACCCTTCTTTCATATTTTCTAGGACCCATTTACACTTGTCCCCCAATTACCTTCCATCAGGTGAACAGTGTTGCTCATCAGGTGATTTGTTTTAAGTTACATCTACCTTGAAGGATTTTTTTGGGTTTTGTGCTTTTTTTTTTTTTTCTTGTTCAAACTGCTCCATTTGTATAGACATGCACTGATTGTCTACTGTCAGGCCAGTAGCATACATTTTGCTATCTCATTTGGTTTTGGATCACTTTACAGGCAAATGCAGTAAGAGAAGCATCACATTACAGTGGAAGCTACTGGGACACACAGCACCTGATCTCTCTGTGCTGCGTTCCTTGGCTTGTACAATAATGCACATTTTTGAGCCTAAGATAGCCTCAGATAGACTAGCATTTCTGTGTCTACCTTCTTCTGTGCTTGGCTAATGAACACACTGTTAGTATATCAGAGTACGATCAGTCAGTACTATCATCCATGACCAATTCTGTATCCTGGTCATGCTGTCACTCAAGATTCTGTGAGATTTGACCTCCCTCCTTTGCTCTACTCATCAAGTACCTCAGTAAATGGACACAGAATCACAGAATGATATGGGGTTGGAAGGGACCGCTGGAGATCATCTAGTCCAAACCCCCTGCTAAAGCAGGTCCACCCAGAGCAGGTTGCACAGGAACCTGTCCAGGTGGGTTTTGAATGTCTCCAGTGACGGAGACATTCACCTCACCGGGCAGCCTATTCCAGTGCTCTGCCACCCTCACCTCCTCATGTTTAGGTGGAACTTCTTATGTTCAAGTTTGTGCCCATTTCCTCTTGTCCTATCACTGGACACCACTGTAAAAAGACTGGCCCCATCCTCTTGACACCCACCCTTTAAATATTTATAGGCATTGATCAGATCCCCCCTCAGTCTTTTCTTCTCCAGACTAAAAAGACCCAAGTCCCTCAGCCTTTCATAGAATCATATGGGGTTGGAAGGGACCTCTGGAGATCATTTAGTCTAACCCCACCGCCAAAGCGGGTCCACCCACAGCAGGTTGCACAGGAACCTGTCCAGGCGGGTTTTGAATGTCTCCAGAGAAGGAGACTCCACCACCTCCCTGGGCAGCCTGTTCCTCAAAAGAGAGGTGTTCTAGGCCTCTAATCATCTTTGTAGCCCTCTGCTGTACCCTCTCCAGCAGTTACCTGTCCTTCTTGAACTGGGGAGCCCAGAATTGGACACAATACTCCAGATGGGGCCTCAGCAGGGCAGAGTAGAGGCAGGGATAACTGTTCTGGTCAGTGCAACATCTTGAGTCTGCTATCATGTCCCCGATTGTCACGAATACTGTGCAAAGTGCAGCAGGCCACAACCACTTGAGGGCTTTGTCTACATGGGCGGGTGCTACTGGCATCTTCTTACTACCTCATCCCACTGTTCAGTGCATTACTGACCTCACCTTCACAAGGTAGGCTGAAGTTAGATCACGGGGTTACCTGAGCATGGCAGGGGTGGTGAAGCAGATTCCCCCGTAATGAAAGGCTTAGACCGCATATCACAAACCCTGTTCTTTTAAGCAGGTCTGCTGGGCCAAGCACTTAAATATCAAATGCCTTTACCACACTGTTATCATAACTCTTTCCTGTGCTTCACCCTGCTGTTCAGGAATCTGCCACTGTGGGTTTCTGAGGTCACGACAGGGTGGAGTGAGACCTTTTAAAGACAGCTTGTTTGAGAGAAGGGGAGGCCTCCCAAAAACTAACGTAACACAAACTTGCAACGCTACCGATGGTCCTAGCATTGCTGTGGAAACACAGTTTTTCCAAGTTAGATGTTGCTTGGTCAGGAACATTTGCAGTTTTCTGCGAAGAGGCACAGAAAAAAACCCCACCTCAAACCCCTCCGTATCCACAGTGTCAACAACTTGTTGGCCAACAGCTTAATTGTTACACTTGCTTCAAAGGGAACAGTCAGCCTTGTTTTAATATCCTTATATCACATATCAAAGCAAGCCCTTCTCCACCCGTGAAGTCAACCTCCTAGGGCGACCAGAGGCATCTTCTAGCCCAACACAGCAGCAAGCCACCACCTTCAACCAGATGTGCAGCTAGATAGTATAACAATAACAGAAACAGCTCCTTCAGCAGTTCTGGGGCCAATGATACTAACAGAAACAAGGAGCGTGCAGAACAGAGATGTAAAAGGGGCCTAGAAAGATAGGCAGGTTTCCCCTCCTCCCTTAAGCACCCTGGGACCTGTTACCACAATGTAGTTTCTGAAGTGCAAACGTCTGCAAGATGAAGCTACAGAAGACACAGACCATCAGCGATGCTTCTGCTCAGTTCATGTTCACACAGACGTAAGGAGGACGCAAGCAGATCTCGAAGGACGGTGTGGGGCAGGCTCAGCTCATCAAGGAAGCAAAGTTGGCTTGATCCTCTGCTGCCTCGTGGAGGGCACACAGGGTACTTGCAGCACAGCAGGGAGGATGCGTAAACAGGCAAAGACAATATCTCCTCACGACTTGTCACAGAAGATGACAAGAAAAACGGAAAATAAGGAGAGAAGGAACCAAAAAACCTGATACCTTGGAGCAGTGCGCAGGAAGCCCCGGAGCTAGGGGTATATTGAGGGAGCAATAACATGAGCAAAGCTAAGCCCTGTCGGTTCAAAATCAATGTAGCAGAGACCACAGCTGTTCTGAAGAACCAAACCAGGGATGTGGATGCACAGAAAGACTCTCCCAGCACTCACCTGTGAAAGAGCTTCCCTTCATTACAGTGCTCCCTCTTGGTTAGGGAGCTGTGGGGCTGGCTAAAGTCTTGGGGGGGAAAATAGGGGTGAGGGAAGAGAGTTTATTGGTATCGCAGCAGCAGCAGATTATTACTGCACTGGAAACGTACATCATTCACCACAAAGTTTCTCCCAGTGTAAGATTTTCTGGAGCCAAGCAGCCCATCAGTTAGTAGCACTATGCCTACATAAGATGTAGGTCTTCGCAGTCAATATAAGTGTTATGGTAGCTTTTAAAGACAACTTATCCTAAACAAAACAGACACAGAGATGTCAGAGGGGAACACATTCACAGTTACAGTGCAAATAGAAGTTTCAGGGTTGGCTTCGTTAGCTAGCAGAAATTGCTCAAACTTTGTACTACTGACCTGTTAATTACAGCAGATGAGGTCCAAGGCAGAAGATAGAATTGCAGGCATGTCTAGGTAGGACAACATTCCTGAAATTTCTGCATAGTTCTAAGAACTGCTTGATGTTTCAGTTAACATGCTTGGAAAATGCTGGGAGAGATGCTGATTCAGTAGAAAGCCCTGGCAGCAACAGCTGGTCTAGAATTATATGTATTTTGAAGACCTTTTCTTGCGGGTTCCACCTGGAAATAAAGTCTTTCCGAAACCTGAGCTGTGTTTTGTCTCTTGGACACACAGTTCTGTGATGATGTGAGAATTGTTTTTTATCATACCCCATGGATGGGGCTGAGACCCTCCATAATTAACAAACCATTACAGCTGGGTTTAAAGAACCAAAGACATTGGTAGGAAAAGTAACACCACACGTGTTGTTTGGAAAGGGTAGGGAACTTTTAATGTAACAAACATGCTTGCCATGCGTTATGCTTCTAAAATTCCATGTACATCCAAACTCTCAAGTCATGTGAGAATACCAGGGAAAATAATTTAAAGTTTTGTACTCTTTATAAGGTTACTATTAAAAGAAATCTGCATATCTACATAAACTAAAGGGTAATTTTCAAGGTACAGTTGCTTTTTCTGCCATTAAGGCAGTTTGACCTAGGATTCAAAAAAAAAAAAAATAAAAAAAAAAATCAATCACATCATTTCAGACATTAACAGGATAAGTGGCAGTAGAAATGGACATATATTTCTGTGGACCTAACAGCCCATATATGCAATAGAGTTTACACAAAGTAAACTTTGTCTGTCTTCTGACTTTTGCTAACGTTTTGCTCTTGGCACAGTACGGAAAAGGCCCTGCACTCTGCAAGGTGACATCACGTCCTCAATCGGTCTGTGTCTCATTGACAGGGCTGTCAGAGCGACAGGAGACCCACTGCTTGACATAGCTCCGTGGAAAATCCTCCCCTTCCCGCTCCAGAGGGAGGGACCCACAGTTAGTCTGATTGTTTTGCTCAAATTCACAGTCAACTGGACTCCCACAGTCTGAGTCCACAAAGCCACTGTCAATAGTGTCCAAATCTACGCAGATCATAGGGTAACTGTCACCAGGCCTTGCAATGTGAGGGAAGAAGTCACAGGAGCCTTCACTGTAGGAAACACTTTCACCATCAGGAGAAGGTAGAGAACCTGGATTTTCCAAATCCCACTGATTAGGCTGCAAGCAAAGGGCTTCTAGGATGCTCCCCATCCCTCCTTCCAAAGTCCTTTCTACTTGCTGGTGGGCTAGGACACTTGTACTCCTCAGATGGTCTGTGGACACGGAGCCTGAAGCAAGTATTTTGTCCTGTGTGCTCAGGTCAGCCAGATGCAAGTCACTAGATATCTTTCTGTCTTCATCATCAATGTTAACCTTGGGGTAACCAGTTTCTCCAGCACTATCTTCCTCGCTGGTATGCTCATGTCCTCTGTACACACGGTTACAGTTGCACTGGCAGTTGCAAGGTGTAAATTCATCAGCCACGGTCACGGTATCAATGGACAAATGCCCGTATGACCGGTCCTGAGTCCCACTGCTACTGTTCATGCTAGACAGCGGGGACTGGCTATCCTGAACTGGGGCAGTCAGGCAAGACACACAGGGCTTGCAAGGCAGATCTTTCCTCAGCTCATGCAACTCCTCCTGTGAGGTGCTGTTGGAAGGACGCATGGTGTAAACTTCTAGGACTTCTGGAAGGACTAGTCCCCATTCAAAGAAATCGAGGGTCGTTTTCGTATGGGATGCACCAACCCATTTCTACATAAAAGGACATACAGGGAGAGATGGGAAGAGAGAGAGGTTAGTATCATCAAATTTGAGGTTCCACAGAAATGACCAAAGCTCCTATGCTTTTAGAGGCAAAGCCAAACTCTAAAATCACTGACTCATCAAAAATAGCAAGGTACAAGATCCTGTTATTACCAGACAAAGGCAGCTGCAGGAGAACTGACTCAAGTAATTGAGCCCTGAGATGTTTGCATGGCATTGCACTTTTCTCCATGCTGCAAAGACTGTCACTGCCCACAGCAGCATTCCTTCATGCATCAGTCAGAGGTTCTAACCCAAGACACCAAGTCTCCCCCTGCCCTCTTGTCCTGGACACTGCTTCCCTTGGGAAGGATGGTCAGCTTCTCCCTCTGTGTGCTTCATCTGCAGCCAACACAGACATAGGCCTGCTCTGTCGCTTCTTTAACCTCAGTTCCCTCAGAAGGTCTCAGGGCAAGTCTTCTCCTGATCTTCTGTATGCAAGCAAGAAAGAAGTAGGGCAAAGGATGGGGACCTCAAAAAGCTGCAACCACTGTCTGCTGCAGATAACATTGACTCAGCCACACACAGAATCTTGCCCTTCTGTATCACCATTAGTATTACATTTTGCCCTCTGCCCTGCATTATCTTTAGACCACGAGCCTCTTAGCATTCAGTCACATCTGGAAGTAAAGGCACCTCTGGGTTTCTCTGATCTAAGAGCAAAGTAAAAGTTTCTGTTCTTTTTGAAGAAGTCACTGAATCAGACACTCAGATCGCAGCGAACTTTCAGCATGTGCCACTAATGGATGCCAGTAAGTCCTCCTAGAGGATTTTGCAGTCCAGACGCTGGGCATAGCACAGACTCAAGACTTCGTTCTGCTCCCTGTCATTTGCCCAATGGCCGAGCCATGTTAAGGCTCTAAATGCACCACTCTCTGCTGTGTATAAAATAGGTAACAATGCTGAGCTTCATAAACACTGTGAAGGCTTCTGACAGTGCTGCATGAGAGCTGGGTGTTGCCACAGCTGTCAGACTGCCTTAATCCTATCAGCCGCTTGCCCAAACTGCACTCAGTATAACTAGACATGAGCAAAGTATTTGGGAAGAGAACAGTGTGACACAGCTTATTACCCTCTGACACAGAGCATAGGAAAAAAATAATCCTCATTACAGCAGGAAGCACCCAGTGTATTTTAATTTATTTTTAACCCAACCTACGAAGAGCTTATTATTAAAACTGTAATGGACAGAAATGCACCTAAGGTACAAAAGGCTATTTAAAGAAACAGCAGGAAGTCCTTTTTTTAGAATTGAGTAGGCAGAATATTTCTTGTTCCTTCTTAACAGTTCTTTTCAAATTCCCACCCACCATAAATCTAAGGACCCACATACACACAAGAGTAAACAATGTTCCTCTGCTTGTTATGTCTTAACTTTTCCTATAACATTTTCACTGCTTCTTACCCAACCAGGATTCTTGTAATTTGCTGATCATTATTCACAGACATAAACCTAACCACTTGCTTTGATGCAGGCAGGATGCAGTTGAATGAGCCCTACATCAATTGGTTTCTTGCCAGCCAAAAATGACAAGTCTGTTCACATATTAATGACGTCACCACATCCTCTTGACATCCTGCCTGTGCATATTGTGCTGTGGCTGTGTGGGCAACTGCTGCTTTAATCTGCAAATTTATCGAGAAGTAACTCAGCTTTATGAGCAACTGAGGCTCATTCCCTTCCTGGCAGCACTGAACAGCCCAACTAGAAACGAGCAAGAATATAATTCCCACAGAACAGAGAATCCTGTGGCTTCACCCTGAGAGGAGCATGGCTCTTGGCATGCAGGCACACTTCCACTGTGAGTGGTAGCTCATGACCCTCAGGGATTCCCACGCTGAGTCCACCTGGTCCTGGTTCCTTTCCCTGAAGAAAGTGCCACCTGCCTCACAAGGGGGTGCAAGTACCCCTCTGGTGCAGATATGGGAAGCCATAAGAGGACTGAAAGAGGAAGGCAGGAAGGGAGTGACACAGTCACCGCAGGCTTCAGCTTGAATAGCACCCATCCAAGACTATTTTCTTCACCTAATTGCAAGCATCAGCCATGCAGCAGTGGGAAAGTACATGAAGATCATTAGGGACCAGCTGGTGTCCCACTTCCAGAGGGTCTAAGAAAAAGCAGAAACAAAAAGCAGACACTGAAGTGTCTCAGATCAGCACTGCTGTAACAACAGGAACTTGTTCCAAAAGAGGCAGTGATGTCTGCACTCACATGCCAACACTTTTACAGTTTGATAATGGCATTATGAGTTGCTTTTCTGCTTAGTATAACCATTATTTATGAAAGCTCAAAGTTCTTTTACTTTTGTATCCTGAGAACTCCAGCAAACTCTGTAGTCTTTGCAAGCCACTTCATCATGTGAGCAAGTTTGGCTGGTGTTAAATGAGAAGAGAATTTGGGAGGGGTAGGCAAAGTTACTCAAAGACACTTCCTCCATAGGGAGACACTGTACTGTACTACCACACAGCAGTTATTTGCCCTCAAAGCTCTAACCAGCTTTCCAGGATAAAAAACCCAGGATGAAAAACTTTGTAAAACCCCAGTTGCTGTCCTAGTATCCATTTGTCCACTGCCTTCAGGTTCCCAGGCTTCACAGGTCATATAGGAGCTCAGCTCACCCACTGAGACAGCACCCGCAGGGAATAAGCAACACAGATGTGACAAAGGCCTTTGTGGCACAGAAGGGGCACTGTAGAGCTCTGGTCCTTATATCTGGAGCCATTTGGCATTCCCTTGAAATAGATTTCCCTCTCCCGCCATCCTAATGAGAATCCCTTCCCCAGGATAGCACAATGGGCCTCTTAGTTTAGCTTTGTCATGTGCTCCACTCTCTTGTCTAGCCCATTTATACCTTGAAATCTCCATTATGCACCAGGTAAAGAGGTTTGAAAAAGGGAGCAGGGTCTGGAATGCAAGCAATCTTCTTCCACAAGCTAGAAGAGAAAAGAGAAAGGCTTTGGGGTTAAGCACACATTACAGATGCAAAGCAAGGCATCTCCGGATCCAATTCAAGCAGCTGAAGTCACCTGCCCAGCCCCATTGGCCTCGTGACTTAGCAAGTGGCTGAGGATCCAAGGATGTCTTGTTCTGTCAGAGCCATCTAATGGCCTTTCTTGTGAGCCTTGCAGGAGGTGAGGCCCCAGCCCTCAGGACTTGCCCACACAATATTCACGCTAAGGAATGGTGTTCCAGTTTTTTCCTTCCTGGAAAATCACCAAGTGCTGGAAATGCATTTCCCCTCAGGCTGGTCTGGCCCGTGGTCTGCACCTGCAGGCCAGAACTCTGCCCTATGTGCTTTTTTCCCCGTGGCCATGGGCTGTGCCAGCCCGGTGCCCTCCTCTGTGGCAGCAGGCACCACATCCCTCTGCAAGGGCGCAGGAGCCTCTGAAAAGGAGAGAGATCTCCAGCCAGCATGGCGGGGCCTGCTCTCATCTGGCAACAGCCGAGCACAGACAGGGCCAGGAGAACAGCCCAGGAAGCTGGGTGTCCCCTGCTCAGTCTCTGTGTGCCATTGTCTTGTCCCAACCAGCTGGATGGCAGCAGGGCCCCAGAGGAAAGCGAGGAGCTCTTGGCTGTACACCAGCTGGGGACCGTACTGTGCTGGCCCTCACAGGCCCACAGCTGTGTCTGTGCACGGATATACAAGATGCAAAGAAGGCTGCATGTGAACATTTACTCCAGCTTCCTGAAGCATTCTTACCTCCGCTGTTTGGCCAGAAAGGTTGTGATTGAGGCAGCGATTGCCACAACACCACCAAAGAGCAGCAGCCATCCCATGCCTGCTGTCTGTGTCACTGCTGGAGAAAGAGACAGGGTCAGTCAGGCTCACCTTGCATTTCTACCCCGGTCAATAAGCAGGACATGGTGAGGACATGCCCTCAGTTTCTACCCCAGACTTTCTCTAAGGGACACTGAGGCTGTCACCTGGGGCCCAGCACTCCAGACATGAGGTGTGAATGTGGATGCTGAGAGAAGACTGGATCAGTGAAAGGAGCAGTGCTTCAGCTGCCCTGTGGCCTGGCTGCACCACAGACCAACAGCCAACGCGCTTGGGGCAGGACAACTCCCGGCTACAAATACCTCCGGTGTTTCTGACTCCTCCTGGTTTAGGGACATCCCCACAGATGGCTGATACATGAAGTGAAAAGAGTGCAGCTGGCCAGAGATATATAAAGGAAAAGGTGTTGACTAGATGAGTGCTGATTGGCTCTTATCTGCTTGTGATGGGAAGGAGCACCTTTGAGACCCAGAACTCAGATAACCCTCAGCAAATGGAGCCTGACCCTGCTGCCACAGCACCTTGTAATACTTCAGTTCAAACTGCAGGTCAGCGAGAGCAGGGAAGCTCAGCACATGGTGCTGACATTGACCACAGCCATCCTGCCCTGCTCTATTTGAATCAAGACTTATTTTCATAGCCTTTGCTCACCATGACATGCACCAGTGGACTTCTATGCATGAGGTACTGTGCACTCCCTGTGGAGTGGGAGCGGTGGCTACCAAATGAAACATCCATGCCCAGCATGGCCAAACATCAGAGTCCAGACACAGAACTTAACCCTGAGAGCAGGATCCCCTCTCCTCTCAGCTGAAGGCAATACAAAGCTCCAGTAGTGGAGTCACCTCAACTACATCTCCCCCCATTTTTGAAAGCTGCAAGCAAGACCCTGGATGTTTGACACTGGAAAGGAAAGTAGAGGCTGCACTCCTGCAGTGGCACCCAAACCTAGAGCCAACCCCACCAAACCCTCTTCCCCTGGACCACGCTTTAAGGTGGGCTTTGCAGCACAGTGAGAAGGTCAATACAGACAGCACATAGCCCAGGCCTGGGGTTCATGTGCTCAGTAAAAAAGTCAAACGTGCCTGTCTTTACTAGACTATTTAGAATTTGTTCTAATTAGATTTGATTAGAGTTCTGGAAGCATTCTCTGACATTGGACCAACAAGGAGAGCTGGTAGTGTGTACCGGCAGGGCTGGTTTTCAATGTCAGTGGAGAACTCCATTCACTCCAAAATCCGTGGTAGCCACTGTCTTCTCGGGGTCTGGCTCTCACTTGGAACTCATAATCAGTGTTTGCCTGGAGTTCCCATGGCAGGATTACCAGTGTCCGTTTATCTTCATGGATAGCTTTAGTCTTCTGAGTCTGTGAGGGATTAAACACCAAACACTCAGGGCTGGAGTGACTGCTCCCACATCACCCTCACTGCTGCACAGTGAGGAGCTCTGCAAAGTTATCTCCTCTGCTTTCATGCTGTTTCTGCAAGGCCATGCTCTGGCTGGTCAGTAGCTGCATAAGGCCCTGGAGGATCCTTCCATGCAGGGCAGCATGAAAAGCAAATGAACCACTAGCCTTCCCCACAGGATCTAGTACTTCTCTAATAGCTTCTACTTCTTGATTATTTTTTCAGTTTTGCCTGTTTTCAGTCCAGGCAAACAGAGAGACACCTTTTCTAAATCATGAAAACCCTTCTTTCACACCAGCACTCCTGTCCTGGTTGTGCTGACCTCCCCTTTGCTGGTACATCCCACTTGATGGTAAACTGACATCTCACTCACCTCCCAGGTGTCGGTTCTTCTCTTGTAACGCAGCTGATATTCCAGCTCCTCATTCAAAAAGTAGAAAGCAGGGTTCTGGTAGATGGTTTCCCAAGAAATGTTGTAACCCTCTGACAGCACAGCGGTCAGATTGAACGGAGGCTGTGGTTTGACTGGAAAACAGGATGGTGTTACCCTTCATAACATTACTGCAGACAAGAGGTGGCTCAGCATGGCATCAGCAATGCAGAGCAAGTAGGGAGGAACATTGCCTTGGCAGAGGTAGGCCCTCCTACACAGGACAACATCCACAACATTCCTGCCTCCCAGGTTGAGCAATCCTGAGCCATGCACAGAACCGCACATCGCAGCAGCATAGTGAAGTCAGGCCCACATTTCTCTGAACATGCCCTCTGCCTGTCTCTGAACTTCCTTATCACCTAAGGAGCAGGAGAAGATAGCACAAGGGGGTAATATCTCATGGGAGATGCAAGGACCAGAGCATCTTCTCATGACGTAGGAGGGCTCTGTGTAGTCACAGTCACTTTCACAGTTAGGGAAATACCCCTCAGTGTAACAGAGACATCAGAAAAAAATGAGGCCAGTGGGCACTGCATAAACCCAGTGCCCACACTAGTGTCATAAGTGCCTAAAACATGAGGTTTTGTATTCCCTGCAGGGTGTTTTCATACATCAGAAAGCAGTAATGCACGAACTCCAGCACTAGTCTGCGGGGTCTGTCACTAAGCTATGATGCCTCTCTACGGGGACATTTAGGAGACATGCAAAGTACCACTACTCAATCTATCGTCTGTCAGTGGGGGCAAGGGGCTTCCATGAAATGTTATGGCATTTGTCAAAAAGATGATACTGCTTATGTAAAGTTTAGTTTCAGAAGAATCCAAATAGAAAAACCCTTTTTCATGTGCCTGCATGGTACCTGTCTGCCTGGATAACAACCCTTTTTCTTCACAGTGTGCTGCACAACTCAGGACACACCAGCATTCCACCAAGTCAACTATATGATTGCACTCATTCTTCCTGTCATGCAGAAGAAATGGTTAGGAATTGCCACAGAAAGGGGAAGTGCCACTTCCATTGTGTCTGGGACACTTTGTGCCACCCACAATAATGTCATGTTGGTTCAGGTGTACACTGCAAGAGCCTCCTGGCACTCCTGGGAGGACATTTGTGGCATTTGCAATTAAAGCAACTCCTCCTGCTCTTTAGATTCTAGCCAAGAACACACACTTACATAGAATAGGTATGAGACTGGTCTGAGGTGGAAATTTATCTTCTACTGCTTCATGGGGAAAAGGAATTTCCACATGGAAAGGCTGGGCCAAGCTAGCTCTAAGCTCAGCCTCAAGCATAACAGTTTTTGTAGTTTACAATAGCAATAACAAGAGCACAGTTTTCCATGTAGATGAGTGCACACCAAGCATACCCTCCCACCACTGGCTGCCAGACTCACTCCTTGCCCAGACTATCCTGGCAGACAGACAACAGGTCAGACAGTATTTATCAAATTCACCATTTTTGTACTTACTGTTCTCTGCCATACAAAAGCCTTTGGAAATCACATGCTGCCTATCAGCTGTCTGTGTAACATCCACCTGGACTTTGAGATCTGCCAGGAGTACTGTCATGTCCACAGTGCACGTGTATTCGGTGTGACTGGTGTTCCTGGAGAATTGCAGGAGATGGCAGGCTGCCACAATATTTTCTGGTTCTTGCTCAGGAACCCTAAAACCACCAAAACAAACAAGTCCACATCTACCACATGCTGCAGTTGGACTAATCTGTTGCTGAACCACCAGGCATAGAAATTAATAAGGAAAAAAAAAAGGCAACGTTCAAATAAAAGTTTATCTTTGAACTTTGACAGATTTTTTTTTTTCTCCATTCTGTTTGCTCAGCTTAGCAACTTTAAGAGAAGTAGGAAAGTGACACTGAAGTGTTTGTGGAAAGGAAAGGTGCTCAGCAGGCCAGTTCCTTGCTGGGGCACAACAGCAGCCACCGGAGCTCGGACAATGCCACATGAGCCCTGCCAGCACACAGAAGTCCACTGCTAACAGCAGCAAAGGGCAAGGTATTCCCAGGACAGGAGAGGAAAGAATGCCAAGGAAGCCAGAGTCAGAGCAGCAGCCACTGGAAGCAGTGCAGTCAGCGGGTGCAGGAACCAGGAAATCCTTTACCAGGGGAGAAGCCAGTTGATAGCTGGAGTGTGAAATACGAAGTAAAAACCAGCATGGTGGCAAGAACAAGAATTCTACCTAACAAAGAGGACAGAAGGACACCACTGTGCTACAGCCATGTTAGAAGTTCCTGCTGACCACACTTTGCTCATCCTACTGAGACGTACCATGTTGCAGTGAGGTTATATGAACTGGCACCCAAGTCGTTTCTCAGGATACAGGACAAGGTCTGCACGTAGTCCACAAAACAAGTGAGGTTTTCATGACATGTAGCTGTGGGTTTGGAAAGAGAAAACACAGTATCACCTTTCATGATGAAGCAAGCAGAAGTTTATATCAACTTACACATCCTCAGGGCTCCCACTGAAGGGAAAAGACCGCTCCCTGCCAGCCCCCCTGAAAGTCTCCGGTCTTGGAGCGTAAGATGTGTTCCATCTCTACAGAAAGGCAAGTCATTGACAGCAAGGTAAGCGTCAAAAAAGAAAGACAAACAAAAAAACCTATTAAACACACTGTTGCAGCAAATGACATGCCAAAATACCAGGAAATGCCCAAGTTCTGACTGAGTTTTCAAACTTATCTCTGTCCCCTCTTCTACAGTCATATATTATTTCTGCAAGAGTCCTAGCTTACACAGCACGTAAGAGGCATGATTACCCAATCCGAAACAGTAGGATATTCAAACATTTTACTCAGTTTAGGAAGTGGCACTGTTACTGTTCTTTGCTAGTCTAGTTTTCATTTTATGACACCTACGTGGCACTTTGTACATTTAAAAACAGTGCTATTTTAGTAATTCGTTCTTTACCATCCTCTTTCCTTATTATTTTCTACAGTTTGAAATCTGCAGCATCAATTCCAGAGGCTTAAAATATGCTGTTTTCAGAATTTTGGCAAAAAAAAAATATTGAAAATTTGTAGTTACTATAATTTCCATAAATCATTCTGATACTAAAGTGATGGGGAAACTTTATTAATTTCTTAAACTGAAACAGACTTTGAAAGTGAACTTGAGAGGCAATTTAGAATTTACACTGGCCATTGAGCAAATTAGCTAATTTGAAAGCGGTGACAAAGCGGCTTTTATGTCCTTCTAATTGTTCTGCAGGAACTCTGCTCACGTATCAGTATCCGATGTGTGCTGTACAAAAGCACTGTTGTTCTAGGCATAATGCATGTAAGTTATCTCCCTGCATTTCAAAGCCGGGAAGACAGCAGTACAGTGAGAAATGTCTGTGCTGGTGAGCCCTCTCCTGACAGCATCTTAGGCTGGCATCAGCCAGTGCTACTACACTGGAAATACCAGTGAGGAAAGGCCTGCAGGAGATGCAGCGTGCTGTGCTGGGGCAAACCATGCTGGCTACAGCAACTGTTCACCTCTCACCTGTACAGTACCACCTGGTTTTGATGGGAATAAAATTGTCATTGTCTAGGAGAAGATCTCAAGGTTATTACACCCATGCTTAAGTCAAGCATGAGGCCTCCCCTACCATCAGGGCTGCCCCCAACCTGATGGGAGCATGTTACTTCACAGCCATCAGGCACCCAAGCCCTCTGATGCTAACCATGTTAGGAGTTCACCTCCCTTTGTCACTCTGCTGCTTGCCTGCTTAGAGAAGCTGCACTCCCTGCTTCCTACCTTCCCTTTGGTGAACATGCTTTGCATTCAGAAGAGTTATTTGCACAAGATGAAAGCAGGCCTACGTGATATGCTCAACAACCACAATGCCTGATTTTACAGGTAAAGAGAATGCTCTCTGCAGAGAATAATCAACATGGAATGCAGGCAATGTGTGCATTGATGGACCAGAAACATCTGTTCCACCCTCCAGGTCAAACAAGAGTCCTCACAAACAAGTAGTTTCTGCATTTACAGCCACAGTGCACAGCAGGCATGTCCAGTGGAAGGTGCAGCCTAATTCTAGTAACTTCAAAGGAAAACAAAGTCCAACCTTTTCCCCAACTGACTTCACTCATCACAAAAGCTCCTTCCTAGTCCTGTTGCATCAGGGCACACACTGCTCTCCCTACGTGAGCTCTGGGCAGCGCTCAGATTTGCGTACAAGACCACCCCCCTGCAAAAGAGTCAGGATGGTGACAGAAGAAACCTGGGGATGCTTGCAACAGACTGGCCGCAGGGGTGTACATATGCTTTATTAAACAGTGATTCAAATTATGTGGTTGTCACTTCGTTTCATTTTGACTTTTCAATTTCACTCTGATTTCATGATTTTGTTCTAAAATTTTCATTAAGTTGTAACTTCTCATTTTGAGCCCTCAATAGGCTCTTCTGAGGACCCTGGTCAAGCACCATTTGTTCCAGAATACTGAACAACATACTTATTCTCCTGCAAAAACGGGGTTATAAAAGCCTTGCTTTCCTTTAGAGAGGGCAGCAAGTATTAATAAGCTAATAGGCATTGCTAATTAACATTCTTCTATGCTATTATGTTAATCAGTGAAATGGACTACTATTCCTAGGTAGCTGGTAAGCTGCAAGTATATCTTTGGGCAAGAATCTGTAACAAAATTAAGAAGACAACAGCTTTTTACTGGGAAGGGAATAATTATGTGTCCTAAATCCAGTTATATCTAGGATGAGTTGCCCATCCTCGGCAGCTTCGGAAACAGAAATCAAATACTTTTAGCAGTAAGATCTAGTTTGGTCCAAACAGAAATCAGTACACAGGAATTCCCTGGCTTGTGTTAACACAAGTCAGACCAGGCATCACAATGGTCCTGTATGGCAGGAAGATATACCTCTGAATTCAGCTTTCCTGCTAGTTTAGGCTTGAAGCAGGTCCAATGCTCTGCCTATAAGCAGAGTGTAAAAATGCTAAACTTGCACCTGTTCCCTGCAGATGCTGTTGTTGCTGCCTTTTTCTGCCCAGCTGACCTGTTTGGAAAGTCAGCTCTGAGTCAGCTAAAGCTTGCACCGTGGGGAGGAACCAGCAAGAGGTGGGGAGTTACTGTCTGCACAGTGCAGTCCTGAGCAAAGGGGCTCAGGCCAGGAGCTGTTCATTCCACTGTCCCTGGCTGGTCTGTCTGCAGCAGCCATAAGTCCTGGGCATATCCTGGTCTTGGCCACCAGAACTTTTCTATGGCAAACTCTCCCCACTGGTGCTGCTCCCTGGAGTGATACGCGGTCTGGCTGAGCTCTGCTCAGCTGTACACCTTCTTGCACCTGTCCTCCACTGCCCATGGAGCCTCTTCCATAAATCATCCCATGGAACCCTCTCCCCTGGTACCTTATCTTCTGCTTGCTGTCCCATGGCAGCCTTGTGCCACGCATATCTTGGCAGAGCCCACACCAAGAGCCACCAAGATAAATCCTGTGGGTGTACAGCCCAGAAGGGATCTCTCAGAACTTACTGTACTGGAATAAAAGGAAGAAGGAAATACTCTGGAGCCACAGTTTGTTCCTCATGTTGTTTCTCACCGGATGTCCTGGAAAAAGAAACCCAACAAACTAAGTTTAAAAAAAACAACAAACCCAACCAACCAATTAAAAGTTCAGCTCAGCCATATGCTGAAGGCTGAGGTGGAATTAATCTTTCTTTCATTTAAATGTCTAAAAGTAAAGTGCCTGAATTAGGCAAGTCATCTCAGTTTTCATATATGTATGTACCTCACAGGCTAAAGGGGGGATGACAAACAGTCCTGCCAACTGGCCATAAACCAGGCCAGTGAAATCTCTGCTCCTTGCCAGCAACATTTGCACAGAGAGAGCAGCAAAGTGACTGCAGCCTCAGTCTATCCATGCAACAGGAAGGCACTTGGGTTAAGCGCTAACCCATTTTTTTTTCTTCATTGGTTTCCTGCAACTAGAAATGGCTTGCAACTAGGAGAAGTAACATTGCTGTGGCTTAAACAACTGTACAGTAAACTAGTCAAATAGAGTCTGAATGTCACTGTGGGTTTGTATGAGCAAGGCTTGTGAGAACTCATTGATTTGGCCTACCCATGGTTAAATAAGCATGGAATATCTAGTTAAGGGACTCCAGGAAGGCAGATGAGACAAAGAACAAACAAAAAACCCCAGCTTCCCATGTGGCATGGGAGAATGGTGTACAGCACTCACTTCAGGGGAAGGCTGTCCCAATGCAGTTTGGTTAAGAGAACCTACAGGAAAGTCTTCAGAGAAGAGGAAAGCAGGATGTTTACAACAATATGAGGAAACAGCATCACATACAAATGACTGTTCAGCCCACAGCTCTTGTTCCAGGACCAGGCCCTCAAGCCACATAACACATTAAGGCTGTGTTTTCACAGTATTTAACACTTACAGAAACACACAGATGTTCACAGGAAGACCTAAAATGAGCTCCCTGCAGAATATTGCCTGTTGATACCCAATACAGATTTCAGCACTGTTTTCTCAAGTTGTTCTGAAATGGGCTAGGCTGCGTGGGGACAAGACTTTGAAGAAGCAACCTGTATTATTTTTGGGACATCCTTCTGTTGGCAGCAAGTTGCAGGATGCACAGACAGCAGGGAGGGCCAACATGCCATGCCACAGGGCAGCAACACTGTCAGTGACACTGTCAGGTGCACAGGACTGACTCTGCAGAGCCCCAGAGCTCTGCAAACCCCCTACATGAGACTGCACAGAGGCATCTGTAAAAGCAGTATGGGTGAAGACTGGGCAGGAAGTTGCAGCCACCAAGAAATACCCAGAGCTTCTGTGCCTGGTGCAGGTCATAGAATTGTTTGGGTTGGAAGCGACCTTTAAAGGTCATCTAGCCCCCTTGCAATGATCAGGGACATCTTCAACTAGATCACGTTGCTCAGAGCCCTGTCCAACCTGACCTTGAACACTTCCAGGGATGGGGCGCCTGCCACCTCTCTGGGCAACCTGTGCCAGTGTTTCACCACCCTCCTTGTAAAAAAATTTCTTTCTTATGTCTAGTCTGGTTCTAGCTCTTTTAGTTTAAAAACATTACCCCTTGTCCTATCGCAACAGGCCCTACTAAAAACTCTGTCCCTATCTTTCTTAAAAACTCCCTTTAAGTATTGAAAGACCATAATAAAGTCTCCCCGGAACCTTCTCTTCTCCAGGCTGAACAACCCCACCTGTCTCAGCCTGTCCCCACAGCAGAAGTGCTCCAGCCCTCTGAGCATCCTCATGGCCCTCCTCTGGACTTGCTCCAACAGGTCCATGTCTTTCCTATGCTGAGGGCTCCTGCGCTGCAGGTGGGGTCTCACCAGAGTGGAGCAGAGGGGCAGAATCACCTCCCTTGACCTGCTGGCCATGCTGGTTTTGATGCAGCCCCTGATATAGTTGGCTTTCTGTGCGTTTGCACATTGGAGGCTCATGCCCAGCTTTTCATCCATCAGTACCCCCAAAGTCCTTCTTGGCAGGGCTGCTCTCTGTCCCTTCATCCCCCAGCCTGTATTGTTACTGGGAGCTGCCCCAACCCAAGTGCAGGACCCAGGTCCTGGTGTGCCTGTACCTCCCCCACCAGCAGCAAACACCCAGACAGTCACTCAGCAGAGAGAACACCAGCCTCTCCCACTAGGGGAACATTTGTGGTGTTTAAAAATTTCCCAGGTTTACTCAAATAACGAAAGCAAAATAAATTTAGCAGCCACCAAAAAGCCCCTGCAGCCCCATGTGAGAGCTCAGAGACTTGCTCTCAAGGCAGCAGAGTGTCCAGATGAGATCAGCAGGGCTCGCTCAGGAGGTGCCACAAACACCTCATGGCTGCAGCACCTCAGCCCTGCGGTGGGAGCAGCCATCCTGCTGCTGCCCCTCCTTTCCTGCCCAACATATCCTGCAGACGAAGCACATGCTCCAGCTCAGGAGCCCCAGGCACCCTGCTGGTCTCCCTTGCATGCTGTGAGTGGCAGGAGAGAAAAATCTATTTCCCCACACTCCAGCCCTTCTTTCCGCATCATACATTTCCTTGAGGAAATACCCTTTCTTGACCCCGCTGGTCCCAGTTCTCCAAGTTTTTTCTGTATGATAACTGTTGTCATTAACACTATTTCTGGTGGTGCAGTCCCTGATTACAAAGGCACAGCCCACTGTCTAACCCCACCTTGTGCTCCCACTCATCCTTCCACTGCTCTTCTCCAAATTCTCATTCCTTTGAGGAAGATGCTCTCTTTTCCCACCATCTGAAGCCTGCTCACCCAATTTCACACTGAGACTGGCTGCACCATGAAAAGAGACCCTCAGGGTGGGCAGTCTCCTGATGCAGCACCTGCTCGTGACATCTTAGCGTTGAGGTTCCTGTTCCTCACAGCACATTTAACAGAAGAGCTGTGCCAAACGAACCAACCACTGGGGCCTAGAGGTCTCTAGCCCTACAGTAACCCTAGGGACATGACACATGCCATTGTCCACTGCCTTTTAAAATCATCCTTCTCCCAGCAAAATTGTTGAACCTATTGTTGATGATCAACCTGGGCTTAGAAGATTCAGAGTTTCCCCACCAGCTCAGCATGCCAAAACCTGTCCAAAAGGTCCTGTTCCCACCCCAAAAGCATGCATGGTCTCCAGGGCTGTTGCTGCTCTTCCTCAGGCTGTCATGTCCTCCCACTGACTATAACCCAGTACAGGCTCTGGGTGGCAGGAGGGACTAGTGCCATCTCAAACTGTGCCCTGCTGCAGAACCCCATCTCAGCATTGCTTTGCTTTGTGACTGTCATGCTTCACAGTCTTGGCCACCCTGTTTGGCCAAGATAGGCAACTTAGTGCCTCTTCTTCAGCAGAGGAAGGAAGGGTTGGGCCCTCAGAATGCTCTGCAGACCCACTGCTTGCCTCAGAATCCAGATGGCAGTGCCCTCGCTGTTTCATGTTAATGATATTTCTGTAGCTCCCTCATTTTACCCCCTTTCCTGCCTAAATGGGCAGAGCAATGCAAGAGAAGTCTTTGCTGCTTTTAGCCACTGGACTGTGGTTTCTTGAAAGTGTCTTCCCTATTTTCCTTCCTCTGCTCAGAGAATAGTACAATCAATCCAATGGGACAGAAAGGACTGAACAGGAAAAAGTCAAAGCAACAAGCCCTGGTAGCTCATCAGGAAGATGTTCATGGAGATATTGGAGGCTGCCATTACACACTGGAGAGAAGCTAACATACAAGGTTGTAATCTAAAAGGATTCTTCCTAAATAAGAGCACAGTGGCAAAAATAAGACAGAAAAGCAGTAGGATCTCCTAACACAAGTGAAGCAAGGAGACAATAATTCCCTACTTGAGAGTCCACTGTCCCATCTCTTACCCTTGCCAATGCCCACAGATTAGTCCAACACTTCTTACACAGCTCTCCTACCTCAGCGTGGTGGGGAAGGACTGCTGCCTCTGAGAGCACCATAGAAGATGTTGGTGCTATGTGTGTTTGACCTCCTGGCTGCGCTCCAGGTTGTTATGACAAGTCGTTGGTGTGTGTGCAGAAGAGCTGGGAAAAATGGAGCTCTGCAGCAGTGTCTCTGTGGTCTTTGATGGCTGGAAGACCTCCTGGCTTCACAAAGATGTGTAGCAGCCCCTGAAGTTCCTCCAGTCAGGCCCCCTGCAAACCTGAATCCCAGTCTATGATTGAGATCCCCACCTTTCCTACATCCTTCCATTTGTCACATCTTTCTCATTTTCTTCCATCTGTCAGCACCCTGCTCGTGAGATTGCCCACTGACATTCTTCCCCACAAGTGAACAATGAGCAGAGGCAGGAACTTATTCCCTGTCTGACATTACAGAAGTCCTTTGTGCCATTTCATTTCAGTTTCTACGTCTCTGAGATACCTTCATGCATCCTTGAAACACAGTTACTTAATTCTTATAAAATGTCAAGCATTGTACAGATGAAAGCACCACTTCTGCAAACTCTATAGTGCCCTAAAGAACAGCGTGTGAGCACACAGTAATGAAGTTGATTAGCCATTCATATAGATGTGCACATGTAAATGATGCTACAAGGTTTTAATATATCAGAGAATACGAAATAGGACCAATATAGACACAGACATTTAAGAAGATTATTTTTGTTAGGGATCTGGAAATAGGGTGCTATAAGCTGCCAAAGATAGATGCAGTCTAAGCTCACAATGTGAAGTGTCTCCAGGAAATGCACTTACAAAACCTCCCCAGAAAAAAAGCCTAATTAAGAACTCAGTTTAATAATAATAAAATCTGGTATTTCCAAGCATGAGAAAATAAATGTCACAGCTACACCCAAGTAAAAACCAGTGGAAGTCTCTCAGTCCACCAGTTATATGCAAACCCAAGCTTTCTTCTTGAAAGAAAGTTCATTATCAATGTACTGACATCTAAGCACAAAGCTCAAGCAACAGGGGGACAGAAGGATTCTCTAGGTGTCCAGTAGAGGCCAAAGGCAACGACAACAGGGGCACAAGGGCCACATCAGCCATAAGAAAGATTTATAGTGAAGTCACAGATATGAAGCAGTAACAAACTGGCAGCAGGGAAAATTGGTGTAAATGTGGACATTACCTTGCCCTGTTCTTTCAGCTGAATGGCTGTCCATGGCTGGCCAGGCTAGATCATTACTGCGAGTACAGGCACTGCGTGCGCAGGAGCTGGAAAGCAGGTGGATCTCATCAGCACTGAGCAAGAGCAAAGCCTACTTGTGCACAACCAAGGGCTGTAGTGTATTGGAATATACAGTGATAAATGGTGGTTGACGTCACCACTGTATCAGAATTACTGTGCTGATAGAAGGATGTGGTGAGCAGAGGAGGCAATGAATTCGGGTCCAAACACCCACACAACATTTATTACTGTATTGCTCTGCTCTCTTACCCTTATGTGAGAAAAAGGTGGGAGAGCAGATAAAAATTCACAAGCCTCAGACATTAAAGGTCACAATGGGGCTGGTGGAGTTAGAGCCTGCAGTGGGGAGGCATCAGTGTCAACACATTAAATGGTTAAGCCCAACTATATAGTACAGCGTGTACCACATCGGAGACAGCCAAATATCACTGCAGTCTACTTCCAGCTGTCTCCAAAACAGCCCCTGAGATCAGGGCAACAGCACCAACCCTCAGACCACAGTAGGGAGGTGGTCTGGCTCCTGCATAGGAGGAGGAGCTCACTCCTACCCTGATCTCCTGCCTGCAACCTGTGTCTGGGCTGGGGCTCTGCAGATTGCAAGGCTGGCACTGAGGGAGGGTAGGTCAACTCACCTCCATGTACCTTCAAAGGGGCTGCAATGCGTGCTCCTTGCACCCTTGGGCAAGAGGAAAAGGGTGAGTGGGCTCTGTGTTCAGCCCCAACATCTACTGAGCCCGCTGCATCCACCGCACAGCAAGAAGAGATGCAGAGACTTGGCACAGCACAGCCTGGGCCAGCAGAGGCACAGCCACTTGGGGCCAACTCCTACCCAGACCTCACAGCTCCTCAGATACCCATGATTTCCTTTATACCTGGTCAGCCAAAGTACGATACACCTGCCCTGGCCTGAGTGGTCCAAACCATCTGTTTTCCCCAGGGTGAGTAAGAGGCACAGAGGTGTCTCTATACAGTAAACAAGGGAAGAGCAGTAGGACTGAAGGTAGGTAATGAGCCCTAGGAGAGGGCAGCAGTGGCAGTTGGAACTTCTTTTTCCAAGACAGTTAATTTTAATTTGAGAAAGTTTATCCTTCACTGACTGCTAGAATTCAGATGTGTACAGTTTCCTTTCTGCGATGCTCACTACTGGTGAAACAAAGTCCAGAGGGGCACTAAAAGCCTGTCAGAAGGCTGGAATAGCTCATCACACATAGATGTCTTGAAACTTAATGATGGATTTTCTTCTGTCACCTAGCACTATGCCTATACGTGCGTGCATGTGCACATGTGAAACTGTGCAAGTGCTTCAATGTGAACAGGAACAAATAATTTTACCCCTGCAGAGCAAATATTTAACATACACCTAGCTCTTCAGTCCTGGGAAGCCCACCACAGTGTGACCCACCAGATCTCTCTCCGTGACTGAGAGGTACTGCATCCACCATATCCAGCTTGGGAAGAGCCATGATGCAGCATCTCTAGGAGCCCTGATACTTGTTGCCACCTGGAGCACAGCACACAGAGACATCTCCTGCATGGAGCAAAGCAGGTCAGTGCACTCAGCATGCAGTGACCATCTCCAAGAGCACAGAGCTCTAGAGATTCTCTGAGCTGTGTGGACACTGACTCCTCTACACCTGAAGTTCCACGGCACTTCATGGCTGCTGAACTCAGCCCCCAAGGTAAAGCATTTGGAGATCTGAAGCAGTTCAATTGCCAGGGATTTATGACGATTCAAGAGAAGTAGTAACTACTTTAATCCAGCTGTAATCTCAGCCCATCCTGCAGTGGCAACATCCACCAAACAGCGAGTGTGAAGGGCACATCAGGGAAGGCTTGAGAAATTCTGCTAAAGTTATTGATGACACAAAAGCATTTTGCCATGACTGGCAGACAGGAAAGATCTGTATGTATTTATTAGCAAGAACAAACACACTCAGAGGAAATAATAATCAAAGCTGACAATTCCTTCCTCTGGAAGAGACAATTAGTGACACTTGCAGTTATCAAGTTCATGATGTGGGGAAAAAAACCCACACAAACAGTACTACCTCTGTATTTTCTTCCTGTCACAATGGAATTAAAACAATATCCTCAGCATCATCAAAGACACAGACCTGGTATAACTCTATGGTCAAAGGCATCTTTACTGGCTGGTGACATTTAGGAGGAAGATAATCATACATTACGATAAGTAATGAGTAAAAAATGGCAGAACAGCTGAGACATGAGTAACAGTGTTCTCCTGGAAGGGAAAGCAATAGAAGAAACCACCTCAAAGCTCAGGAAATGGGGTAAAATATGAATGAGCCAGGCAGAAAGCGGAGGTGTTAGTCAGCAAAGCAGCAGGTTGAAAAACAACAAAGCCCCAGAGCTGGCGGCCTGTGAGCTGCCAGAGGATGCTGCAGAGAGGAGGGGAGCGCATTGCTTTCCGCCTGGGGAATGCTGAGTGCCACCTACAGAGACCCAGCACCCAGCCCTCCCGCCTCCCCCCACCTTTGCCAGGTGTCTCTTTGTAGCCACCAACGTTGGGTTCAGCCTCTTGTTTTCCTCAACATACATCAAGTCTGAACCCATTCTGCATGAAGGCTGTAATAGGAGGACATCACTTTGGCTCCTGCCAGAGGAAAAAGGGCTTACCTTCACAGAGCTGTGACTATGTACGTCTTGCTCACACCAAGGGGATCACACAGAGGCTCGTATCTTCTCTTCGGAAATCACCAGACACATGCTGGTAAACAGAAACAGGAATGACTGTGCCTGTGAACTCACCCTGACCATCTGGAACAGAAACCTGCAGCTCTGCTCAGGCTCAAACCTACCACCCTCATCTGCACCGTGCAAAATGTGCCCAGAGCATCTTCCCAGATGCCTCACTACACCGTATACATTCAGCCCACATGAAAGCACGCTCTCCCCAAGACAGCCTCCACAGCACCCTCCTCTGAGAGCTCAGACCCCCTCGCGTAGCCCACAGGTGGTACCCTCCATGTATTTGTCTGAGCCCTACCCCACAGCTAGGTTCCTGCACCTTCACCAACTAAATATCAGCCTTTTCTCATCTGTTCAGCTTATGTGTCTCATCCTCCCCTATCACAGCCGTTCTCAGAATGGGCCCAGGTCACACCTTCTGTGTTTGTGCTTCCAAAGAGCACTGACTCTGCAGAAAGTCAGCAATTCCATCACACGTTCCCACAGTGCTCACCTGAGTCAGCAGAACTCCCCGCTGCCTTTCATGCAGGTTGGCAGAAACTGATCCATCTAGATCCAACATCCACCAGCTTGCCCCCAGATCTCCACTTGCAAGGATGCACCAAAACCAGAACTCTGCTGCTGGCACACAGCTATTTATGGCAAGAGCCTCACCTGAGCCTCCTGGATCTCTGTTTTACCACAGCTGCCAAAAATCAGCATGCCTCACCCACGCTGCCTGGCCACAAGCTTTTCCAGCCGGCCTTCCTCACCTGGGGCTGGGTGCAGTGGTTGAGTATGTCTTGGACAGCTTCTGCCACCTTTGATGGTGTGAAAAACACACCAGCTGTTTCCAGCCTCTGACTGTGGAAGCACTTTGAAAGCAAAAGCTCATGGCTCACATTGCATGCTGCCTCCACGTGGCAAGCAGTGAGCTGCAGGAGATGATGGGTCCCATGGCAGACCACAGGCTCCAGCAGCATTTCTGGCTCCATCCCAAACATGATTGTGGCTTCTCTTGTCACTGGCAGGAAGGTACCGCGTCTTTAGGAGAAAAGGTGGGATGGGGGTGCAGGATGGACAAACGGGCAGAGGGATGAGAAGCACCCTGCAATACACTGGGGCATATTAACAACATTGGAGATAGGATTTTCACAGAAACAGATTGCTCCGAAGTAACCAATGTTTCCAAAAATTCAAAACACAGTTCTGTGTAGAGAAGCCAAAAGGCTTTGTGAGACTTTCCGGGGGCAGTCCAAGTTTTGTGAAGCTGTAGCTTTGCTATGATGCTGGTAGGAGTTCATTGTAAGGTGGCAGAAGGCAGGAGCTTCTTTTTTTTGAGGCTAAAAAGGCCCAAACATGGGGTTATTGGCACAGGGACTAATGGGATGAAATTGTGTCACATCAGCATATCTGCACCCAAATCAGCACTGGTAAACATTTACAGTGCTCCGCAAGAGGAGAAGGAGTCTGAAGGTGGTTCCTACAAGATGTAGGGGCTGGGGGATTCCATGCTCCACGGTGGCTTTGGTTGTGGTGTGAGGCTGTAGCTCAAACAAGGAAGCTGCTTGGATCCCCTGTTCTGTGACCGGCTCTGCACAGCCTGGTTTCTGCACTCCTTACCCTGCAGAAGTTGGAAAGTGATCTGCTAGGAGCAGCAAGAAGCTGAAACAATGGCAGATAACATGCAAAATAAGGACAATATGGACAGCAGTTGAATGTGTTGGTCCTTCACAAAGTGTGCTCCTTGGGGAGCACAGCTAGAGGTTTTTAAGACAAGTCATAAGAACCGCAAAGGTGGCCTGAGCAGAAGTGGAAAGAATTCCTGATGCTTCCAGATGACAATGTCTGTTGCAAGGGCCCAGCACAGCTCAGAATGAGGCCATGGAATAGGTAGCACAGGCTAAGCTACGGGTCCCAATTCCTGCCCTTGTGGAGGAAACAAGGCGCTTGATAGCTCCGTTGCCTCCCTCATGTTGTGGAGGAGCATACTATGTGCTCCTGGAGCGCCTCAGGCAGGCAGTGAGGGAGCAGATCACCCAGCAATGAGTTGCCCTGCATAACCTTCAAACCCAGAGTCTGTCGGACACATGCACTGGTTGGTGAATGCAGCACAGCATGAGCCTGCCCCAGCTCCCTGAGACCTCTGCTGGCTACTCACCAAGGGCCAAGAGCGCTAACTTCAGGGCCACCACAGCCAGTGCAGACCTGGTTCTCACAGCAACTCTCTAGAACATCAAGACAACAACCAGGGACTGGTTACAACCGTGAGCCATGTGTGGAAATTCTACACGCAGAATGCGGCAGTCCAGTGCTTTTCTCACCCTCTTACGATTCTTGTTGCTGTGTGGGTGGCTCACTGCAAGTGAAACCAGCAGCGGCGGAGCTGGGGAGAAGCAGCCAACCTCAAACACTTCAGCTTATGGCAAATTCCCCCGTGTCTAAGAGCAGCAAGTAGGAAAGTCCCAGCGATATGTTAGCCACCAACTCAGTAACCTTCAAGCAGAGGACAAACACCACACTGTGTGGTGTGAACATCCTGCTCTTATGCAGTGGAGCACAGACAGGACCATGGAAGCGGCTGATCCATCACTGAACCAGGCCAGGAGCTCTTTAGGATGCCTGCCACACTCCATGGACAGGGCAAGTTCAGCGCAGTTGTCCCTCTATCAAAGACCGGCTGCGGGTCACAGGCTGGCACAAACTCTTGCCATAACGACTGCCTCTCTGCATTCAGAATACAGAAATTTTAGTCTCCTGCACAGATGGTCGGAGTTTTGTAGGAAGTATTCTGGCTAAGAGCAAAAAAAGAAGAAAACAGCTGCTCCTCCCCCTGTGCAGCTAATTGTGCCACAGCAGTCAGTTCCCTGCTCTGTTCATGCAGGGCTACAGCCAGTTTTTCTTTTCTTTTGTCTTGCAGCCCCGCTGGAGGGGCAGAAGGCGGCTGTGTGGGAATGTCCATGTTGTAGAAAGCCACAGAAGGGACAGGATGGAAGCAGGACAGCACAAGGGACAAACAGAGCAAAGCAGCTTTGGCCAGAATACAGCAGAGATGTAAAGTTCCTCTCGACATCGCTTTCTCAGCTCGTCAAGGAATGAGAATAGTCAGGACTCGGCAGACCAGTGGTGCTGCTGGTGGCTGTTACTAGCTACTCTGGGAAAAGACACCGAGGTACCGCAATTTAGCAAGCTTTGACTTCGGTTAAGTGTGTTAGTGAGGTACCTGGAAAGTGCCCTCTTCCTCATTCAGCTGATGTTTTTTTTCTTTGCTTTGGAGCAACCTGCTTTGAGAGACGACAGTCCTGCAGCTGAAAACCAGACGGGTTCATTGCTCTCATTGCTCTGATTCTCAGCAAGTTCATGCTGAGCTGTCGCTTGGCTTCCGACCTCGTCGCCGCAGCGCAGTCAGAGGGGCTGGAGGGCTGTGTGCCGTGGCTGCAACATCTGGTACAGCGCTGACGGCGTGACACAGTTGCCTCGGTCACAGCAGCGACGTGAAAAAAATTAAAATTCTGGGTCATGTGTGATCATGCTACATCACCATGTGGGAGCATGGGGTAGACCTTGTACTCAGCAATCTGCAGAGGCAGGGAAACGATCTCTGTCTCTGTGTGTGCGTGTGTGCACGTACATGCCGGTGCATCACACGGACAGTTCCCCTGAGAATTAGTCAAAACCACCTATTCTTTGTAAAAGCAACTGTATGCAAAAATTACTCCCTTTGGAAGCACCTCTGTCAGAGCTAGAATACAAACTGCACAAATCATGTTCCCTAGGGAGCTCTCTAGAGAACAGACATGGCTGGGAGAAAGCAAACCGTCCTCTCAGTCTCCGTCACTGAGGAGTTTTGTCACATAATTCCACAGTCAGAGGTAAATACTAGGGAGCAGGGTTGGAAGTACCAACCCCCTCATTTAGTTCTCTCACCCTTTGTTCCTTTGGCCACGTCACTGCTAGAATACAACACCTAAAAGCATTTGTTTTCTTAGATAAAGTTAGTAGCTCATGATGGACAAGCCCTTGGACATCCTTGCACCCTGCCTGAACAATGCAGGGTCCCAAAGCAAGGTGCAGAGACAACTTGTTTAGAAGGCTGCCCCCTTCTTCACTCTAAATTAACTTGCCTCCACCCCCAAGAACTTGACCCCACGTCCTCAAGCTCCTGCTCTGTACTGGTCTCACCCCCATCCTGTGGTTATTGTTAGTTTTCCAAGGGCAATGACAAACCCTGTGACTGATGACTTTGCTGACTGCCATTCGGCACGGGCATGTATTTCCAAGGAGCTGTCCTGGTTTGAGGTCAAACAGAAGCAATTTTCCATTCAGTGATTTTACTTTTTAGCTAAGCCTCTACTAGCTAAGTGAGCTCTCTGAAATTAACAGCCCGTTACAGAGACACTGTTCGTTCTCAGTGATAAAACCTGATTATTGGTAATCTATGCCAAGGGATGGTATGCACAGAGGCTCTTGCTTATACTTATTGCTATACCAACCAAGGGCAGCTCACTGTTATTTGCCCCGCTGGAGGGTCGGAAGCAGAAGAGTGTAGAGGGGTTGCACCTGTGGGGAGGAGGGGACAGGGGACCCAAAACTGGCCAAGGGGGTATTCCATCCCATCGGCATCATGCTCAGTATAAAGCTGAGGGATCAAAGGGTAAGCTCTCTTTCTTTGATGGCCAGAACCTGAGGAGGACTTTGTTTTTCTGCCTCTGATCCCGATCCATGCATTACTGAATCCGGATCTGGAATCCAGTTCCTGTCTGTTGCTGAGTCCAGTCTGGGACTTTCCCAGGGCCTGCCAGTGACGTCATCCTGGGAATTCAATACTGGTTTTATGTATATTGTATGTATTTCATTATTTACCTTTTATTTTAATATTTCATTAAAGTAGTTTAGTTTTTTCCCTAAAATTAGATCTCTCTCCTTCCTCTCCATGGACAGAGAGGTGGGGGAGAGCATCTGTCCTTTGTTTCAGTGGCCAATCCAGCCCAAAACATGACAGGAACTAATGCTGGTCAGGAAAAAGCAAAAAAAAAAATAGGCAAGGCTGCGGCGTTTTCTGCAAAGGAAAAGCAGCGTACCAGAACAAGCTTCTCAAGAACTGGGAATATGCCTGCTTTTCTCAGGAACCCATTTCATTCACGGTGAGTCATGTTGCCAATAACCTGGTAGGCAGCCAGGTGAGAAAGATGTGGAGGTGGAGGGATTGTTAGCGAATAATACGTCGCATTATAACTAGGCTAAAACTTGGCGCAAGCCTCCATTTGCACTGCAGTCTTACAAATCAAACTGAAAGCCACTGAAAATACTACCATGAGTGATTCTCTGTCCTGGTAGGAGCCCTCCACTAGCTAAAAAGGACATGCTTGGAGGGTCCCAGCCTTCAGGAATGAAGCTCCTCTCTGGGGACGGTGAGCTGCCAGCAGAGGCTGGTCCCCGGGAGGTGGTGCTCAGGCCAGCACACCTCGCTGGCACTCCTGGGAGCCAGCCCGAAGTCAAAACTCCCACAAACTCCAGGCAGATCATCATCTTGGGCCAGAAACCTGTCATCTGAAACCTACCTGCGTTTTATCGCCCAGCAATAGCTCCGGAAGGCAAAAGCAGAGGCACTGGAGGATAGAACATCAACATAGGTCCCACTGAGCCATGCTTTGCGTGTATGGTGGGAGAGGGGGTGAGCCTGCCAGCTGCGCAGCCAGCCGTGGTATTTATCACCAGTTCTGGGTTATGCAAAGGCATAGGAATAGGGCTCTCCCTTCTCAAAGAGTTACCATTTGATTTCACCAGAGAAATACTGAAGGGAGAGAAGGGGAAGAATACCCATGCACAGAAAGCCATCCCACAGAAGTGAGCAGACACGAGGGCACAGCTACGTAGAAGAAAAAAAAAAGCCAGTGAAAGGCAGAATGAAGCTGGGGCTCAGCAGAGAAGTGCTGCAGCAAACGGCTTTCCAATCCTGGCCAGGGAAGAGTTCTCCTGCCTGCTCCAGCCCCCTGCCAGCCTCTTGGGAGAGTTTCACAATGAGCAGAATGGGAAGAAAGCACCACTGGTGACTCTGCACCTCCCTTAATAGCCCTGTGCTACTACAGCAAACATTGAGTAACCCATTCCGGGTAGCTGCAAAAACTAGCTGTGGGACATTGCTTAAACCCGGCTTTGCTTGGCTTTAGGGAAGTGAGTCAGCTTACTCATGAGGCAGAGCACGGCCTCTGTGCATCTTCCTGTTCCACCATTTCAGTGGGGGTTTGGTTGACAGGTCTTGGAAAGCTCTTCATCTGTCGGCCTCACAGCCCTCCCACCTCACAAAATTTGTGCAGATGTGAGCTACAGCAGTCACTGTCCTCATGCAAAGAAAGAGTGTTCCTGATAGAATTCAACGTCACCTGAGTGAAAATAAAATTCAACCTGATATTTTCAGCAAAAACAAATAAACAGCATGTTCATCAGCACCTTAGCAACAAGCAGCAAGATCTTTCACTAACCACCACCTTAGTGAATGCGAGCTACAAACCAGTGCCTACACAAATTATTAACTATCACATCTAAATACAGACACTTCACTGTGAGTCTCCCTCCAGGGCTTACAAACCCTCTTTTACCACTGCAAAATTGATGCAAAGATACCTCCACTACTTGGCCAACCTGAATTTTTAAGAGAGATTTGCAGTACAAATATCTGCCAAAACATGTTAAATCAGTTTCTGTGCTTAGCATTATCGTTTCCTTCCTTATGAATGGCAACGCAAATAAGGTTTTCTAAATAATAAGAATACACATATATTTTAATACACATAAAATTACCCAATGGTTCCTAACTATTTTGTGCCACTGCCAGCACACTAGGGTGGAATTTACCATACCAAAAATATATGATAATACCTTAAAAAAGTTCAGAGTCGTGAATAAAACTTTTGGAACAATTATCCACAAGAAGTATTTGCTGCCATAAAGCTGCAGGCATAATTCCCATTCTGACTGAAAAGGAACAAGAAGTCAGAAAAATGCTCCATCGGTTTAGGGAGTCTGACCACAAACTGGATGAACTTTCTGGGAAAACACTGCTCAGAAGTGTCTGATTCCATTTACAGCTGTACAGATACAAAATAATTCTGCTTGCTTCTCCAGAATAAGAAAGTAATCATGAGTAATAGCATTGCTTAAGCCCAAATGACAGTAGTCTTTATTTCAGGTCTTGCTTGAGCAAGTACAGAAACACATACCCCATGCTGGGGCCAGGCACACAGGATCTCCCTCCACTCCTCCCTCCCGGTAAATAAATGATGGAAGCAGTGTGATGCTGTTGGTGCAAGTCAGTCACTTCCCCTCTGACCTGTACCTACATCCCACTTCCAGGTGGGTCCACACCTTCCACATCACCTTTGTGCGCTTCCCAAGCAACATTCAGAGCCAGGGCGACAGCCACAGGACCTGCACTAAGAACTCTTATTTCATGCAGCTGCTGCTCACTGCTGGAGAACAACATCAGCCAGAAAAACTTTAGCTCTGGCTTCACCCCCCCGATAGAGCTGTAGGTGCAACTGTCAGGGGCTAACCCCTACTGTCCCCCAGGGGCCTGCACCATACAGCAGTTGCCAGCCCTGCAGCTGGCATGGGGGTTACAGCCCACTGAATCCGTGCTTGGACTGTGGCAGCCCTCACTTCGGATAAGACTGGAAGAACAAGCAACATTTCAATTTGCAATATAGTTTATTTCCAAAAGCTGGGTTGGTTCAGTGATGGCAAGCGTGGCTAGGCCACCTGCATGTAGCAGTCTTCCTCCTGAGCAAGGGCTTGTACAAGTTTCATTTTTTTCTCATTATTCCTGTTCTTTTCCCTCAACAGTTCTACTGGTCTTTTTTGAACTGCGGGTGCCAGTCTGGAACCCTCACTGTGAATGGTGTGAGAATGAGGACAGGAGTTACCCACAAAAAGAGCAGGTGACAACGTGTCTGAGACCAGAAACTCCAAGGGCTCGGCAGTTTTTTCTTCTAAGTGTAGCCCGGTGCTGTGCAGTGATTCTTCTGGTAAGCTTGCTGCTGAGCCATGCCGCCCTAATGCATGCTTTAGCACCTCTTTATTTTCCCCTGCATTTCCAAGTTTCATTAAGTGGTTGTGCGTGTGGCAGTGAAAGTCAGTGTTCAGTCTGTTACTGCTGCTCTCTTGCGTTCCCTTACCAGTACAGTCAAAGCTGTTAGGTTTTGTGCCCTCTACAGTTCCTTCTCTACTGTTAAAATCTTGACGGTTTGGCTCTAGCAAATGCAACAACTGTTCGTCTCTGCTGCTATTTTCGTCTTTGCTTTCACTAGAGTTGATGATCCAAAGGCTGTCATCACTGGTCTGTGTGACATCCTCCCTAGAGGCTAAACCTGGGGCAATGCTGTCATCAAAACCCTGTACCGTCAAACACAGATGGTCATCTGTCCTCTGGTCAGGTTGACAGATGATGGTATCTGGAGACATTTCTCTCAGGTTGTTGTACAAAAGATGACTGAAAGGTTCATTCAGTGACCTAGAGAGAACCTCACTGTCATTGTCACAGTATGTACCATTACATTTAACTGCATTATCAAAAGGTTTATAACCAGATGGTGGAGGTCCACTGGGGCAAGGAATTGTACTGGCTTTCTTTTGAACATTTTGGTATATTACTTGCTTATGTATTTCTTCCTCTGGTAGGAAAGCTGAAGTACTGTCACTTGCATGTGTAGGGAAAGATGGAAAATCAGGAAGTTCTGAACAGGTGTTTTGAAAATCAAGCTCAGTGCAGGGAGATCTGTAGTTGGTATAACACGTCTGATTCCCAGGGGGTTGATAAATTTGATCTCTGCAGCTAAGTTCTGGTGTCTCTGAAAACTCTGTCAAAGGCGGTGAGGAGCGCACATTTTCAGAATACAGAGTTAGGCTACTGTTAGCCATAGACTGAGACATAAGGGTATCAAAGCTCTTATACGCAGAGCTACTTGGTTCCTTGAATGCAGACACAAGGATATCAAAACTTTTGTAGGCAGAACCACAGAGCTCCATGGATGGAGACATAAGGGTGTCACAGCTCTTGTAGGCAGAACCACAGGGCTCCACGGATGAAGACGTAAGGGTGTCAAAGCTTTTGTAGGCAGAACCACAGGGCTCCACAGGGGGAGAGATAAGGCTGTTGAAGCTCTTGTAGGCAGAACCACAAGGCTCCATGGATGGAGAGATAAGGGTGTTGAAGCTCTTGTAGGCAGAACCACAGGGCTCCATGGATGGAGACACAAGGGTATCAAAACTCTTGTGTGTAGAGCCGCTTATTCTGTCGTTTTTGGTCCCAAAGGACGGTTTATTTGGAGATTCCTGGATCAGGACGCGTGAATCATGCTGACTTTCAGAACTGCATGGAAAAAGGCTTTCATGAACCATACGTTGAAGATCACTTCCGTCCAGAGAAGCAGAATTTACGCTGGCGCTCTGATAGCCAGATTCAAAGGATTCTTCTGATTGTTCTGACTTCTTGCTGGCTGTACTACAATTGTAGTCATCTTGGGAGGCTTTGGTGAAAAGGGAGACTGTTTGAGAAATATCACATGGCTGCTGACTCCGGGCTGTGCTTTCTTTTGGATTTTGCTGTGATAGTTTTTCTGACTCAAGTTCCTCCAAGGTTTTATTCTCACCTGTAATGATGTCTGTGTCTTTATTGTCTTGCATGTTGTTCTCATCTGCCAGGAGCTCAAGAAACATGCTAGCTAGTGCATCGTTGTGTTCAGTGTGCTCCCTGAAAGCACTGACACTGCTCTCACAAGGCTCAAACAAGGTGATCTGGTCACTAGTCTCTTCCTGGCTCTCAGCCTCAATGTCCGTTAAACATTCACAGATGTCTATAGACTCTTCAACCAGAATTGTCTCAGGGGTTAAAACTGCACTGCTGCCTTTTGGAAACCACTCTCCAGACTTGCTGTAGCAACTGCAAGATTTCTCAACATTTCTGATGTTATCTTTTCCCTTGAAGTTTTGGCTTGACAAACTTTGAGACAGACAGTTCTTGCAACTTCTGTTTTTGGAAGTCAAAAAGATAGGACAGTTAATGTTTATGTACTAGGAAACTATTTTATGGTGTAAAGCAGAGATATTTTTTCCCTTTATCTTACTTACATTTGGTTTTCCATATGACTCTGCTTTAAGTCATGGAAAGGGAACTTAATTTCATCAATGTAGCACATAACTGAAAACTAATAAAGATACAAATGAGATTTAGAACACATGATTTGTATTTAGTATCCCCTGCACTAGCCAGACATTAGCACTTATTATGTATTTTACTTCTGGTGATTAGGAAAAGGTATTTTTTGCATTTATTTACCTTAACATTTTTCACGACCAAATGGCTCTTTGCTGGATTTGGGATTTGATCCCACCATTCTTTCTTCACTCTGCAAAGGAAGAATTAAAATTGTTTGCTTTGACTGCATCAGTGCACACTTCCCTCTCCCTCTTAGCCAACTGCATCGCAGTAACAGGAAGTGCTTGCTCTGTGCATGTCCAAGTGCTGCTTTTCATTAAACTTGTCCAAAGATGTTTATAAGTTTGGTGCGTGACTGCTCTGCACAACCACAGTCACATGTTCTTCTAATCATGTTGGAAATGATGTACAAAACAGATAGGTTCCCGCTTTCACATTACCACTAAACAAATACCTTAAAGAAATACAAATATTTAACCATCATTACTGGAACTTCAGCAAAGACTGGGGTCCAAAACTGACAAACCCCATAACTGCAGCCTGTTTTGGATGCTATAACAAGCCCATTCTAGTAAGATCAATAGAGAATATTCAGTTACCTATTCAGAAAATGGCAGAGTGCAACTGATTCATGTTTATAAAACACTTGCTCATCGAGAGCAAGATAAAGGCCCTGAGGAAAACCAAATTAGATTTCTGTATTACTAGACATTCAGCTAATCAATAGCAATACTGATATCTGTGCAAACTGCTACTCTATAAAACCTGTGAACGGTACGATACATACTTGGTAAAACAGAAGTAACAAATTACAGATACTGCCATGATCAGTATGCAGGATACGGGAACAGCCATCTGCAGAATGTCTTCAGCTGTTACTTGGTAATCTGTTAAATAAGCATATACATTTACATGTGTATGTGCATATAAATACAAGTACTGGCAGTACCAAGTTCATTGCTCTTCTTTTGCACCTTAGAAAATGCTCCTTTAGAGGACGTAAAAGAAAGCCTCCAGCAGGTAAACAACAGAGCACACACAGCTACCGGTGGTGATGGTGAGTGGCACGTCCCAAAGATCAGTGCAGGTCCTGCAGCCAGTTACTGGGAGCGTTAGGAGCTGGGAGAGCCAACGAACCCCACAAGGCTGTGTCAGCTCTCGGGGACAAACCTGTCACATGTCCCTACAATGGCATCACCATCTCCACTGTAGCGCAGCTATGCTTCTTTTCCTCTCTGCTGCTCTTCAGAGATTTTTATAAACTCCCAGTCCTCTGATGATGGTTAAAGTATTGTTTAATTTGCAGTCTAAATATCACTTGTTCACTGTTCTTATATCAATGTTTTTCTTTAAATTAAATATCTCTTCTCCTTCCCTGGTGTCTACTTCATGAAATATTTATAGAGAATAAACACATCCTCTTTCAGCCTTTTTTTTTTCCCCACAAGGCTGAACAATCCAACTTTCCTTTGTCTTCTCTTCCGTAGTTTCCCCAGGAGTTGCCCTTTTATGTTTAGTGTCTTTGGAAGCCTTTACAGACGTATCCACAATACATTCTAAAGCATGAGGATGATGAGTCCATAACTCTCCTCTGAGAGGAGAGCAGTGGGGTATACATGATATGGTTTATAAAACTATACCATCCTTTTATCAAGCTGCTATTTGTTACAATACTTACCATAGTGAAATTCAACTTCTTCACTCCATTCACTCCAGTAGGCCGGGTATTCTGTATAGTTACACCTTACACTTGCAACGTAATCATAGCCTCTCCTCAAGGAGCTTGCAGTGATTTCAAAGGTTTTTGCTTGGTAGTTAATTGCTTTTACAGAAACCTGAAAAGAAAGCGAGAAAGTTCGCTTTAATTTCTTTATGGGGTTAAGGGTTAGTGACAGCAATTAAATAACAACTGTGTTGTGTGTTTCAGCAACCTTTCACAAATGAGCAAATGAATGACTGTATAACTAATCTGCTGTGTGTTAGACTGCATTTTGTTGTCATGAGCTGGTAGTATTTGTGACACGTCACTATGCATGTTCTTCCCCTACCAGAAGCAGCCCAGTCCTGAAGTGCTGGATTGCTCAGGAAGGTGTCTGAAATGCTTCAAGTGCACCACGGAGTCATGAACAGCCTCCAGCTTCCTGATGTCTATGAGCAAATGAAGTTCAGGGAACAAAAGCACTGTATTTTCAATCTCTGCCCTGTCTACGGTGGGCAGCAGACCATTTTGGGGTGGCAGTCAGAAGGGTTTCAATCCTTTAAAGCCCAGCTGAACCACCTTGGGGCAATGTGAGCTATGGCAAGTGTGTGATCAGGAACATTGTGGGACTTGCCCTTGCTGGCCCTTACACCGTTATTCATGAAATGGTTTCAAGACTTTCTAAACCTGAAAGCTCCAGAGAGACAGAAAATGAAGAGACTGCATGTCTCTTACCTCTGCCGGGTGCTGCTTCCTCCAGTATCTCACTTCATAGATGACCGGCTGTCCAGAGAGCATGGATGGAGAAGAATAACTCTCCTCCCAGCTCAGATTGAAATTACCATTTTCAACTTTCTCAATGGCAAGATTTTTGGGGGCCCTTGGCTTAACTGTATGTTAAAAAATACAATTAAGGAGAACATGGCAATGGGAAAGCACTGATGCAGAGAAGCAGAGAGACAAACATTCACCAGAGACCAGAATCTCATTCAGTCAATGCACTTGGCCCTTTTCACTACACTGCAGCACAAGGGTATAAAGGCCAGAACAGAGCAAGGGCAAGGTATTCATTAATAAGCACTGAATCCTCAAGCCGGCCGAAGAAACTGCAAGCTCAACCTTTCGATGCACTGGACGCAGCCTTCAGCCTGGAAAACTGGGACCAACCTGCCCCCTCACGACAGCGTGCTGTGCCATGGGGCAGGCACAGAGCCTCTGATACCCTCGCAGCCAGGCTGTGGTGGCTGCCTGTCTCAGAGAAACTGATGCAGGCTCCTGCTTGTTCTGCTGATAAAGCACGGTGACAATCAGGTATCTTGAAAAGAATCGGCTCGTGGCTGCGGATGAATGCCTGCCTCAGGCATGTGGATGATTTCTCCGAGTGTTTGAGGTGACAAGTGTATCAACAAGCACACTGTTCTAAACAAACCAGGTGTCCACAGAGAGACATAAACTGTATCTATGCTCTGGCCTGTGAAAGAGCAGAGTCATTAACTTTTTATCACTGTTTGTTATAATTCAACAGCAATTACTGTAAAAATCTCTGCAGAGTGTGATGGTTCAACTAGCATGGGAAATCAGAGTATGACAGAGACAGGAATGGAAGAAATTTCAGTAGGGATAGCCTAGTGTCTTTCTAGAAACAGGAAGCAGCACATTCCTCTTCATCCTTGAATTCTACAGCCACAAGTAAAATGCACTAAAGACATGTCTAAGCTCCCAAACTTCTGCTGGCTGGCAGCTGAGAGGGTACAGTGAGAGGAAGAATCACTCTGCTTGCCCCATTACTTATACTCTTTCCTTAAGAATCAGGTTTCCAAGCCAAATGGATTCTGCATTGAAGCCAGCATGGCATCTTTCACCTCTGATAAGGCAAAAGTGCTCCAGCGACACAAATGAGGAGTTAGACAGAATTGCAAAGCCTGGAACCAGATGTTCTGGTGACAAAGTAAACAGTTTCTTACCAACCAGGGCTGGTGTAACACTGGTATTCCACATATCAGTCCCATTGAACTGTAGAGTTAGATTATATGTGAGGGCTGCTACAAAATAACCCGGATATATTGTGCAAGTGCACCTTAAACTATCTTTTCCATTCTCAGGGACACATACTTGATTTCTGAAAAACAGGCAGAAAATAATGTGATGTTTAGAGAGTGTGGCACAGTATTTCTTGAAAAGGTGAAATCAAGCTTCCCAAGGTATAGAGTTCATTGAATCAGAGACAAACAAGCTCAGTTCCTACAAAGTTCTAGCTCAAACAAATCCAAACCAAAACCGAGCTCTGCCAAACCCCCAAACAATCCAAACTGCTGCAAACACCTCTTGGATATCTGTATTGCAGAAATGAAAAACTTGACAGAAAGGCTGAGGATTGATCCCAAGAGGAAAAATTAACACCCATTGTCACACTTCAGCCTCTGAAGGAGCCGACTGACATCTTGCTAGTATAGGATCAGGTTTACTGCAGTATGCAAAGCCAGGTTATTTGGTGTCTGTGTGGAGAAATCATGTGGAGAGGAACAGGAGAGCCCAGATGGATCTTCCTTTGTAGGAGATGACAACTGCCCCTGCTGGGATAACAGTCTGTGCTTGAACACAGGGTTAGACTGTATGCACAAATAATCACCCGGGCTCCATGGGAGAGTTCCTTTCACAGAAGCCACAGATTGGTAAATCAGGTAAGATTTCTCGCGAAGGCAGTAAAATTTCACATGAAATGAAGGCTGGGTAAACCTATGAGAGCCCTACAGCTCCAACAAGTAGGGCTTGATCACTCCTCTGTATTAAGAGTGCAGAGAGGTCTGCAGAAGATCATTAAACAGAGCGTGTTGTTTATTGCAGCAACCCATTTTCCTCCTGGCAAGAAGAATAATCTGGATTACATTTTGCCCCAGACACCCACAGTAGAGGGAGGGAATCAAAGCTGATAATAGCTATAGGATATATGAAGTCCCAACAATGATAATGTAAGATCTTATTAAATACTTACGGCTGAGGAAGTAACTCATTCGTGTAGTACAGCAGGAATTCTTTGGAGCAATTTGTTTCTGCAGGCACCTTCCAGTGACAGACCAGCTCTCTGTCGTAGTCAGTGAAGCATGCAAACTCCTGTACCTGTCCTGCAGCCATAACTAGGGAGAAGCAGCACACAGAAGTGAGAGACTCAAAAGAATAAACTGGACTAAGTAGAAACATGAACTTTTCCATCTAAGCAGAACTACCAACCTCCTATAAATTGAGAGCGCTATTATTTTTCATGTTCTGGGTAAATGGAAAGAGATGCATGTCACCAAATGTCTCCACCTTTCTGGAGACTTTTACAGTCTTGGAGAGGAAGAAGGTCTGCAGTAGTAATATTTGAAATAGGAAGGCACAACTCATCCAACACAATCTTCCAAGCACAGAAAATCTGATAGCTCTATCTAAAACACATCAACATTTAATTATAAAACAGCATCATCCTATGTGTTAAATACAAAAGGTTCCAAAGCCAAAATACAGATTATGCAGTCAGACCATGATCACTGCCTACAGGTATGTACTCCTGCTTTATCCACAATGGTTCTAAGCTTCCCAAATGCATGCCCTCTGCCTCCCCAGAGTAGTTCCCCACTGCCTAGAAGATCTTCCTGTCACAGGGTTTCCTCTAGTGTACATCTTTTCTCAATTTTACTCAGCATTTCCTGTTCTGTCTTCTACTTTTCGTTGTTATGACAGTGTTTGTGGAGCTGGAGAGATTTAGTCACATTATTCCAGGCACTGAGAGGGTACAGAAAAGCCCAAAGTCGCTGTACTCCCAGTGTTTGCATTGACAGTCTCTTTCACTGGCAGTATTTAAGAAAAAAAATAGAAATCGTTGATGAAAATATCTATGTTAGGACTAGAAAAAGAAATGGAATACACAATCCTCAGTATCTCTTACAGCCTCACTTCCCATTATTTCAATGCACTCCACATGAGTGAGACAAGGAACAGAAGAGGAAGAGCTGCGTGACAGTAAGGTCATGCTGTTATTAGAACTAACACTGTGCCAAATGTGGTACTGGGAATTGATAATTTCTAAATGAATAAGTCAGAAACAGGTAATACTTTTATAATACCAAACAATTCTTTGCCTTCTTTGATGTTTGACTTCTCTGTTATTGGTAAATATTAACATTATCTTTTGCATGCACAAACTGTACAGATCTCAATCCTTCTCTCCTGCTCTACATCTCAATTCCCCATAAAAATTTAGAATAGTTTTGGCTGGTTTTTAGTATTCTATTGATATTTTTCTGATAGTTTCCCAAGGGATTCTGCTAGAAGGTTTCCTGTGGGAATTATACAAGAGCCATATAAAGACATGATTTTCATTTCTCTGTAGTATGTAAATAATTTTGTTTACATGGCCCTGCACATTACTAACTCTCCATTCTTGTAATTTACATTGCAAATTCAAGATTATGTTGCCAACAATTCATATCATGTAAGGTCTTTGTCCTTCAGCCACTGGTGCTTCACAGGCTTATTCTTTCCAAACGGTACCTCAGTTTTAGATCATTCCTCCCAAGCAAAAACTTCTGTTTTCAAAAATAAATAGTTTCATTTTATCCTTCCTACACTTCTACTTCTCTGTAGTCGCTTGTGTTTTTTATTCTGATATCACTTCTGCATACTGTGATACCATACGGTATCTCCAAATGTAATAAACATGATGGTCAGAGGCCTTTTAGTAGGCATGAGACATTACATACAATTGGATCTACCACCAGACCCTCTGGTAATTCAATAAAAATGTGACTCAAAAAACCACTTAATTGTTTAGTACTGTCAGTGTATGGTCTTTCACCCTCATTAAAATCCACACATCACTTTCACTTGCCTTCTTAAAAGGCCTTGTACAAAGCTTGACTACCAACCAGTCCTAGATCAGCTAAGTAAACTCAGTAACCTCAGCGAGGTTCACTTATGCAAATGAGGAATTATGGCAATGTCAAGGAATCAAAAATTCTATAAAAAACATAATCTAAATCGTCTTGTATATTGACTGGTTATAAACCTAGGATTGACTGCAGCTCACTGTTCCATTAGCGTTCAAGTATTTAGAAAATGTTTTGGTTTAGTTACTAAGGCTAGAGATTTACCTAGTAGATAAGAACTATCACTCTTACATCCTTTCTGGACGGCAGCACCACATTTAGCTCCATTTTGTTCTGTGTGGTCCCTGATTCTTCAAAAAAACCCCAAGTGTCATCAGAAGAGCAGCAAGTTTAATCTTTAACTTCTGCAATACTGTAACACTCACACCGCTCATTTATTTTAAAAGAACCATTATCTATTTATCCTCTTGCTGCTATTTATATTTGATCGCAATTTGTATTTTTATTGTTGGTTTCTTTTCTTTTCCCACTTTAAGATGCACTTCTAAAAGAGGCACCAACATTTCAAGCCCTTTAAGGATGAACGTCATTATTTTTCAGTGGGTTAATGATCTTACACTTTCAAGAATACTTCAAGTAAATAAAGCTCTTCCTGCTGTGTTAAGCTATGATGATTAGCAGCTTTACTTTATCTTGCCTTTCAGTGTTCTCATGTCTTTCCAGAACTCTGGAAATTACCTTCTGTATTCTTTTCCTGTGACCTTCTCACTTTACCATCTCTGGTAGACTGTATTTTTTTAAAACCACTGATATTTGAGAATTTCCTTTCGAAACCACATACAGTACAGGGTTTGTTTTCAGTCCCTTAAAAAAGGGAACTGAAATACTGGATTTTTTTTTTTAATTCTCAACTAGAACAGCATGCTTAAGAAACTTAAAACATACAGCTAACTGGGGGAAAAGGATCTCTAAAATTAAACCTTGATGAAGATCATTTACAGAAAATGTGGGATTACCTAGGTTAGACGACCCAGACCATGCGCTCTTGCAAGCCTTGATTCTTCTCATTAATTCAAATTAAAATTCATAGTACATAAGAAAGTAGCTAATAAACCTTCTTTTTTTATAGAAAGGCTATTTTAAATTTTCTTTCAACTATTTTGGTTTACTTTAAAAGAAATAATATATATATAAAAAAAAGAGAAAACTCCAAAACTGTACACTACTGTGGAACTACTTAAAAATTACAGAAAGCAAAATGTCAGATTAATTTACCAGAGAATAAAAAAGCATTGTCAGGAAAAATGTTTTTATATATCTAACTTGTCTTTATAATCAAATATCATAGAAGATACAAGGAAAAACCCATTTTCATATTCAGCCCCTGCCAGCTGAACTTCAGAATACAAACATCAGCTACCAAGCAGCATTAAGACTAAACGCTGCTCCACGTCCTGCCAGACCAAAAGAAAGGTGTTGTGAAGAACACGTAGGACATCCCGTGTCTGTCACCTGCCCTTGAACAGGCACAAGTCAGAGCATGTAACGTCTGACAGCAAGTGCCTGCAAAATTTGTTCAAACCCAGTCAACTAAATTTTCCAACTTAGTAACTCTGCACAATGGAGAACACAAATTGAACGATGCCCTTTAACAGTAGATCTTCAGGCTCCATTTCATGAGCACAGCTCCCTCAAGGTCCCGCATGGCCAACAGCGGCAGTTATGAAAATAAGCAAACGAGAGACATGCTTTCTTGGGGATTTCTTATGGGATTTCTACAGAGATGTCCCTGGGCTATTGTTCTGGGGTCCCCAGTTCAAGAAAGACAAGGAACTACTAAAAAGAGTCCAGCAGAGGCTATGAAGATGATGAAGGGACCGGAGCACCTCTCTGATGAGGAAAGGCTGAGAGACCTGGGTATGTTCAGCCTGGAGAAGGGAAGACTGAGAGGGGATCTCATCAATGCTTATCAATATCTAAAGGGCAGGTGACAAGAGGATGGTGCTAGGCTCTTTTCAGTGATGCCCAGTGACAGGACAAGGGCCAATGGGCACAAACTGGAACACAGGAAATTCCATCTCAACATGAGGAAAAACTTTACTTTGAGGGTGGCAGAGCCTTGGAACAGGCTGCCCAGAGAGGGTGTGGAGTCTCCTTCTCTGGAGATACTCAAAACCTGCCTGGATGTGTTCCTGTCCAACCTGCTCTGGGTGATCCAGCTTTGCCAGGGGGTTGGACTGGATGATCTCAGAAGGTCCCTTCCAACCCCCACCATTCTGTGATTGCAGCAAGGTGTCCAATAGAGATTAGATAATGGGGAACCTCAGTTTCCCCTTCCTGCAAATTCCTACTTTATCTTGCCCACGGGGAAAAGGTCAATAGTCTAAGAATTTATTCTAGTATAGGGATATTTCTGACATTTGAAGTTAGACATTTTACATTAGTTAATTAATGATAATAGTGTTGCCTACTAGTCATGGGAAAACGCTGTTGATAAAAACTTCAGTATAATAATTTAAAACATTGACAAACATACCTTCATTTGTTGTACATAAAAAGAAAAGGATCCACGAGACATGCAGTGCAGCATTTGCGAGTCTTGCCATCATTGACACTTGCCAGGTTCAGTAGGACAAGCCGTGCCAAAATTCTGCCAACAGAAAACATTATTATAAGCTGACATCAATGTCGCAATTAAGGTAAGAGTGTAGTTCCTCCTCCCGCTCTGCTAGAGGTTAGGATTCAGATCCCTTGCAGTGCCTGATTCCCCTAAAATCAGCTCATGGAAGAACAAGAAGAGTAGAAGAATAAGGATAATATGAATGAGCTAGAAGACTTTTCTGCAAAGTTTTAATTATAGAGGATACTAGACTGACACTGGCAATAAACCTACTCTTTTAGCTACTAGGAAAGCAAAGCTGCTAATATGAGATATTAAAAGGGTAAGCACTAGACCAAAATCATTGATAATCAACATGTCACCAAAGCTCTATGATTCAACTCAGACAACTGAAACAATTTAATAATGAAGTGTCTGGTTGTTTTCCCCAAGTCCTACTACCAGTACCCTAGATAACAAGAATATCATCCTTTTGAAAAATATTTTAGCAAAGACCTCTGAGCCTTGCTTCAACAGAATGCAGATTCATTAAAACAGAATTAAACATTAAAACATATTAAACACAATATAACCAGCACAACTTCAGAGAACGAAAATTATGCAGCTCCTACATATTAGAATTCTTTAAGCGTAACAAAGCTGCTTAAGTAAACTGAAAACAAGTGAAATAATTTAAGACTTTCAAAAAACTTATTTTCCCAAGATTCTTTTGCTGAGGCAATGTAACCTCTTTGTGGAAGATCATATTCTGGATTAGATACGACTACCAGCTTTTGTATCACTAGACGTGTATGTGATGCATTTAAAATTCTGATAACTTTGTAGGTAAAGTCATGCTAACTCATACGGAATAACCACGACTTTGTATTCAATATAAAGAGGGATAAAACTTCTTCAGCAGCACATTGTCTCTTAACACACATCCCTTTTGTCCCCGTCTCTCATGATCTTGATATTTTCTAATCTTCAAGTTCAGACTACCTGTGTGCTACAGTTGCACTCACATCTGCAGAGTTCCCAGGTGGCACGTTATTTTTGATTTTAAAACCTCATGATTCTCTCTCTGTATCTGAATAAGGAGGACAGAAATTCTCAGAAGATCTCCTTTAGTAGGAGAGTGGTGTTGGGGCTTTCTGCAGAAGTTTTGTTAGATTTTGAAGTAGAAGAGACCATTGAAACTATTTGTTGATGGTGGTTTAATATCCTATTCTTCAACTACAGCGGTAGAATAACCTTTGACGTTTCTAACAGATTTGAGTTTCACCAGCACACAAGACCAAAGGAACTGGCGAAGGATCAACAACTCTCCTGCGGTACAAACGTATTAAGTGATTAGGTTAGGAAAAATTTAATGACCTTTTGGAAGCATGCATGTGGGCACTATGTACATGTAAGGATGTGCAACCTCAAAGGCATGCTACCAGAGCCAGATCCCCTCAAATATCTCCTCTCTAAAACTGGGAAGATTCTCAAGCACAGCTGCTCAACATTTGCTGTCAAATATTCAAATGGAATAAACACAAGGTAGGCAACAGCCAGACTCCTCCTCAGTTGCGCAAGGGGCAGAAAAATAATTTTTTTATATAAAGCAGACCACAGCTTTTATTGATAAATATATCTACCTAAATCAAACCATTGAGAAATACAGCAAGAGAATCTGATTTTTTCCAATACATTCATAAGTATTAGCACTTATGATCAATCTTTACACCAGATTCAGCTCTGAGGGAATTATCCCATAATCCAAGTTTCTGCACTCGTCAGAAAAGTCATGTTTAATGAGTTTAAGGATATTATATTTCTTCCATTCTTGCATGCATGATTGACCACTCTTTAAAACAAACTTCTAAAGATTAAACATGGAAAATGTCAATCTTAGAGGTTAAGGGATAAGAACATTGTTAGTGAAAATAAAAGATTATACTGGAAACTCCTTTGTGACCTCCTCTGAAGCAGTTACTGCTCATCTAGTAATAGAGCAAAGACTTGAAAGACAATTTTCTCACACACGCTCAAGAAAACTATTACTCAAGAGCACAGCAATAAATTTTTTGAGAAGAACACAAGTGCCTTTGCTGCTGCAGCTCAGGAAAAAAAAAAAGAGCAAAGTGCTTCAGCATACAGAAGATTTTTCTTCTTTTCCTCCTTTTTCCCAGAATTCTCAAGACAGGAAGTGTCTGCTTTCCAGCTCACTGTTAAGTAATACTGTCGCATGACTAGACTTCCAAGAAACTCTTGAAACGTTGGCAGAGAATTCTGTATCGCATAAGCACATATGCTTCAGCAGATGGCAGAGCAAAAAGATCTCCCCCATAAGAGAAAAGATCTGCACACGTTGATGAAAATGGAGATAACACATAGTTCTAATGAAACTGCAAACTTTTTTTTTTTTTTTTAAATAGGAGTAGTGGACTATAAATCCAATGCAAAGGGAGAAAATTTTTAAATGGCAATAGCTTTCCTGTCTGTTAGCTCTTAAGTTTTCCTTTATATCAGATAATGAAATAAAGTATATAACACATATAGAGAATACTAAAATCACAGGAAATCTAGTAATCCCAATATATTTGAGGAACGTATGATGTAGAATACATAAGTGACTTCCCTAAAACTATGGAAGAAATCTCTGCTGGGTCTAGAAGCAAGTCTACGTGATTACTGGCACAAGTTATATGCTCTGATCATTTATCATTTCCCTCTCTTGAAAAAAAGTATGATACGATTGAAAAGATTTCATTTACTAACAAGATAAACAATAACAACTTTGTTTTAGGCTTCAAAATAAGTCAGGGTCACTTTTAACCTACAGGCATAATTTGCAAGACTGTTATGCTCAAAGAGTAACTCATGCCCAAAAGACAGGCGATAGTAATTTCTACATAAGGCTGCTTTGTTTACCTTTCCTGCAATCGTACAGGTAAAGGACTAGTCCCTATTTTAAAACTGTCTCTTCTTAAAATTAAAATACATCTTTGTCTTATTCTTTCTGGTTTAAAACACTGGCTGTAACTGCAGACTAAAATGAGATAAGCGGTATACAGCAAAGCAAAGCAAAGCAAAACTTCATTAACGGACTTTGTATCAAAATTTGAAAAGTAAAGGTAGGGAGTAATTCCTTTTTTTTTTTTTATTGCTGCTTTTAATTGATTTTTTCCTAAGTGCCTATACAAAATGGCAGATCTATAGATCTATAGGAACATAACTCGTAGTACCTACTCTTTGACACGCAATGTGACTGTCAGAGGCAGCCACACAAAGTGTGTGTATGGTGAAAAGTGTAGGCGGCTCAGGCAAAGTGGGTTTTCACAAGAATTTGGAAGCTGAGGAGCGAGTTCTGTACACTATGTTAAGGAGGAGGTTTAGATGTAAGATATTTAGAAATTCCAATAATTAAGGATGGCAACTTTGCTCAATAAAGGGCCAAAAGATAAAATTCAATAGTCCCCACTTTGTGTCATCTAAACCGAACAGTAAAGCATTCCCACATTCAATTAATACACCACTGTGTTAATGTTATATCTCCTTGCTGAGACTACTCCAGTGGAAAGTGTTGGGTAAGCCGAAAATCATATCCATGCCCAGGATCCTCAGATTATAGATTCTTTCGTGGGGACGCTCTGTCCCATTTTTTATCTTAAAGGGCGTAATACACATAATACTGCTTATCTAACACAGAATATTTCCTGCATCATTGTATGATCACTAAAGAAGGAATTTAACTTCAGAATGGTGCGTTTTAAAGGAGCAAGACATTCTCTTTTGTTCTTTTTAAATAAGTAATTTAATTAATATTTTAATGTTATCCTTGTTCCACAAATTCCTTCCTGTAGTTTGGGATTCTTACCATTAATGTCTTTTTATGCAACAACATACAAAGGACATCTGCGTTTCTGGAGCAGGAGAGGGCACAGCTGGATAAACCTCCCCTCAAATATGAAAAGAACCTCTCAAAATGAGCAGAGGGGTTCCCTTTAAAAAAACCTTGAAACCGGTCAGTCTTTATTTACGACTTAAGCCCAGGTTTCTGCATTCCAACATATTGCCATATTGAGATTACAGAAATCAGCAAAGGGCATAATAATGAACTGCACTTGGATCTTATCGATCCAATATTAGATTCCTATTATATAGATTCCTATATTCCTTATAGGAATACAGGACTTTCACATAATTTGATCAACTGCAAAGCAACAAAATAACTTCCATTATTTTCTAGTTTAGAACCAACAGAAACTATGGAAACTGCTGAAGCTGGACATGTTGCAGGGGAAAAAAAAAAAGCCAAAATACAAAACGCCTAGACTGAAACGACTGGAACAGCTCGCTTCTGATCCGACGCTCCCGGGTCCCTAGTTCTGAGAGTTTAACATAAATCGGTCTCAAGCCCTCTTAGAATCCGTATATGCTGGGAATAACTTTTAAAGAAGGAAAGCTGAGACTGGGGACCAGCCCCGCAGCTCAGAGAGGGGTCGGGGCGGCCGCTCCTCTGACGGGGGCACGGGCGGTCCTGCCCGACACGGCGGACGCACCAAGAGCTTTGCTACCGCCCGCCCGCCGGGATTTCCAGCAGAACGCAGGAAATTTCTGGGAATTACACCCGTTTTGTCATCACTTGATTTCAAGAAGGAGCGCCCGCGTTCAGTAACCTCGAGGAAGGACAAATACGCTTCTGCCCACCGCCACGCTTTCACCGACCGGCCGCGCCCGGAGACCTTCCACCCCAGAGGCGCCGGGACCGAGCGCTGCTCCGGGCCCCCCCGGGGGTGCTCCGGGAACCCCCGCCTCCCCCTCAGACCCTGAGAAGCCCAAGGGACGTCTCGGAGCTGTTACCTAGG
>VXAK01007266.1:0-46980 GCA_013399435.1 Arenaria interpres
ACTCCAACAATTCTGTGATTCAGGCACTGAGGATTGCCTGAAGAGCAGGGATTCTGCAGCCCTTGGTGAAGACCATGGTGAGGCAGGCTGTCCCCCTGCAGCCCACAGAGGTTAACGGTGGAGCAGAGAGCCACCTGGAGCCTGTGGAGGACCCCATGGTGGAGCAGATGGATGCCTGAAGGAGGCTGTGACCCTGTGGGAAGCTCATGCTGGAGTAGGCTCCTGGCAGGACCTGTGGAGAGAGGAGTCCACACTGGAGCAGGTTTGCTGTCAGGACTTGTGACCCGCGTTGGAGCAATATGTTCCTGAAGGACTGCACCCTGTGGAAAGGACCCATGCTGAAGCAGTTTGTGAAGAACTGTAACCCATGGAAAGGACTCACGTTGGAGAAGTTCATGGAGGACTGTCTCCCATGGGAGGGACTCCACGTTGGAGCAGGGCAGGAGTGTGAGGAGTCCTTCCCCTGAGGAGGAACGAGCAGCTGAGACAACATGTGGTGAACTGACAGCAACCCCCATTCCCCCTTCCTCTTCTTTGCTGGGGGAAGGAGGTAGAGAATTCGGGAGTAAAGTTAAGCCTGGGGAAAAAAGGGAGGGGTGGGGGAAAGGCCTTTTAAGACTTGGTTTTTCTTTTTCTCATTACCCTATTCTGATTTGCCTGGTAACAAATGAAACTAATTTTCCCCAAGTTGAGTCTGTTTTGCCCGTAATGGTCATCGGTGAGTGGTCTCTCCCTGTCCTTATCTCAACCCACGAGCCTTTCGTCATATTTTTCTCTCCCCTGTCCAGCTGAGGAGGGGAGTGACAGAGCACCTTTGGTGGGCACCTTGGCATCCAGCCAGGGCTAAGCCACCACATTACGGTTTCAAAATTAACGTGTTCGCATTTGTCTTTAATGGCTGCAACATTTATGCCAGTTCTCAGTCCTAAGAATTCTTGGCGCACAAACTTCAGCCATCAGCCTTCAACCCATTGGCGTCCTACTGGAGTGGCCACCACCAGGCTAACCTCATGCAGGAGGAAAATTTGCATCAAAAAAAATTCCTCCTGTGCTCTGGATCACTGATGTGGAGAGACTTCAGGGCTCATTGATAAAAGGACTGTGGAAAAGTTTGTAAGAAACAATATTTTACCTTTAGAGAGGAATCCGTAAAGTATATTGTAAATGAAGTGTGAAACCATGTATATTCAGTGGAAAAAAAAATAATCCAGTAATGCCTACCAAGAAAGCATTGAAACTGGTAGAGATGCTCTTTGTTGCTGGGGGGAATGATCATGTGCTGGCATGTTTACAACAGGGACTAACACAGAATGCAAAATTAAATGTAGTTTTTTTTTTTTTTAGGCACTGTAATTAAAATTACTCTGCAAATTGCTAGGCTAAGAGTGCCTAATGGTAAATTATTGTCGTTCAGATGATAGGATCAACTGTCACATGGCGGTAGATGTGTTACTTCTGACTGAATGGTTATGCCGGTTGGCTTCATAACCTCAGTGTTCTTTTAAAGCTGGTTTGTTTTTTCTATAAAATGTAATCTTACTCTAAATAGATAGTAATGCCCATAGATATTTTCACATCCTGTTCTTGCTTAAAAAATAACTTCCCTTCTCTCCCCATTGAAAAAAGAGGAGAGCGATTCCCAGTAGGCTTTTAAAATACTTGAAACAAGAAAGTAATAAGATGAGTCAAGATGAGTTTTATCAGCCATTGGAATGGGCTGCCCAGGGGGGTGGTTGAGGCACTGTCCCTGGAGGTGTTCAAAAGACGGGTTGATGTGGTGCTGGGAGATATTGTTTAGTGATCGTGTTGCTTTTTGTTTGTTGTGTGGGTGTTTCTTTTTTTGTCAAAATTAGGTTGACGGTTGGACAAGATGATCTTTAAGGTCCCTTCCAACCTAGAAGATTCTGTGATTCTGTGAAATATCTGAAGGGCGAGTGACAAGAGGATGGGGTGGCTTTTCTCAGTGGAGCCCAGTGACAGGAAAAAGGGCAACAGGCACAAGCTGGAACACAGGAAATTCCACCTGAACATGCGGAAAAACTTCTTTCCTGTGAGGGTGGCAGAGCCCTGGAACAGCCTGCCCAGGGAAGGTGTGGGGTCTCCTTCTCCGGAGATATTCAAAACCCAACTGGATGCATTCCTGTGGGACCTGCTTTGGGTGGCCCTGTTCTGGCAGTGGGTTGGACTAGATGATCTCTAGAGGTCCCTTCCAACCCCAGTTCATTCTGTGATTCTGTGAATTAAAAAATTACAGTACAGTTGTAAAAATCCTCTGATAGTTGCAAATAAAATCTTACTGTTTTCAGATCTATTTGTATAGTTAGCCTGCAAATATGAAATGGGAGACTTGGAAGATAAGATAACTTAGAACCAAGGAGAGAAAGAAAGCCAGATCGGTTTCTTTAAGGCATTATTCAGTTACTTCTTTAGCTAATAGCCTGGAGGTGAGGTTTTGATACAGATGGATGACTTTAAGGCAACTCGTCACATTTTGCTTTTCTTTGCTACGTACACACTTGTGCTGTATATTCTTAGCAGTATTTGGTGCATGGTGGTGGTACAAAATGCTCTCTTCTAGTACTCAGATTATTTACCACTTTTTACAGAAGAAGCAGTTGCTAGTTTTGTGCTTCTGTGTTGAAAAGTAATTCCTTTGACATTGCTATTTGATATTACACTGTTTTTTATTATTGTTGCATATGCTACTGAAGTGCGTGAGAAAATAGTGCAATTTCTCCAATAAACCTCCAAAACTTGAATATTACTATATTTACAAAATTATTCCAATGACAGAACAGCTTTCTTGTCCTTGTGACTTCTTATTGAGAACAGAGGTGGCTCTTTAGCCCCTATGCTCTAGGGCTTCCCTGGGGCGTGTGGTGGCATTCAGGCTAGTGAAGCCTCTTACTCTTCCTGACTTAGTTTTCCAGATTATTTTACTGCAGTTTTCATATGGCTTGCTGTTTTCTGCAGGAGCTGTTCACAAGTAGCAACGAGCAGGTTGTTTTCTAGTTGTCAGAAGTTCCTGTCTGAGGTACACCTCGTTCATCCCTTCCTGCTAGTGAAGGTCCTCACGACAGACATTTTCCTGGGAGAAAGAAGACGAAAGTTCATTCAGACTTTGGAATCTGTGATTCGTAAAGGAGCAAACCCTTCACAGTGAAGCTTTTGAGCCTCAGTTGATTATGAATATATTCTAGGTGTTTCTTCTACGCATGAGCACGTATGAAAGTGAGGACAGACAACTTGCCAGCTATATACTGCATCAATATGCAAAGGAATACATCTCCTGCTCTGTTAAGTGATGAAACTTTGGGATGAAGATACACCCCAGTGAGATAGTTCCAGTGATTTGATTTTCCTGGCTCTTCCACTTCTTTTCTAGATGATCTTAGGAGATCCTTGAATCTGGACTCAGGACTTAGGGTTTACTTTGATTGCAAGCAACTGGTGGTGAATGTTTCTACCAGAGCCAACCAGAAGTTCCATGAGGGGGAGCTTTTACTAGAGACCTGAGGTGCTTTCCAGCCTGAATTATCCTATGATTCCTCATCCAGGTCTGAATACAGGTTGCAGTACATTTTTGTGAGGGCCAGCCACTAGAGGGAGACAAGAGCATAATGAATAAACAAATATAATGGATAAATGTAAATTAGAAAAGCTTATGCTATAATGCTTTGTAGATCTATACAATTATATTATTAAAAAAGCCCTTGTGTTTAAATGAAAACAGAAATAGGCACTTGATAATCTTCTTTTAAGCAAGCAAAACTAACCCCAGTGCGATTTATAACGCGTGGATGATGTGGTGGTTCTTTAAAGCCTCCTTAAATTCCCAGGAATATTTTCTGTATTGGTCAGTTGGCTACATTTGGGTTTGGTATTTTACTTTCTCATTTGTTTGAGATTTGGGGGTTGATTTGCAGTGACGTTCTTTTATTTCCCCCTTAAATATATTGGGTAATGGTCTCTACTATTTAGGGAACATAGTTTGATTCATAAATCAGAAAAGGATCTTTATTCTGTCATATTTAAAATTACAATTCTCTAATTGAATGTCATTTGCTACTTTTATTCTTGAATTATTTAAACTTTACAAATCTGCAGCCTAGAGTGACGTTGAACAGCAAGCCACAATATTTAACATCTAAGAGATACAGTTATAAATATAATGGAAATTCCTCTATAGAGATTAAAAACTGATCTTATTTTGATTGTACATGAGTAGCACTGTAATGCAAATAGATGGCTAGGCTTGAATTCTCCTGAGATGCATAGAGGCTACTGTAGAACTTTAAGAAAATGTTTGCTGTCTTCTAGGATACAAAAAAAACCAAAACAAACTGTAATGAAAGCGCAGTATATATTACCTGTACGATCTTATCCCCCTGAAATCTGTGGAACTGGAAGAGTACGTCATGGTAACAAAGCATTAATGGAGTTGAGCATATTGCCCTTGCTTTCATTGGTTATCAAGGGACTAGATAGACAAGTTCTTGATTAAATTGTAATTTTTGTGTTAAACTTACCATAAAATGAAATAGATTTTTTTTTTTTCCTTTCTACCAGTGACTGTAAAAATTAGCTTCAGTGGAACCACTTACTATCTGTATTTCTCTTTAATTATTTGAAAATTAGGATTTCATACTCTAGTTGTAGTGAGATAGAACAAGGGAATTTTAAAGATTTGGAGTGAATAATTTTTATTCTGTATTGGCAAAATGACATTCTATTAATAACGTTATTATATGTTGAATGGCATTGCCTACCTAGTATAACTGAGCAAGTCAAAATACTTCTATGATATGTTTCCAAATGTTTTTTGTATTCTACAAACAAAGTTAGCACTTGAAGTTGCTTTAATAGCAAGCTAAAAGTGATTTTGTCAGAAGAAACAGGAAAATGCATTTTCATTTCCATGACTCTCTTTGATTCCCAAACTTACTATTGAATTTACATTAAAGCTTATATTTAAATGCAACTTTGAAGAAAAAAACCAGTAATGTGCAATTGTTATGGGAGTTTCAAGACAGTAGGTGGTTCAAGTGCATCCTAGGCATGTGGGCTTGAAGTAAAAATTAGTATTTAATTTGAATTTCAAACCTAAGGGCTAAAGAGAAGGAATTGCAGGTTTCACTGTTCCTGAGTTATTTTATGTAGTTTTGGTTTGGGATTTGATGGGTTTGGGGTTTTTTTGGTTTTTTGTTTTTGTTTTGTTTTGTTTGTTGTTCGTTTTTGGTTTTTTGTTTGTTTGGGTTTTGTGTTTGGGGTTTTGTTTTCTTTGGGTTTTTTTTTTTGGTTTTGTTTGGTTTGGGGTTTTTTTGGTTTTGTTTCGTGGGGGTTTTTTTGTTTGTTTTGGTTTTTTTAGTATAGTCCTTTGCGGCATTCCTCTGAACAGCCAAGTCTATGAAATCAGAGTATTTGTGTAAAACCGTGAAGTGGCTCAACCAAGATGCCGGTTGTTGGGAGCTGAGCAACGTTTGCCACGGTGATCTGAACTCCATAGTCATGTTAGTTTCCAGAACTCAGCTTTATGGCAGTGAATCAATCCTCAGGAGATCTTCCTTAGTGGTTTTTTTTGCATGTAAATTGAAGGCAGGAGGTTAACAGGTGCGTTGTTCAAATGGGACATAGCTGTTGTTGAAGGCGATATTCAATGTGAAGAGAGATTGCTGCTGAGAGCAATTAGCTGGCCTCATCTCGGCTGAAGTGGATAGTCTGGAGTCTGCTTTATATTTTAATAAACACTATGCAGAAGAGGTGTTTTGAGTGCATTTGTTTTATAGTTAAAATTTATACACCTAGGCATGAGAATTAAAAGCGAGACTTGAAGCTGTAAGCGCATGGATTGCTGTTGTTGCATCTGAGTTAAGCTGAATTAGTTCAACTTCCTTGTTGGTTGTAGCTGGAAAAAGATTTTGTTTTGTTTCATTGGCTATTTGCTAATAAGAAGAGGTGAGGAGTTGGACCCAAATAACGGAAAATCTTGAGGCCTTATGCTGTAGACAGCTATTTTTCTTCCCCATTTGGTTCCATAGGAACAGTTAGAGCTGAGCCTGAAAACTAGGAATTTCTCATAGAACCTGTGTGGTCCGGCCATGGAGTTTAATCCAAGGAGTCATAATTCCCTTCTTTAGCTGCAAGCTTCAGTTGTCATTAAAATTGGGTTATTTTTTGCCCGTAAGTGTATCACAGTAAGTATGTTAAGTCTATGCAAGATTCCTGCTATCATATATTATCATTTTTGTTTAAAGCTGTGTTTTATAGATGGAAATTTGTCCTTTGTGTCCTGTGCACGTTCACTTATGCTTGCCAGCATTCTGTTCTCCTCTCTTGTGGAGCACTTCAGAAGTTTGGAACACTCAGATGAGTACTGTTGGCATATTACTGACACACTAGTCTCCATAGTTTGATTTTTTTAAATTTATTTTGTATACTTATTGACCAAAGCAGTAGGAAAAAGGTCTGTAATGGATTCTGGAAGTGAGAGGACTTAATCCGGTTTGAAGTAAAACAGAACCAGCTTTCTGTTCTGTAATTTTACATCTTAGCCAGACCTCTTCTAACTCTCTGAAATTAACGGCGTATTGTGGAGAAAACTGCTTGGTCTCAGAGTGATAAGACCGATGTTTGTGCTCCATGCCAAGGAAGGGTGTGCAGAGAGGCACTTACTGCTATAACAACCGAGGTCAGCCAATTTCGTTATTTGTCCCACTGGAGGGTTGGAAATGTTAAAGCGTAGAGGGGTCCCACCTGTGGGGAGGAGGGGACAGAAGTGACCCAAACCTGACCAACAGGGTACTCCATCCCATCTGCCCCACAGTCAGTATGAAAGCTGAGGGATCAAAGGGTCTACTCTCTTTCCTCAGTGGCAGACGTCCGAAGAGGACCCTGTCTGTCCGTCTGCCTTTGATCCCCATCCATATGTTCCTGACTCCAGAGCTGGAACCCGGTTCCCATCCATCGCTGAGTCCAGTCTGGGACTTCCCCAGTGCCTGCTGGTGATATGACTGTCATCCTGGGAGCTTGATAGGGTTTTGTACATATAGTATCTATTTGCATTATTTTATTTGTTTTTAATTTTAATATTAATTCTTCATTAAGGTAGTTTAGTTCATTCTAAACTTCTAAATCTCCTTATCTCTTCCTCTCACCTCTTTTTTTGGGGAGGGGGGAAGGGAGGAAGGGCCAGCTGTCAGTCTGGTTTTGGTAAATTTGCCTGAAACCACGACAACTTAGAAAGTATGCTCACAGGGGTTGCGTTTGATTGTCTACCAAGAAGCGTGATCAAACGTGAATAGCTTCTTGCAGAGACCTGTTAAATTCTGCTAAGTCACAGGAAGGAGCCAGGGATAAGATTCCTCATTGACTGTACCCAACATAAAGCACGTCAGCGATGCCTACAATCACTGGCCCGTGGCTAGAGGGAGGGCACTGTCAGTGTTGTCATTGTTCTTTCTGTTCAGTGGTGTGGACTCAATCATTTTGGAAAGACTGCAGAAGATTAGCTCATCTGGTTAGAGCTAGAGATAGCCGTTTGCTTCCTCTTTAATTAAGCATCGTGAGATCAAATCAAAAGACTTCAAAGTTGTTTGCATCAGATGATGATTTTTATTAGGGCTTAAAGTTAAATAGTAGAATGGAATCGCTGCCATTAAAATAACATGCCAGGTTGTATTTATGGACGTTACTGCATGATATGATTAATAATACAAGTTTTGCAAAGCAGTTGATGCTATTTCTATTTTCCTGACAAATAGGAAATCCTGAGTTTGCTGGAAAGGGATTTACAAGTAACATCTATGCTGTTTACAATACTCATGCAAATGTGTGCAAATTTGTAGGTATTGCTGCTCTTTGTTCTTCATTAAATGAAGAATAAAGATGTGGCTCTTTTTTCTCATAGTCCTTTTAGTCCTTTTTTTTTTTTTCCCCAAATTAGGCAAGTTAATGAAGCATGTCATGGCTCCAGTTGACATATAAGAAGTCAGATGATGAGAAATCAGATGCGAATATAAGATTAGATGTTCTTTGTGGTACATGGTAGATATGTCTTGCCACTTATTTAGCAAAATAAGATGAAAGTAATCAGGTTTTCACCATTTCTGCCCATATTCAATGTATGTAATTGTCCTGATTTGAGGTAAAACAGAACCATGGCAGTAATCATCACTGGAAAGGTACTGTTAACTTAGAACTTTAAATAAATACAAATAAATGAATATATATATAGTGTGTGTGTATAGATGTTTATGTAGCCTGCACATGATTTAACTATTCAGAAGTGTTAAAAATTGGAGTAAGAATAATAATGGATGGTAGGTGATGCATGATGTTCTGGTATTGAATTCAACTAGTTAACTTGGGTGGTACTGAAATTTGCAGGTAAGTTCCCTGGTAAACGGATCACACCCACCCCAAATTAATGATACTTTTTAGTATCAATTAATGAAGTTGTTGGCATTTCCAAAATTAGCCATGTTCAATTGATGCTGCATCAATTCCCTTTACCTTTTAGTGGGGCAGTAACCTGCAACTTCACTTGGTTCACTCTTTTCTTTCAGTGCGTATTAGAATTTTGTTTTACATGCCACATCTGGAATTCTGAGGACTAGAAGGAATAAAACCAAACCAAACCTTTACTTTTATACCCTTTTACTTGTAAAGATGTATTTTACTTTAAAACAATATTGCCTGACCTTTTAAATGCAAAGTCCTTACTGGTTTATCAGTAAAGTTAAGGGTACTAAAGAGAAAGTGTCTTTGGGACGTAATGATGTAGATTTAAGAGTCATGTAGTTTTAATTATGCCCTGTAGCTAATGTAGATGCATATTAAACTCAGTCGTGTTTCTGTGTGTTTCCCTCTGAAACTTTCTTTTCTCAGGCCTTAAATCACTAATCAGCATACGTCAGTGTATCTTACAGTTATCTAAGCTTATTGAATATTGACAAGCATCTGTTTTGCTATTTGTCATTTTTTATTTTAACTTTTCAGAAGACAGTAGTCTTGTTACAGAAACTTTATTTTTAAAAAAACTCCTTAAAATTAAAGAAAAAGCTAATTTTTGTGTAATAAGATTTGAAATCTTAAAGCACGATTTCTTAAATGAAATGGAATTGGTATAAAACCATTATTTTTCACTGTGTTTTTGTTTCGTGTGTGTTATTTTAATAGACCACGACTGATGATGATGTGCTAGAAAACATAAAATAATTTTAGACTATGATATACTTGGACGTTATTGTGTGGGCACACAAATATTTTAGGAATGACAGTAAGGAGTGCTATGGTAAAAATGTGTTCTCTTTCACTCCAAACACAGTCCTTTTTGCAGTTGCTACCAGATAGTTCAATTACATTCTTTTAAAACTGGAGTTCTCAAGTCTTTGTTGTGAAGCCAAAATTATGGTATCATTTTCCTATAATTATTCATATTAAAGTCCTTTAATTTGTTCAGCCCTTTTTTTGAACCTGTTAATAATAATCTGTCCTTACTTTTGATTTTCAGTTATCATCTGATTTAGATTATACAGAAAATCTTGGATGGGCTTTCAGCCTGCAGCATGTCTTAGAGAAGAGCTCTAGCTGCATAATCTCTTTTCCAGGACTTTAATTACAGTGCTGGCATAATTTTAAATGATGCTTTTTAACTGTACCAGCTACCATAAAAACAAGTAAGATCAGTTTTCGTAGTTGTTACATGTTAGGCACTGAAATCTGTATTTAGTAATGTAGTGCATGAGCAGGTTAGCGATAAGGTTCTTGTACGGACAAGAATGAAAGCAATAAATATCTTCCCTGAACTAAAATAATTTAAATAGAATCTGGTCTCTTATGACTTGTTTTATTCTCAGCGAGACACATTTTCTTTCCATGCTGTAGTATCTTTTTATAATTGTGTGCAAAAAAAAAAAAAGGATGTTAAAGCCAGACCTTTAATTTTCTAAGATTCTTTTTGCAATCTTGAGCCACTTGTCAGATTTGCACTTTATTATCTCTGTAGAAAGACTGTGTACTTGTCAGAAGAGGTTTGTGTTTTATTAGCCATCACAGCAGCAGCAAGTAAGTCCGTGACATTTTAAGAAAAGTAATAGATGGATTTGTCTATTCGGTTGCCAAATTTGTAAGTTCAGCAATTGTAAAGTATCTGAGTGTCACTAAATGCAGTCTTTAGCAGGCTCTGTCGAATACCTTCTAACCATACAGCTCTCACTTTATAGCCATCTGCTGAAAAATACGCCACCAGTACCGTATTTAAGCTCTTTGGCCATTTACACCAAGTTCTGAGGCAGTGGTTAATGGCTTTTGAGATAAAAATCTTTTAATCTGTAGCTTTTTATTACCTTCCAGGACAAACAGTGACATGGCAGGTCTCTTCCAGTTGTGTTCCCGAGCTTTTTGAACAGAAAAGTTGTGATAGAATAGTTCTATTAATCTTGATATAATTGTTTGAAAGAATAATTTAAAATTATTTTATCAGAGTTCCTCTGACCTTATAAACTAACTTCCAAAACAAAATCCAGAATCCTGTATGCTTTGCCTTCTCTTTTGATAATGTCCATGTAATTGTTGTAACATCATATAGCTGTCATATTCCATCTGTTTATATTCAGCCAGCAAATTGTGGCTATATTTCATATTCAGCCATCCAGAAAAGCAGCATGTTGTATCAAATGTGCGCTCTGCTGATACACCACGTAGGCACCATGTAAATAAAAATGTGCTTTTAGTTTCAGAATTGATTTAACATTCTGTCGCATATCTTTGAAATCCATTGAATCTCATGAATATAGACACGACAGCTCTTTTATACGTTATTTGTGCTATCCACAATTTGTGTTTCAGAAATTTAATATATTGATTTAGGAAAGTTGAATTACTACGATAGGACTGAAGTATTTCAACATTATAGAGGTTACTACTTCTTGAATGAAGGTTAGATCTGATTTTATATTGAAACATATATTGCTATTTAGCTGTGAAAGTGAATTTTGCATAATGCGGTGTGCTCTGAGCTTTTCCTGTTCCCTCTGCCCCTTCTTAAGGGGGAATTTTTTTCTAATTCATCTATTTAGTGGAGTTGGGTTTGAGGCACGAGAACTGGGAAATACCAGTGAAACACAGAAGAAGTTTGTTTTTTTTTTTAAAAAGAAAGAATTTTTTTTTCAGATGAATTATAACAGTTTGACTCTTTCTTGTATTATGATACCAGAGTTATTTCCCTGTTTTTAGAACCTTTCAGCAGGCACTAAAAAATGGGGCGTATGTTACTTCGCCTGAGACGGTTCAGAGCAGTCTGACAGTAGAGCTTCTTCATTTTTCTATTTGCATTTTCCCTGCAGTCGTCTTTTAATCAATGATAAATTAACAAAAGTAAATAAATAAACACATATATAAAAATGGTCTTTTAGTGTTTTAAAGCAAGCTTTCTTCTGTCATTGTTTGCCAAAAGAGTCTTGTCATATCTGCAGTCTCTAGTTCAAATACTTCTTGATATTCAAGTAGGTGCAGCCTGTGCATAAGGTAGAATATAAAAGGATCTTTATAAGTAAGCAGTTCTTTCTCCTTATTATGACAGCAAGGGCTAATGTCTGTTTATCTGCACTTCTGTTTCCTTTGATCATCATCTTAAAATGTGATTTTTGTCTTTTATAGTGCCGTTAATAAAGAAAATACCTGTTCTTACAGGAGAGTTTTTGCAGAGAGAACAATAGCATTTTTGAGCCAAACGGTGCTGTTTGGAGAGCTCCGATATCTAGTTTACTCTGTTCAAAAGGGTTGAAAAACATCAAATTTCCATATAAGGTTTTGTGTTTTAATACCTTGTTTTTGTCATTCGTTTATGACTGCATCAGAACAGTTAAGTCTACCTATTTCAAGAGTAGATATAAGGAAGACTTATCAGTCTGAGGAAGCGTATTCAGTACTCGGCCTCCTTGTAGTTTTATTTTAAGAATTATTTGATTATTTTTTTTTTTCCAATGATCAATGTGGAAGCCAGTGCTGAGTGGCATTCCTCAGGGGTCATTCCTGGGACCAGTGCTACTTAGCGTCTTTGTTGGAGACGTGGACAGTGGGATAGAGTGCACCCTCAGCAAGTTTGCAGATGACACCAAGCTGTGTGGCGTGGTCGACACGTTGGAGGGAAGGGATGCCATCCAGAGGGACCTGGACAGGCTGGAGAGGTGGGCTTGTGCAAATCTCAGAGAGTTCAACCCAGCCAAGTGCAGGGTCCTGCACCTGGGACATGGCAATCCCAGGCACAAATACAGGTTGGGTGGAGAATGGATGGAGAACAGCCCTGAGGAGAAGGACTTGGGAGTGCTCGTGGATGAGAAGCTCAACATGAGCCAGCAATGTGCACTGGCAGCCCAGAAACCCAACCCCATCCTGGGCTGCATCAAGAGAAGTGTGGCTAGCAGGTCACAGGAGGGGATTCTGCCCCTCTGCTCTGCGCTCGTGAGACCCCACCTGGAGCTCTGTGTCCAGCTCTGGAGTCCTCAGCATAGGAAGGACATGGACCTATTGGAACGGGTCCAGCAGAGGGCCATGGAGGTGATCAGAGGGATGGAGCATTTCTGCTATGAGGACAGGCTGAGAGAGCTGGGGTTGTTCAGCCTGGAGAAGAGAAGGCTCCAGGGAGACCTCATAGCAGCCTTTTGGTACCTGAAGGGGGCCTACAGGAGAGATGGAGAGGGACTCTTTATCAGGGAGNGGAGGTGTCCCTGCCCAGGGCAGGGGGGTTGGAACCCGATGATCTTTAAGGTCCCTTCCAACTCTAACCATTCTATGATTTATCTGGAATTTTTTTTTTTTAATCTGCACTTATACTGCAGTTTTGCTGGTATCTTGAGACATTACGTGATGGTGCATTTTATATCCTTCTGTTGTGACACTGTTCCTTGTCCAAGAGGCTTAACCATATCTCAGGAAAAGCTAGGATTTTTGCCACATATGTGTCAGATCTTGATAGCTTTGTCACTTGGCTTGGTTGAAGGGATATTCTCCAGCCGAAGTCACTGGGTCTCTTGAAGAGTGATGCTGCCAGTTCTGCAGATCTGAGGCTTAGGGTAAAACTGAATCTCTTGGACTTTACTGGATCTCACTACAGATTAGATTGGGCCAATCATAGATTTCTAATGGAAGAGGACTGCTTTGCTGGTCGACTGTTACAACCTGACGGTCAGAGCAATTTACCACTTGATCTCATGATCCATGGAGAAGGCCTGCCTTTGGTTTTTTTAACTTGCCTTGCTTCTTGTGTGCCTTTTGTCATGTAATGCTGAACTTGGCTTCGGATGTCATTCTGATCAGTGTATCGATTGAGGAATAAGTCTGTAAAATATTCCTAATACCATTGCTGCACCACAGGGATGCTTGCAAGGGGGTGCAGTAATAAATTAATGAAGGAATTCAATGATATCTAATCAGTCAAGATGGGGAGCTTACTCAGGTGAACTCCCTATGCAAGGTACATGGTTTTAGAACACTTCTGTAGTTTAAGTAGTCCAAAAGGTGTGCAAAACCTAGTTTCTCCTTCAAAGATAGCATATTTAGGGAATGCTGTGTAGTTCAACCAGCTTGTAAAATACAAACCACTGAGCGAGCACCTGATATCTTCCACTGTGTCAGGAGATGGTCGCTCTTTGAAAACAACGAGTAGACAGAGAAATTCAGCTCTTGTGGTGAACTTGCTCAGGTCTTTTGATTCTGACAGATGTACTAAGTAAAACTGGAGTACTGGATTATGAGTCAGGCTTCCTTGGATTAATTCCAGCGTCCTGTAGAGGTCTTTGAAATTGGGAACACCCTGGCACAGGTGAATTGTAGTCCGTGCCAGCAGCAGAGCTCTTCAAGAACAGCTCAATATGCACAGTTCCTTTGGACTCATTTCTGGTGCTGTGGTTGAACGCGTGTCTGGTTTTTTAATGCCAAGAGTCCTGTTCAAAGTGAGGCAGGTCCTGCTGATTTTGATTGCCTGAAATGGCTGAGACGGTTTTTCCTCAGACCTTCTCTTATTTATGAGTTTCCCTTCTGCTGTCCCAGCCAGCCGGGAGTCGTCACACCCTGCTAAATTTCCCATTTGTAGTATAGCTGCTTGGCTGATACGCTCTTCCACCTTCCGTGTAAGGAAAATTATTGTTACTAGAATGAAGGAACCTGCCATGCCAGATTGTTGAGTTAAATGATAACAATTTTCTGTCTAATATCCACATTGGACTATTTCCCATGAAGCAATAGATATCACAAATATCTAGAGTACAAGTTGGAGCAGAGAGTAGTGGCTCTCTTCTGTAACTCTGCTGAAGTCCATTTGGCTACTACTTTGGCCTGTTGGAGTCTGGTCTGCTGAATGCCTCTGTTTTCTCACCCGCAGCTTTAAGATGGTGCGATGGGCAAGTGTGCATAAACCCTCTGTTGGTGTGCATTCATGTCCCAGTCCTGCATTTTATTGCCGATTTATCTAATACTGTACATGCTGGTGGATACATTTCAGGATCCTGCATAAAGGGATGCGTCTCCATGCCGGCATCAGTTTTTCTTTTCTATTTCTTCTCTAAATGTTTATTTTTTTTTACTGTACATGCTGATACAGGTTACAGTGTATGCTACAGTGTAATAGATCATGAGCTACACGAGACTGCAATTCCATTACATGTTCACTGCGCTCAAGGAAAACTATAGAACATCATAGGAGAGCACTCTTAGAGTATTGATAGAGCTTGGATAAGCAGTAGAAGTTTAAGTTTTGGCCTTTGCAGGGGCACCTGGCCAGTCTTCATCCATCTTATCTGAAAACCTGAAATATGTGCTGCAGTGGTGTGTATATATAAGTATAGATTTCTCCCAATTCTGATACAGACTTACTGAATTTCTTTTCTTCTTGGTACACATATTTTTTCAACTGGAATCCTCAGCTGCCGTTATGATCAATAGAGATCCAGCCTATACAGTCAATAGTGTCTAGAGAATGATTTATTTAATGAGCCTCTAGGTGCCTACGTTAGGGTAAACTGAATTGCTCCCCAGCCTCCTCTGATTGCATCGACCTCCACTGACAATACTGGGAGACGTCTGGATTTAGATGTCTGGGGCTGAATCTTATTCCTATAAATGCACACATTTAGTTACTATTCTACTTCCGTTTAACTTTCTTAGTAGTTTTTTTTATTGCACCATGTGCCAAATTTCTGTCTACTTTGCAATCTGTTGACACTCTTAGGTCTCTTTCAGGGATAATGCCTTCTGTGGTTTCTCTTTGCCATTGAATGTTTTGGGGATTCTTATCCTCTTGTCTGCCATTTCTGATGAAATGAGTCACCCTGTTAATTTACTGCTTACCTTCTGCTGAAAGATACACTTCCAGGTTATATCAGTTAATTTCTCTGAATATTGAGATGTGAGGAACACTGATTGAAAAACAGCAGCAGAAAAATCCGAAAGGCTTTGATGTGCTTGTAATTCATGGAGTACCACAAGTGTGGTCTGGGTTTTTTTTTCCTAACTGAATGAGATTCCTTGGTTTAGAAATTGATTATTGGATATTTTTTTTTCATCTCATTTTAAACTTTCTAAATGGGTGTGTTATGGAATAAACATCTAGTAAACGATTCAAGATTATTCTCTGATATTAGACTTTTTTTAGGCATTCCTTAAAACCATAAATAATGGTCTGCAGAAATCTGTTGAAAATAAAACACATTTACAGTAATCAGGTTTATTGAGTGTTTGTTTGTTACTTGAAGGAAAGTACCGGTGTATTTTTATAGATACATAAGAAAAGCATTGCATCTCTTATGGTGCTGTCAAATATTGCCATTTTAATGCAGCTGTTTAATTCTTGTTTAAAATACGATTTAATATTTTCTTCTATTTAAAAACAAAACAACAGAAGTTCTCATCACCTCTTCAGTGTTGATTACATCTAAAATATTTATTTTCTTGCTATAATTTCCAGTTTCCTTATAATTCTTGATTAGAATTCATAAACATGACTATTTCTGTGTGTAGTTGTTTGATTCGAAATGACAAGGAATTTACACCTCTATATTCAGTAACACTCTGAACTACTAGCATGAAATGTCAGTATTTTCTGTAAGATCATGTGTTAATTTGTTAGTGGAATTCTGATGTGAGGGAAATTGTCACCACAAACTGTTTTTTGCCTTAAAACAGCTGTTCTTTCTCTCAGATTTTTCTTTTTTTCGTAGAGTTACTGAATATTTTGCAGTAGGTTAAGCAAGTATTTAGGAAAATTAATGATTCTTGGGAATATCAAAACAGCAATATTCAGAGATATGTAGCATTTTCATATTTTTCTAAGTTTTAATTTTTAGAAATATTAACAATATTAGAGAAAATACCAAGTATAGTTAGCAGAGTGCTATGTGAAATGACTTAGGCATTGTAATTCCTTAAAGAATTAGGATATGGGTGCAGGATAATATGGAAAGTATTTATTTCTTTTAAATATATCTATCTTTTTATCCAAGAAAAATGCTATGTATGGGTGGTATTATACTAAAAAGGACAGCATGCTAAGGAAATCATATTATGTTCTATAAAAATAATCTTTAAACAAAGACTGCTGTATAATTCTGTAATCACAAAGACATTTCAATTTACCAGAAGTAGAAATGAATCAAGTATAATAAAAATATCTTAGGGTTTTTTTTTTTTCTACTCTAACTGGTAAGCATTAAAATGAAGTCACAGATTTACATGCTTTTAATTGTTTTTTTAAAGTAGTGTTTACCTTTATAACCTCCACAAGTTGTTATACCCACAGAAACTTTATTTTAGTGGCAGTCTGCAAAACAGCAGGCTTCCCTGTGCCAGTTTCTTGTTCAGAGGCTTCAGTCTATTTGCAAGCAACTCCTCCATTGTTTACTCCAAACAATCGGATCTGAATTGAAATTTCTCTTCGACCATATGTTTTGAATGCACCTTCTGTATCTGAATTTTTTCAATATAGTGTACGTGAAGCGTCAACAGACGATATATAAAAAAAGTACTGATAACTTAGATATAGAAAGAAATTTGCAATGTCTTGAGATAGCTATTAAAATCTTTCATAGATGACCAAGCGTTTGTCTAAGAAATATCATGTTGTTACAGGAGATGGCTTTAAGATGTGTTGTGCTGATAATTTGATGCAGTGCCTTCAAGCAGAAGGCAGCCTGCTGTGGTTTGTTTTGTACTTTTCCTGGCTCAAAGTCTTGGTCCATGTAAATGTGTGGAGAAATAGTGTACATAAATTGTATATTTGGCAAAGTTATATTAAGGCAAGCTTAGGTTACTGTAAATAAAAGCCTACATTGTCACATTTTTGCATGAGTGGTCTGGGGTAGCCCAAAAAACAGTTCATCAGCCACCCAGTTTATACTCATGTGGGTGGTGTGCAAGGAATTCGACTGATCCAAACTTTTTTGATTTCCATGTGGGAGATGGACTCATCACCAGGAAAAGCAGTCCTTGCCTCATGTGGTTTGGAAAACCTGAGATCAGAGGGAAGAAGTTTTTTGTATTCGATGTGACTCGGTCTGTAATGACTGCTGCGTGTTAGAATTTTCCAGCTCAATTTTAGCTGATGTCTCTGATCTGTACCTTAAAGCATAGAAATCACGCTGCAGGTTGAGAATTTAGGATAAATTGAGACTTTTTGTCGCTGGCAGAGGGAGAAGCATTTATTCGTGCTCCTAAATGACAACCGTGGTTGGGAAAAGATAACCTCAAGTTGAGGTTATTTTAAGAGTGAACTTTTTTTTTTTTTAAAGTTGCTTGGAAAAAGATATGCCAACTAAGCAGTGTCAACAGTAAAGATTTGAGTGACTGCCTAGAAAAGGGATGAAAAAGTGAACCAATTATTTCAGAAGATACACAAGATTGTGTGATAAATTTTGAATTTGAAGCTGTTATCTATACAGGCTCAACAATTTTAGACAGGAAATTACTCAATGGCTGTTTAAAAAAAAGGTGTTAAACCATTACTACTTTGAATTTTGCAGAGTTGGAACTAATCTGGTGGTCAGCCAAGAAGCTAGACAAAATTACTGCAGTCATTTTGCTTAGTTGTTAGACTTCAAATAAATAAATCTCCCAGTATTGTAAGGAATAGATGCATAAAAACTTACAGGACTATTTAAAAGTAGTCACACTGAGACACGAAAGTTTTGCAGAAGTTTGAACCTCAGCACGCAGGGCTTGAAAGACCTGTCAGCAAATTATTTTCCATCCTAATACGCACACTGAATATCAGAATTGCTAACAAAATTTATGGAGGACGTAGTTCTATTGCCAGATACTAGTCTGCAAATATTGCAAGTGATGTAAGGAAAGTAACTCTCAGTGATGACATGGTACTTATTCTGCTGGGGCTGGCATGCCTTGGGTATGTCATTTGTTATTGTTCTCTTTTGCAAGTGTATTCAGTTGTATGGGATTGCTATTTATTTGGCACACATGACCCATCCTTCCCTACTTTGTTTGACGAAAACTTTTCTTCAAAGGAGAACACATATACCTGCCGAGTGGTCCATTTGATATACATCCTCATTCCATATCCAAAGATCTTGTGTGCATTTATGTGATCAGAATTTATTGAAGATAGCATTTCCTTAAATTCCTATCTGGAACATAGTAATCTGGTATTAGGTTATACCAGTTGCAAATTTATAGTTTTCATATATATATTTTAATATCTTTATATCTTACTTATATCTTAAGTTATAACTTGTATGTCTTCTAGTGAAGGCTGTCTAATACAGTATGTGTGTCTTAAACTAACAGTTATAAGGCAAACTAATCTGCATTAGTTTGATACACATGTTAATGCACCACATAAAAGCAAAATGCAAGTTCCATGTTAAAGTACACTCATCTATACCCAGTGAATTGTCCCACAGTCTCCTTGATTCTGGCTTTGGACTGTTAGTTTAGTCCCATTAATCAGCAGTAAGAGCTTAATTTCTTACAGGGAGATGTCGTCTAAGAGAGCCCCAGTGTCACCTGTTCTGGGATACCCAGCATCATCGTTAGGACAGTTGGTACCATGCACTGGACACCTTAGTTCATTACAACAAATACTGAGGCATAAAAACTCACAACTACCCCCTTGTCACCCATCAGCCCTTCAGACCAGGCATCACGTGCATCCTGCAGCCGTGCCCAGAGGAAGGAGAAGTCCTCAAAAAAACTTTGTATCTTCAGGGATCAAGTTTTAAAGCTCAGGCAGTCTTAAAACAAAAATTCACCCTGCTGCTAATCCCAAGATTTGCACATTCCAACATGGAAGTGACCAGTTTTGACAGAAATGCTGTTAAAGGGTTGTCTTTTGCCTCAGCTTCTTGCCTGAACGGCATGAACCAGCTCATTGCTTAAGAGACATATTTCTTGATTCCTTTCTCCCTTACCCAAGCCATGGCCCATCCACCCAGCATGTAAATTACAACTGCCTTTTCCAGATTTTGGAAAGCTCAAGAGAGTTTAAGAGAGGAAAATAATTGAGGTAGTTGAGATGTGGGCCATACTGTTAGAAAGTTGCAGAGAATTCCTGCTCTCAAGTCTTACCAGCAGTAGGTGATCCAGTCCATATAGATACTCAGTAGCATCATGGTGTAGCTTTAACATTTGCTGTTCTATTGTAACTTTGGCAGTAAGTTTCCATTGATATTTAGTACAGGCTATGGTGGGATGTATGTGCATACCCAGTTTTTCTATGATAAAATAATTTTTTGCCTTTTTTTTTTTTTTTGGTCCCAATGGAAGCTGTCGGGCCGAATACAAGCAAAATGCAGCATCTTTATTGTTGAGCAAGTTTATATCAGGTTTCAATAAAAACCTTGAAGGCTCTTACAGGGCCAGCACCAAAAAAGTGTTTTTTCAAGTCAATTATTTTGAGCTTTCACCTTTTAAAGTGTTTTGCCAAGATGGCCTTATAGTAGCTTGCAGTTAGAATATACTGTAATAGTAGTTTTACATGTTTATAAGTGGTTTCTCTGAAATAGTTCAAACCCAAGCAATTTATAAGCGGTTAGAATGGCCCCGCAAACACCTATATGCATGATGTGTGCTACACGTAATTTGTTTTATTTTACTCAAGGAACTGTGAAAATCCAACCACTTCAATCTGGGGGCTTAGAATAAATGGGAGGGCACAGTTCCCTGCCTCATTTCTGCCCATTTCAAACATGTCTAATTATACCTCGGTGCTTTTGCTGGCAAAAGGGTTTGCTCCTGAGGGGGATTTTTCTTTGTGTACATCCTATTGTGTATTGGGAAAGAGCGAGTCCGACTGTTGAGTTCATTCAAGCATGGGAATGGGCTGCCCAGGGAAGTGGTTGAGGCATCATCCTGGGAGATGTTCAAAAGACGGGTTGGCATGGTGCTGGGGGACATGGTTTAGTGATGTTAGGGGTTTTTTTTGTCAGAGCTGGGTTGATGGTTGGACTAGATGATCTTTAAGGTCCCTTCCAACCTAGATGATTCTATGATTCTCTCCGCTTATGTATAGAGATGGCTGTTCTGCAGGATGTGTTTTCTGAAATCAAATGCCACCATTCATGGTTTTCTTCCCACCGAGGGTGACCACGCAGTCTGTTGGCCATTGGCTCTGCTAAAACCCCGTTTCCTTTGATCAACGGCGAGAAGGACCGAATCCCAAGGATGAGAGAGCTCTTAGTGAAGCGTGTCACTGCACGTGTGCTGACTTGCTGCGTGTAGCCCTGTTCTTCGCTGCCATCTGCCGCTGCGAAAGCTCTCAGATCCAAACGGGCTTACGAGAGAGCAAAGAGAAAATATCCAACCTGTCCCAAGGCCATGCTGTGGCATTATGTAGCTGTTGTTTCTGTTCACTGCAGGAGCCGCTTCTCAGCGTGAAATAATGGGTTAGGTACCAAAAGTCATTTCTGTGGGCATTAAAGCGAGTGATGTGAAAAGCACAGCTCAAGATTTTAGTACACAGAACTGATAAAGAGGGGTGTTAATTTTCTGGCAAACTAAGCAATACGTCCTTAAGCATTTCAAGATTTGCTTTTCCCTTCCAAAAATCTAATTTAATCTAATGTAGCTGCTTGCTCAAATATCCTTTGTTAAGCAAATGAAATACGCTTCCATTCATCTTCTGTGAAGAAGGACAAAGCTCCATCCTGAGCTTCTGGGTGGAAGAGTAGGTGGGCTGTAGGATCACAGGATTCAGTTTAACAGCAGAGGTTGGGAATTAAAACATGGGCATCTTTGTATTTGACGAGCAAATAACAGCGTTTGCAGCTCCAGGACCCAGCCAGCACCTTGCCCTGCTAAGGGGAAGGTACCTCTTCCCCTGCCCCTTCCCGAGTCCCCCCTACGCCTATAGAAGGTCCTCATATAGTCTTACCCTGCTTTCTAATGAGGAGTCCGTAAGCCCAACCCTGTTGCTAGCAAAAATAGTCTTCATTTACTGTTGAACCAACCAGTTCTGTCCTCTGGTGGGCAAAAGGGTTGACCCTACGTGCTGGATCCTGCCTGTGGCTGTGCTGGGACACACAACGCTATGTGTTTTCTCTCTCTCCTCTCCCCATCCCGCCCCTCTCTTTTTAACCTTTTAAAATAAAGTCACTTTGTCAAATGCACAGTAAGGATTAATTATTCAATGTTTGTTCAGAGCTTTTGGTGTCTTAAATGTTATTTGGAAGGAGTGCTGAGTATTACTGTTCCTGATGCTTTGACTTGATTATGAGCAGCATCTTGATAGAGAAGTTTCTCTTTCACCCTTTCAGAATCAGGTGCCATTTAAGATTTTATTCTCAAAGGTTGTGTATATTTTTATATGTATTTATCATGCATTTGCATATTATGTTATGGATTTCCAATCATTTATATTTTTCAAATACATTAAAAGTGTTTTATATGAAGAAAAGTATACTTATTTTTCTATTTTATTTTAGACATGTTTTAAGAGGTTGAAGGTATTTCATAGGTATATGAATATTCTGAATTACTATTTGGAAGTCCACAGGCCAAACAGGGGACTACTTTTATCTGTAGAAATGAGGGTATCCTTGAAGTAGTGGTGTTACCAGCTGTATGCTTGAATGATTTTTCTCATTATATTACACTGTCTTATATTAGTAAAATACTACAGTAAAAAATTAAAGTGGTTTTTGAGAAAAAACATACATTCTTAAGGGAGTTGTTTACATTCAGACACAGAACTTTACATAAGGTTAATGCTAAAATTTTGAATTAAGCAAGAGCACAGTTGTTCTTTTATGTATTGTTACAGCTTTTTTGAGGAGAAGAGAGACTGAGTATGTGTAATTCTAAATATGATGCTCTCATTCCTGCTTGGTTTTCTTAGGACTCGAAGTATGTTATTTGAACAAATGTTCTTTCATGTCTCATAGTAGCTAATGCAACTTAATGGAATCTGTGTGTTAAATTTTCTGTTTCTACTACAGATTTTGTCACCTATTGCCACATATAAAGTAACATGAACTCATGTCATTGAGTGTTCTCCGCAGGACTTACCTAAAATGGTGTATTGATAGTGCCGTACTGAGCTGCCACGATAAATGTTTATGTCTATATTACTTTAGAAGATTTCATTTTATTGGAGGAGTTGGTAGTCTATCAGTAGACAAAAGAGACTTGCTAAAACCTTTCTCTTTTGTACAAGCAAAGTATATTCCATTCTAGAATCTAATGAATTGAACTTCACTGCTGAAACAAACTATAGGTGAAGCATTATGCTTTGGGAGAACAAGAGTAAGGAAATCTATGTTTCTATTTTTTGCCCTGATAAAGCAAACAGATTATGGAGATTTATAAAAGATTTTAATTTTTTTAAATGTTTTCTCCATTTGCTAACATGATTTTGATCTTTAAATCATCTTATCTTTAAAGTGATCACCGCATCAGCTGAAAAGACCTTAAATCAATACAGTTACACACACCTCTTGTGATGTGTCTTTAAAACACATATATGTGCATATACAAGTCCGTGTAATCAAAGCTAACAGCAAGCAACTCAATTTTTATTTTTCTCAGTTTGAATATGTTTGGAAGGTTTATTTCGTTATCCAGTATTTCTGTTTGCAGAGCAGATGGAATCACTGGCGTGGTATGTAAGAATTTGTTTTGTTTGTTTTTATTTAGTTTGACAAGGGCTATGCTTACAGCATTCGCCACAGCTATGGGAAAGAAGGAAAGAGAACTGATTATACCCCATACAGCTGCATGAAGATTATCATGTCCAATCCACCAAGTCAAGGGGATTATCATGGTGAGTTCCTTTAAAAAAAATAAATAATTTAAAAACAGTGGAAACCCTTGGCTAGAGAAGTTACTCTCTCCTATAGTCTCTTAAATTATGTATTTAATTTTACAGCCACAGTGGTTTTGCATTGTTCTCTTTAGATCACACTTGATAACTTCTGGGTTTCTGTACATTGGGTCATGCAGTGAAAGGAGACTGTGAATGTATAGATGCTTTAAAAAGAGACCACTTAGAGGTGTTTTGAAATATGAATTCAATCGTACAGAAATGCTGAAGTTTGCTAGGATGCTTTAAAGCCTCCTACCTCTGTGCAACTAAATACGGAAAGCATGCAGTGGCTTCGCCATCGTTATTCTCAGGACAAGAGGAAATGGGCACGAACTTGAACGTAAGAAGTTCCATCTAAACATGAGGAGGAATTTCTTTCTTGTGAGGGTGGCAGAGCCCTGGAAGAGGCTGCCCAGGGAGGTGGTGGAGTCTCCTTCTCTGGAAACACTCAACCCCACCTGGACACGTTCCTGTGCAACCTGATCTGGATGGACCTGCTTTGGCAGGGGGTTGGACTAGATGATCTCCAGAGGTCCCTTCCAACCCCATAGCATTCTGTGATTCTAGTACTAAGTCATTCATTCAGTTCTATCTTAAAACTAATTCTGGGACAAACTCTCCCCCCCACTCCTGTTTAAGATGGTGGAACTTTTCTAAGGCATTTCTGAAGTAATGCTTTTACAAAGGACTATGCTTTAAAGACCAGTTGGCTCTCATTACTTGCCTTTTCCTGAGTTTTTTTTGGTTTGTTTTTTTTTTCCCCACAGCTATTAAATTTCCACAGCGCTATCATTTTTAGTAAGAAACTAACTAAAACCCTTTTCCTGTCAGTGAATGTGAATTGTGGCCTGTTTATGTTGGGATATTTTATGTAACTCTTGAGCCTGTGGGGCCCTGATAACCGTGCAGAGGAGTAATTATTAAAAAATAAATAAATAAATAAAAAATTTAAAAAGCGCAATTGTACACATGGGCAATTAACTTTCTTATTAATAAGCTATTAGACAATTAGGAACAGTTTAGCTGGTCTCTTGGGTGCCTTACTGCGCTAACTCCTGGGTGAACAGCCTTGTTTGTGAGCTTGCCTGCTTTTCCCTGTCAGGGTGCCCATTCCGCCACAGCGACCCTGAGCTCCTGAAGCAGAAGCTGCAGGCGTACAAGATCCCTCCCAGTGGAATAACCCAGGTAAGGCGTCAATTTGTTTGGTGCTTTGATTAATAAGGCACTGCTCTTCAATTTTGCTTTCTCCTTGAGTAGAAATGCTCTACGTGATTTGTCGATATGCATTGTGAAAGGTCTCTCCTTACAAAGGGCTTAAACCAGAATCCTGACATTCTGGCCCCAGTGATCCCACTGATGTTTTGATTATTGTCATCACCTTTTATTGTTAAATATTATGAGTTGGTTTATTACTATACTGGATAAAATGCAGAACTTTGGGTTTTTTTTGTTTTACTGCACCGAGGTAAAGAAAAGTTTAAATCAACCTGGCAATATTTTGGAGAATTTCTTTTTATTCTTGCAGTAACTTCTAAAAACCATATACACTTAATCATGCATAGCACTAACTTCCCCTAAACAACAAAAGCACATGAAAAAGCCTAGTGAAATTTAAGCAGAGATTTTTAGCAGCTTTTTAAAACATAACATTAAATTGAGTACCTATCTCCTGTAGCAGGGACAATGCAGAAATACATGTATACTTAAGAACTGTGGCTCTCATTGCTTGCTCTGCCAAGAGGTAAAGACCAGAAAAGGGTGCCATCATCTTCACTGGAGGAAGACGTACGGGTTAGAGTTCAGCTTGAGACAGTTCAGCAAAAAGCTGCCTATATTAAATGTCTGAAACCTGCTTTAGGTCCATAGAAAAAAAACCTGCTTTAAGTTGTCATCTTTACTTCATGTGGAGCGTCACAACTGCTTGTCAGGCTTCAACAGAGTGTTGAACTAGATAAAAAAGAATGTGAAAATTCCATTTAAAGTAGTCTCCCTTCGAAGGAATAATTAAGGTACAAAGTAAAAGAGAATAGTTCTAAAGTGTTTATTGTTCACTCCTAGTCATTCTTGACAAAATCTTGAAATACCTGGACTTTTCCCTATAAATGTTTTTTTGGTTGTTTTTTTTTTTTTGTGGTTTTTTTTTTTCTGGTTCATATAAAAAAAGCATTTGACTGTCTTCCATATATTTGACAGGTACCGGAGATACTTTACTTTGGCTTTTTTCCTTTTTATATGCATCAAACATTGATGCTGCTCTGAGGTTTTTATCCTACTTATCATTGGGAAGATTGGTGGGGATTTACCATTTTAGCTGCCTTGCTGTGTGTGGGTGGGGTTTGGTAGAGGTTACTTCTTCAGTGAATTTGCACAGTGGGGCAGTATCTATGTTTAACAGTTCCTTACTTGATTTGAATTGGCTTTCAGGTTTTGTGTTTGTGTGTGGTTTTGTTCTTTTTTTTTTTTTTTTTTCTTCCCCTGTGAAAACCTCTCCCCATCAGTGCTTGCTTTGCCTGCAAATGGACACTGTGCTGTCCACGAATTTTGTGGTGACAATTTAAGTGCAGTTGGGGTGTAGGGCCCTGCAGTGGCCTCTCCTGGTTTTAAACCAAAACAAAACATCCTCCACCCAAAACCTAATAATAATAAAAACAAGTAGAAAAAAAATGGACTGTTGCTGGATTTTCAGAACTTGATCTTTTGCAGCAGACTGTCTTTGAGATATTCAGGAGTAGGAGGAAGAGGACTGATCAGTTCACATCTGTCTCCAAGATCTCAAACAGGTTTTATTGCTACCGCTTCATTTGTGTGGTCCAGTAACATTTGCATGATTAATAGCAGTTCAGGATCCTTCAGTCCAAACTGTGGGTTTTTTAGAGTCTTCTCTGATGCTGGGGATAGTTGCTGAGTATCAGAAATGTCGTTTTCCCTTCAGCTCAGTGAATAGTTAATAAGGATGGATGGTTTGTCAGTCTTTCAAAGCCTGATATAGCTGCTTTTCCAGTATCTGGGCCTCAAGATTGACATTTGGTGAAATGGTACACTTTGAGTCTGTTAGCTCTAGATCAAATGAGAGCTTCCTTATGACCCCACAGATTCCTATATTTAATGAATGATTCAGAGCTTGACCTTTCCGCTCTGTATTTTAATAAATCGTTATGTCTTTCCTGAGTCAAGGCCTCTTATGCTTGTTCCTAGCTTTGTTCCAAAATTCTTTTGCTGCCTTCAAATGTGACTTCGTTTAGTGTCTTCTCTTGCTCTACATGCTCTAGACAAGCAGGTTGTTGCGAAGAGAAAAATTCCCTTCTGTGTTGTCAAAACCGGATTGATGCATGTACCTAAATGCTTTTTCCGTTCTCTCTGCATGATTCATGGTAGAGATAAATGTGTTGTCCTGGACAAAGTGGACACTCGAGTGGCCACATGCACAGGACTGCAAATTCAAAAGGAGCAGGTTTTTTTACAACAATTTATCAGGCTTTGACAATGAGTGGAAGTCTCACATCCACTCAATGAAAGATAGTGTGTGAAATCAGTGCATCATCAATAAATATGTGTGATGGTGTCACAGGTGAGACAGTAAATGACAACCTCTACTGGATCTGGATACTGGTTTGGTTTGGGGGATTTTTGTTTGTTTGTCTTTTTCTAAAGATCAAGGAGATTAGAACTATATCCCTGCTTGGTTACCTCACACATTCCCCCACCCTGGTGTTACGTATACTGAGGTTTCAACATCAGTCATCTTCATGGTAGTGCTTTTGTAAGCTCTGATTAAATAAGAGCAAGTATTGTTTAAATAAGAGACCTTTATTAGTTAAGAGATTAAATAAGAGATCTTCTATTAAGTTGGTATTTTTTGTTGAAATATATAAAACGGATACAAAAATTGAAACACTTGATATAGACAAACCTCATGTGATACCCATGTTATTATCACAGGACAATTTGGTACATCAAAGTTCCTTAAAATTTCTTTCAGTAAATCTAAGCCTTGTCTTTTTTGACTCGTGGCTCTAATAAAATTTTAATGGATGATGATATTGTATAGCACTTCATATTTATTAATTTACCTGTTTTCACAAAGTTCGTATTTTTACTTAAAACACTGATTTTCGTGGACTTTTGTGGTGGGATTCTTTCCCCAATAAATTAACTGCTTAAAACTCAGATCTTAAGACAGGGTACCCTTACACGTTTGCTGCCAAGAAATTCTAAAAAAGGACTATACCTTTGATCTAGAAATTGTACGTCATTCAGGTTTCTCAAGTAGTGGGTTAAGACTCCTTGTTCACTGTCCAAAATCTCTCAGATAGTTATTGGTTTTTTTTTAATCAAAAACCATCATTTATCAAAACCTGTAAATGCTGTGAAATTATTAAATCTTTCAAAGTGGACAGTGTAAAAGTCTTGAAAGTAAGATTATTCAAGGAGATCTTTGTGACAGTCTGGGGTTGATATGTGTAAATATGAATGCTTAAAGGTTCTACGTATTTTTCTATAGACGGGGAATATTTATCGATAATAGTTGTGTGTTAGGAGTCCGTCTCCCTCATTTTATCTGAGATTCTACTTTCTCTGACTTACTCTCTAGAACCCTGTATTTTGACACTACATTTTCATAGTTTCTCAGCTAAAATGTGTGCCTTGTTTAATTGTCTTGTATTTTGTTTATTTTTCAAGTATGAACATGCTTATTGATTTCGCTAGGACTACTTTTGCATGTGATCTAAACAGATACAAATGTAACCAGCCAATAGTAAACCCTCTTTTCTAATATTAAAGCTCCCACCTATTCTGATCACTCTGATATTACGTCTTTTGATCAACCCCGTTGACTCTTTTAGTGTGAGTTCATTGGTGCTGTGGTGTTAATACTACTGACACCATCAGTGGGTATAATACTGTGGAGTATTAACGTGATGTGGCTTCACATCTTAAGACGACGTACAACATCTTAACATGACATGGCTTAAAATTAATTATTTTAAAAATGTGAGTTATGGTATTTTCAGACTACTAAATTTTCCTAATCTTCATTTTATCGCTGGGAAGTTGAAACAAATATTAGAATCAGAAGGTATATCTGGCTATTGTCAGGTGAGGCTGTAACATTAAAAAGGCTGTATATGATTAAATAGAAGCGGTCTGTGAAAAAATCTGATGTAAGTAATGATAAGGAAAAAAATACCACGTAAACGTTGAACTGCTGGACTGATGGGTAGGCTTGTGACAGTAAACCAAAAAAACAGCATAGGGAAGCAACTTGAGAGAATGCTGAGAGATGCAGAAGCTTGGTGAGAAGCGCGGCTAACCTGTTTGATAATAAAAGGCTGCAAGAATATCACAGTCTTTTAGAGCATGTAAAGGATTTTATTATACACATTTGAAAGTACATAAGGTAGGTGTTTCATTAATTTGGAACCTAGTAAAAGTTGAACTGGAAAATACATCTTTTCAAGTTTGGATTTTACATTCTAACCAGCAAAAGGATGTAATTCAAATGTATGGACAGGTGCTGTTCAGAGTGTTTATTATTGAATCACAGAATAGCTCAGTTTGGAAGATGCGTCTGGAAGTCATCTTGTCTGATGCCCCTGCTCGAGGAGGGTCATCTAGAGCCTGTTGCCCTGGACACTGTCTAGATGGGGTTTGAGTATCTCCAAGGATGGAGGCTCCACAGCCTCTCAGGTGCTTAGTCAAATGTGCCTTTTAGAACAAATAATATGAAAAGTAGAGTTAAAATACATTTTTTTTTTTTCTGTTGTTAGAGAGATGAACGGCATTAATTCAGTGCGTCCAATTTAGAAGTACTTAAATTAATTAGTCAAATCTTAGACTTTAGTTTCAGGAGCAGTTAATTAGCTTAAATGGACCCTGCTGGTGTGGAAGGCACTTCTCTCTGTTCATCCTGCCTGTTGAGTTTCCACTCCTTTCCTTATACATGGTAAAATAGATGTAAAAAATTACTCAACTGTAGGTTTACCTGGGGAAGGTGAGGGGAAATGAGGTTTGTTTTCAGATGGCACGAATGGGTGGACAGAATCAGGGGCTGTGTCTTCACACTTCAGCAGCTTCAATTTATGGTGTGTTAAACTACTGAAATTTTTATTTAGAAGAGAAGGAAGGAAAAAAGAAGCCCCCAAAAGAGTCAAAGGGATTAAACACACAGTTCAGGATGAGAAAAAAGGAAAACAAAAATGAACATATGAAATAAAAATGTTCTTGAAGCTGTTATGTTGCAAACTTAGAATGTACGTGAAGCAAATACTTCAATTTTATTAATTTTGTACGGGTTTTTTTGATTTTGAAGTATTTCAGGTGCTTGCTTTCATACTTGATAACAGTCCAGGCTTTGACTCAGCATTTGCTTGCAACAGGGGAATGTGGGTTATCTCTCATACCTGACTGTCTTTTAAAATAGGGGGCTGTAAAATCATACAGGATTTGTCAGTTAAATGAAAAATTGTCACTGAAAAATAGCCAAAAAGTTTTGTAATCATAAAACATACATTTCTATAGCGCTATTTTGGAACTATGTGAAATTAGAGAAGTGGAATCCTCAGGTGCATTAACCCTTCTTGCCTCTGATGTTCACACCATTGACTTTCAGCTGTAAACGGTATAAATCTTTGAAAAATAGCCCACAACCAAGCAAACAAAACCAGCTAGCATTAGAGCTGTTTCCTTTTAAAATTATTAACTCAGTTTAAATTAATGTTTGTCTTCATTTAATAAGCTGCCCAGGGGTTGCTGCAGCAAATATAGGCACATATTGACATATGCTTTTCATTCGGACATTCACTTAGTCTTTTGTGAAGTATTTAATGAGTTCCTTACTGACATACATTAAGTAAGAACTTCAGGCTACAAAGCCTATACGTGAAAAATGGAGGAGAAAATAGAGGTGTTTTTACGAGACACTAATAAAATACCTTCTTCTGGATCATAACTGCCTCTTCCTTTTACCTTTCTAAAGTGTAATATAACACAAGTAGCTTTAGGTTTTTGACGGGTTGTGATACAAAGTGCAGGGGAGAAGTTGTTCTCTTATGGTGCCCTAAATATCACCACGTGCAATGCTGAACACTGTGTGATCAAGTATTCTACCCTACAGAAGAAGTCAAAGAGTATAAAAGGAACAGGAGCTCTGGCAAAGCTGTAACAATGAATTTCTAGCCTGTAAGTGAGTCTCTGAGGGAAAACACAGCTTAAATCTGGGAGAATTGTACTATATGTGTATACATTATAAACATGAAACCTTCAAAAACAGTTTTAAAATACAAAGGGAATCTCCAAAAGCAGCAAAAAAGTTCAGATGCCTGTATTGACCAGGAAGCAAGGGGCATCGGGGAGTCCTGGTGCAGGACCTAACGCTGAGGTGGCCACAAACGGACTTGAAACAGGAGAAAACTGGAATGTGTTCCAGTGGAATGGAGATATGACTGGGTGCAACTGCTGGAGTCTATCTTTGGTCACCTCTGAAATAAAAAGAAAGTCAGAAATGAGTCAGACTTAACTGAATCTACAGTAGAAAGATTTTCATTTTGAAAATACAAGGTAATTCTGCAGTTTTCAAATAAAACAAACTAACTTTGGGTAAGTAAAAATAACAATAGATAATTACTGAGCCCAAACCATCCTGCTGTGCAGCATCTCAGCTTTGAATGCTGAGGATCTATAAAGCAGGTGGCTGTGTGCAGCTGCCAAACATCATCTTCACCTCATTAGTAGTCAGCAAAGCAACATCAGAGGAGCGAGTTGCAGATGGCAGCAAGAGAAAATGCACAGAAGAAATAACAAAAAGAGTCCTTGAGTATGTTCCTTTACTTGCAAAATAAAGCAGTTTAGTGTAAATGTCTTAGAGGCAAAAGATTGTTGCTGTGAATTAGGGTAGTTTTGAGTGGAGGTCTGTTTCTGGGTAACACGAGGCAAAAACAGCTGCAAGATTGCTTTCATTATGTGCACAAATGCAACAGGAAAGGTAATATTTAGTGTGAATTATAAATCTGTTTTATTTAAATATAGGGCTGTTAGTTTCTCTCCCACAGAGGACTCCTTTCTAGCTGGACTCCATTCTATTGCCATTTTTAACCTTTTTTTTGTTTGTTTCTTCTCTTAGCAACTTGTTCCCTATTGAAGCCAGTTAATCTATAAACCTGTTCTTCTTTGGATGTGTTTAACCTGCCCCTTATTCCTCAGCGCCACCACGTATGCAGAAGGTGAACCTGGTCCCCTGTGATGGGGCCGGTTCAAAGTTACGTATGTGCCACTTTGGCTGCCTTCTGGCTGCCTCTCGGAACGGGTAGGAGCTGAATCATAACTGCTTTTCCCTGAATGAGCCACAAAGGTTGCTTTGGCTTTTCCACCCAACCACAACTTGTAATCAACGTGGAGAAATTGCATAGCTTTGTCATCTCTACCTGCCAAATTTGGCTGAAATTGGCCAACCGCTCAAAGTCAGGGAGGTGATGTGGTGGAGAGGGCAAAGGAGCAGGAGTAAGATGATGACTACCAATGCAATCGTACTGTAAGTTAATGATAATTTTAACAAACTGGATGAAAGTCTCTGGTCAGTTCTGGTGGGCATTCTGTTTGATGGAGCACTCTATCAATGCTGGGGAAAAGAAGCGGTGTGAAGACCAGGTAACCGAACTCCTCTGGAGAATGCTGGTAGAGGTTCCTCTAACAGCTGTTCTCCAAGGTATATGTCTTCATAGTAGTACAGCAGAAGAATCTGTGTGGTGACTTAGTAGGGGTCTAGAGGGAGTGGGACAGTAGTTCCTTGGTGAAACTGCAGGGTAGCTGGGCAATAAAGATCAAACCTCTGCAAAATAACATGGTTGCTCTGTAAAAATTGGAAGTCCCTCAAAGCCAACTCTGATAACGTGACCATTACAGCTCGATTCAACCAAGTCCTCTTCTCTACCTTACAGGTTCGTCAAGATTTTCCCAAGGATGGGTCAAGGGCTTAAATGGGCATGGTTTCAGAATAGTTTGCTTGGAATAATCTGTCTTACAAAATTGGAAATTTTTTTCTGTCATCACCTGTTCTGTGTCAGTCGGTGACCCCTCTTCTGATATCTGTCACTTGAAGTTGCCATTTTTATGCTGAACTGTCAGAGAAGACAGCAGCAGCAGCATCTTGCATCCTGTGAATCATTGGGAGTTAATAAGTCAAAAAGCTACCTTTGATAATCCTTGTCTTTTCCACTCTTCGGGATAGTTGGATAATGACATCATGGATACAAAAAGCAACTACACCTTTGTGGTCTGTGATTGAAGAGTTCAACAAATCGCGGAATGACTAGCTCTTTCAAAAAGTTCTCTTCAATTACAAGAGAACCTCAATCCTTTTAAGCTTTTGGGGTTTATACTCGGAATTTTTCCATCCTGGAGTTTTTGTTTACTTCTGAGACTGAGAGTATATTTACACCTGAATTTGGAGAACTTTATATTAGATATAATCTTGATTAAATGAAGAATAATTTTAAGAAAACCTAAACTATTTATGAATTCGATGAAATTAGTTTACTTATTTCAGCTGGAAAAATAATTTTTGAAAAGTCTGAATGCTAAAGGACATTTACGATTGTTTCTTTCAACTCCCCAACAGGCATATAGGTTTTCTGATCACTACTCCAAATTGTGTTAAAAATACTTTTAAAAAGGTACACATGTACATCGTGGTTTTACTTAAAAATAGAGAGAGCTCTTTTGCGTGGTATAGTAAGGAGCAGAGGCAAGCATAAGGCAAGCTCTAATTGAAGTGTTCAGAAGAAATGAGTTTTCTTCAATCCTTATCTACTTAATGTGACACTAATTTTTTCAGTCAATTTCAAAGGAAGGAGGAAGTGAAAAAAATAATACTATCTATATACACACACACACAGATCGTGCCAGATCTCAGACTTAATTGCCTCGTTGGCCTTGGCCTTGATCTTTTACAGAAGATATAACAGGAAGTGGCAAGAGGCATAGAAATGTAATCAGTTGGGCTATTACAGAGAAACAATGCGGCTAAGTACTTTCCTGGCAACGTGTCGCTGGTTTTATCCATTCAGCAAATGTAATTTATTTTTACATCTGTCAATAAACACAAGGTGGCATCCAATAATGAGTACAGCAGGGACTTAAGCAGGAGCGCATTGCTGCGTTTGACATAAAGGTCAACCTTGGGAAAGGGGCTTGAGATTAACATTTCTTGAAAACTCTTTTTCCTTCCACTGAGGCTATCTCTTAATTCCAGCAATTTTCTCCGTTTGATAAGCCGAGAGAGCATACATTTTGATTGTATAAAAGGAGGGAGGAGGTGATGAAACTTGAAAAAAATTTCAACTGGCATTGCATTCTGGTGATAAGAATGGGACTTTATGCAGCACAGAAGAGATTACCTGAAGTAGAATTGGGAAGCAAATTGTATTTACAAAAGATGGCATGATTTTTCCTAATAGGTGTTCAAAACAGGCTATTCACTCACATATTCTGCTGAGCTTGACTAGAAATAACTTCATTTCAAAAAGGACAAATCTGATTGAAGGTAAAAGCATTCCCCTCTCACAGATACTTGTCTAAAGGATTTGCATTAAATTTTCTTGATGGGAGCACAGCAGTATTTTATTCTGCATCTGCATGAGCTGGTAATGTGGAAAATGAAAATACAAATCGTGTCCTTGATTGCTTCATGCTTCAGCCACTTGAATGACTAGATTTATGTCTGCAATTATGGAAGAGATGTTGCAATATGATAGTTTGACAATAACTGTCGCAATTATATTATATTACCAAAATATAGATTCAACTTATTCTTGAAGTTAGGAGCATTGAAATTACAGTTTAAGGACCGGGCGTATTTTCCTGTGGTTTTATCTCGTTTTTAATATAGCCAGGATATTTTTTAAAAACGGTAGTATGTATAAATGTTGTCAGTTATTAGTAAGATACACACGTGTCAAAGATGTCACGGACTGCAGAGTTCCGTGAGGTACCCAACAAGGCTGTTGTGAAATACCTTGTCATGATAAGTATCAACGAGATGTACATGTGCTACTTCTGAGTCCATTACGTTTTTCTCCCTCTGTATAGATCCTGGAATTGGTGAAGGGCATGCATTACCAGCTGGCCTGTCAGAAGTACTTTGAGTTGACACACGATGTAAGTAGCTACTAATTTTTCTTAAACTACAGTCAGCGGCATTGTCTTGAGGAAGGCCTTGGAAATCGTGGATGAGGACCGGAGACTGTTTGCAGTTTTCACATCTATCGTTAGCTGCCTTGCCTTGTAGTTTTCATTTCAGTAGTTTAAAATATACTTCAAATCTTCTTTTGTAATTTTCTGCAGTTAAGTATTGATGTTATTAGTACCCTGAACGTTACAAGATGTAGTAGAAGGTTATGCTTTCTTGCTGAAAATGTAAATATTGTTGGGTTCTGTCTATTTCAAGCCATTTAACTTTTTCAATATCTCATTTTTAAACAAATTGTGGGTTTTTTAGCCCATTATGAAAGCTTGGTATTTTGATACATACCTTAAAAAATAAAGAAAATGGATCTAAGAAGTTTAACTAAAACTAATCTTACATAGTTAATAGTGTTAATTTTCACTTGATATTTTTTCATGTCTTTGGTCAGGTGTGATTAGTTTTTAAATCAAGATGAACGTTCTCAGGGCTTTTCTATTTGCTTAACCGTAAGTTTCTTCAACGCGTTAAAGCAAGATCCTCCACAAAATCGGAAGATAGTGAATGGCTGCAGCCCATCTCCTATGTGATTTCTTGATTAAAAGACCCAGTTTACCCATTGGTTCTAGATTCTTTTTGTCAAGGAAAAAAAGAGGAGCGTGGCCCATCTTATACCTTTAGTCTCTCCACAACTCAAAAAATCGAAACATTGCCTTCAAGCATCAGAATATGGAACAGCCTTGCTAAAGATACGGATGAGGATTAGATGACCCACCCAGAGACATTCACCATTGACTTTTTTATTCTCACTGCTTTTTGCATTTGATTTAAATGGATGTCTTTGTCTCCCTAAATTTCCAGCAATCATATGTGTGCATGTATCCTAAAAGTATACTCTGAACCTGTATCCAGTGTTGTTTTGGCAGCTGTAATTTGAGAGTAACGCTGTCTTACAGTCTTAGAAAATGATAAAACAGGAAATTGAAAATTATTCATAATTTGAAATTAAATAACACATGCCCTATGTAAGGCTTATTCAGTAGAAATAATATTTTCCCAAGATGACTATAGACCCCAAGGTCAACATTCACCAAACGATAAATCGGCACAGTGCTGAAGATCTGTTCTGTTTTAGGAAATCTGTCTCCGTTCTTCTGTGGCAAATTCCAGAATAGCATTATTTTTTTCACACTTTTCTTTATTTAATCTAAATACCTGTCTTTGCTCCTTGTGCTAAGACTCATCTTTCTCCCCTGCTCTTGTTAAGTATCTTACTTCAGTGAGAGAAAGCAGAATGCACAGAGCGTTTTAGAGCATTTAGCTGCTAAACCTGTTACCAGCCTGTTTGGAATGATTTTTTTTTTTTGTCCTACAACTATATGCTTCAGTAAATTTTTTATTTTTTTTCATTGGTTGGTCAAAAGATGTATCTCTGAAGCTGGTGACAGTGAATCAGACAATCTATCCTTTGTTTTCCTGCATATCACTAGCAGAGCTTTTCCGCGAAGGAAATTTCTGAAGAATCAGTCAGCATAACATTGGTGGTTATTGTTTCTTCAAAGAGGTGAACAATCTCAAGTAAAACTTTCCTAGAAATAATTGACTGGCTCACGTGGAGAATTTCAGCTTCCATTATGTAAAAATTCTACCGAGAAAGTGTTTGCTATGTGTTGGGCAGAGCTGTTAGTGTTACCTAGAATTCTTGAAAATGACGGTGCGTACGTGGGTTAGATCTGCTATGAATGACTTTGTAGCAGAGACTTGTTTAAGGTTATGATATTTTTCTAAGTTCACGGGGTCAGTTGCACGCTGTGTCCACTTAAGGACTCTCTTTGCATTTTCTCCCCATTTTCCTGTCTCAGGTTTGTACTGTATCTTGTGCTCACGCTGGCAGCAGCTTTGCTGTTGGCTTCATGAGCCTGGCGCTTGGCACTATGACTACCCTAATAAATCCAGCAGGACTAGAGGGAGAATGTTTCAATCTATTTTTCTGGGGAAGCAGGGTTGTGTGTCTTTGCACCTCAGTGCTACTGGTTCGAATTGCACAGGTTAACCTAAAATCTGCTTCTCTGCGTGTTCTGTCTAACCTGGACTTATTAACTTCATTGCTATGCCTCCCCTGAACTTTCATTTCACTATCTCACCACCACAGAACAAAAGCAACCGTCATTTGTGTGGTCCAGCACATTGTCTTCAAGCAGGAACTAATCTGTTAAGGCAATGTACACATTAAGTCTTTCAGTAAGTGTGGGAAAGGAAAGCGCTCCCTGTAGCGGGTGAATGGTTTTACCATATTTTTCAAGTTCTGGGATATTAGGGCATACTCCTTTTTGGGAAGCTTGTTTTATAAATAATGAGAGTGTAATTTGATCAAGACAAGCTCTCCTATATATGTAAAGAAAAGAAAAGAAGGTCTTTTGACTTGATAGAATTATGACTGAATGGCCTGTAGGGTAGATATTTTCAAACATTATCATACTTTAATAAGAATCAAGAATAAAGTATGTTTATATGGTAACTACAGTAAGCATTCCATCAATGATTACCAAAATACTAACATATCTCTTTTGATGGTCAAATTTGGATTTTAAGCCATACGGAAAGCACCATAACTGTTTGAAGTTCTAATGTTTGTACTTGAGTTCATATTAAGCTATTTCATGTTGATAGACCCTTTAGATAAATTTTATATTATATTAAAGTGAGGATAATGTGGAAGGCAAATAAACCCTGAAAATGTAAGCAGTGTAACCATAACCCAAATAAAATAGTCAAACTAAGGAGGAATGCCTGTCACAGTCACAATAATGTCAAGATTGTATTTTACTTTAGTTGATAGAATTGGATGGCAACTCAAAATAGAGAAAAATGTTTCCAGACCAACAGTTTGGAGATCTTGGCTATGTATATGCAGTCAAGGGAAAGAGATTGATGGTATCAGATAGGAACTACAAGTAGGTTAAATAAGCATTCTTGTGACAGCTTGCCTGTAGAAATAATTAGTCCTTCAAAATCTGATTGTGTATAAATCCACAGTATAAATCTGGTCTTTTAAGGGCCTGAGCATTATAAATAAATAAGAAAGCCTAAAGCCTAACTGGCTAATGCCTGTGTTAATATCCCAGTATTCCTGTCAGTTCTATTCTGAATGAACTAATGCTGTTAGTGTTGTTTGCATGAATATTGCTGTATTAGTTACTTGTTGCAGTTACAGCTGTAACAGCTGATTATTTGTATATTAATATTCATCTCTAAACATTTTCTTCTTGCATACTGATATTTTACAATTCTTGTGTATTTTTAAGAAGTAAATGAAATCCGACACACAGCAAACTTTCTGGTACAGAAGAATCACTTTTGAATAGTTTACTGCAAGACATATGTAAAACCCGTTTTTATTAGTTCTTTGTGATCAAGTCACAAGAACGTGGGACTTTTTGTTGCTGTTGTTAAAAAAAAAAAAAGGGATGTGGTTAATTGATATAACTTACTGTAGCACCCTGATTGCTCCACCTGGTTTTTCTGTAGGCTTAAGTCTTTTCATTTGGATCGATACATGTTATAAGCTGAAATTTTTGACTGCACAGAAAATACATTTTTTTCTTTGGGCATAGTGGATCCCAGACGGATTTACAGGTGTGAATGGAGGAAGCTGTTAGAGAAATCTAGTTTATTTCTGGTAGTAAGTTTCAGGTAACTTACAGCTAACTTAATGATGCAGCTTTTAAAATCGATGTGCTTATATTACACATCTATATTACCTATAAGCATTGTAAAACTTCCATAAATTAGCATGAGCAGTCTAACATAAAAAAGTCGGGAAATTTGTTTATGCCTCAACTCCATTTTTGTGGTCAGGTTTCTTGTGTATTTCCAGCCAGAGCAGAATATTTTTATTTAGAGAACCTTGTCGAAGATTGCACAGAACAGACTCGTTTATGTATCACTGTAACTCAAATGAAGATGATGGTGAAGAGAACTTCCCCTTTCTCTCTTCAGGCTCTTAAAAATAGGTGATAAAATGAATGGGCAGAATTCTTTTAATTAAAATAGGGTACATGGAGTCATACTACAATTTCAACTAATAACCTGTAAAGAGCTTTTAGCCAGATACTGTCAATCACCTCTGAAAACATTCTCCATTCATTCAATGAGCTGCTTCTACAGCTTTTTCCAATTTGTTGGGGAGATAAGAGTTTAGAACAAAATTAGGAGTTCCAAAGTGAATCTTAAATTGGTCTGAAGAAAACAGACTTTTAAGATTAAAAAAAATAGAACTAATTAAGGACTTCTACCAAAGCCAGCTTTTCACTGTAGCACTTCTTTTTAAGCCTTTTTGGTGTAAAGAAGTAATTTAGTTCCCACATAATGGAAATGTGTGCATGGATGAAAGCTGGCTGGGTGAAACTCATCCAGATAAGACTGAAATGAAATTCAGTAGTGGCTTCAGGTTTCTTTCGCTTTGTGCCTTTGAGTGCCAAATTAGCTTGCTCGGCCTGTCACATATTTTTTAGATTTTTCAAGCAAGGTCGCTTACTATGGTTGCCAATGTCATCTTCGTGTAGGAATTAGGTTTTGTTGTATTCGTCGTCGTTTGCTGATCAAGCTAAGCTCGGTGGTGGTGGTGCATTGAATCAGGGGTCCATTTAAAATGCACATTGAGTCTCTGCTCTATGATTTTTTTCACAAGTGGCTGAAATGTAAACTGATGGGTTTTGGCATATTAAATCAACCACAGTGTATGCCCTTATGAGACACCGTGCGTGCAAAGTTGCCTGTTATGCTTGAATTGGCCCCATCTCTCTGGGGAAAAGGGAAGATAGTGGGAGCAGAAAATTGCCAGTATAAGGCTCTTAGTCTTCCTTGGTTTATTGTATCCCAGGTTTGGGAAGTTTTCCGTTATGTTTTCTCAAAACCTTCTTGGTATTTGCATGAAGTGCCAGGCAGATAAAAGGTTCAAATTGCCTGGATGTGAGGTGGAAGCACCTTTTTAAAGTCAGAATTTCCAACTTCTGAGCCCCCGAAAAAAGATTATAACTGAGATTTCTGGTAAGTCAGAATAGCTTACTTTTAAAACTGAAAGCTTTGTTGATTTGAAATATTTGATGAGCATCAATTGAATGTTCATTTCTCAAGTAATTATGGAGCTGAAGGAATGCACTTACTAACTGGAAAGGAGCAGTAAAAATATGCTGCATCTTATGCTAGTTTTCTGTATTCTTATCCACTGAAGACTAAATGTCCTGTGGTATTGGTTGTGCATCTGGTTTCAGGATGCTGGTGTTGGCACTGATGGAGCAGAGCTAATCTTGATCTGTTGGTCTTCTCTCTTAGCCTGCTGTCTTGTAAATATTGAATTTTTGCTACTGGAAAAAACAGGGAAAGAGGTGAAGCTACCCGTTTCCATTCACAGTTTCACACTGATGCTTAAGATCTCGATTTATAAGTTAACAACTTTTAGTAGTATTTTTTACTGCCATTTGCACTCTAGACTTGACTCAGTCCCCCTTTTGCATAGGGAAATGGTGTTTTAAGATGTAGGTTCAATTGTCAATCTGTAAAGGTATGACATTTTACTTACTCTTTTTTGTATGTTTTGGGATGGTTTTTTTTCTTTACAACAGCGAAGACAGTGTGAAATGCTGTTTGAATATGCCAAAATAGTCATTTTCATTCCAACAGGAAAGAAGAAATTTTGTGATGGAAGTGAATACATGTCATGCTTATATTTGCTGGGACAGTATTTACAAACTGATGCCTTTTTCTTCCAACAAAATTGAAACTTAATAAATTACTAATTAATTTGTTCCTGAAGGTGAAAAAGATTGGGTTTTTTGAAATAAATATAATAACTCACTCTTCCTTTCCTTTGTGCAGGTTGATGACATCGGGTTTTCTTTGAATCATCCTAATCAGTATTTTGCAGAGAGTCAAAGGCTATTAAGTGGTGGAAGAGAACCGAAGAAGGAGCTGAGTAATTCAGGAAACTCTCAACAAAAAAGTAATAGTCAGGAAAGCATGAATTCAAGTTCTACTCCCACCTCTTCAAATCCAACAGCTGATGCAGACCTGGAGGGACTGGAGGCATACTTCACTGAAGACTAAGCAGCTAGCGGTTTGTGGGGTTTGGTTGTTGGGGGGGGGGGTGTTCATTTGTTTCGTTTTTTCCTTCTTTGTTTCATTCTTTCCCTTCTCTAGCTGAATTTGTGCCTATACTAAGAAATATGCACTTCACTACCTGGAAGACATGGGCATTTAGTGCTTTGAATAGGGCTGAAGAAGAGAAAAATAGATACTGAAGCTGTAATTGCGTCCATAATTATTTTCGCTGGTTTAGGATACTGTTTCATATGGCATGTTGAAGGATGGGAAATGAAAGTTCCTCCCCAATTATGAGGTGATTTTTGTCTAACTTGTTTTCCTTCAAAAGGTTTTTTTTATCCCATTTGTGGTCACTTTTATATGTTTCTTCTTAATAAATAAATTGCAAAGCAAAAGTTTGTGGTATTTTCTTTTTAGCTGTACTTGGATGGTAATTAAGTAGGAGTTCTTATGATCAAAATTACCCTCTGGAGGAGTCTGTCTGTCTCTTTTCTTCATGAGGAGCTGATGGAAATCAGCTTCCTATTTGTCTACCTTGACACTAAATTTAGAGAGCAGGTTTTGGTGCTTGAAATAGAACATAAGCAGAGTTTAGATACCTGTACGTAGGAAGGTAATCCAAAAAGCTGATAATCCACCAACTGACTCATCTTGAAGAGGCTAAACGCTTATTAGTGTATATTCCTTTTCGGTTTTAAAGCTTCCTCAATGTCTGAGCGTGGCTGGAGCCTCCTGTGTTGTGCCGAGTGGCATTCAATCGAGTGGCGGCCAGTGCATGGTGGGTGGAAGCTCTGGGTAGAGCTGGTATTTTACATCACGCTGTTAGAGTGTTCTCCCAGGGATTTGAAAGGCCTGCATTTTATTTTATCTGATGTTCAAGGAGTTTCAAAACAGCATTGCCCCTTCTCTGGAGAGTGACCTAGCTGCTGGTATAACATATTGTTTGTTCTCTCTTCTCTGAATCCCAAAATGCAATGTGAGTAAACCACGCTGTATATAATTATCTGGCTGTAACGTGGAATTGCTAGACCAATAAAGAAAGAAGAGTAAGTAGAACATTTTTGGAGATGTGTAATATTACCCCAGGTGAACTCTAGAGAGAAGAGAGAACAATCCCCACGATCAGTATCCTACTCGTGATGAACAGCGTGGGACCCTGACTGTGTGCTGTTGATCCCAGGACCCCGAGGGGCGGTGGAAAGGTGTGTGAAATACTAGAGAAAGGGAGCCTGTGAGTATGTAACATCTGCTAGTTTTGTTTTGTTAGATGTTTTATTTTCTCTACAATAATTGGCTGATTTAGACTACTAAGACCGTGACTGGACTAAAGACTATCTGATTAATGTTGAGATTTTGGGCTGGCTGTAAATCTTTGGCTTCTCATATGTAGAGTGGACACACAACTCATATAGAATCACAGAATCGTAGAATTGCCTAGGTTGGAAGGGACCTTTGAGGTCATCTAGCCAAACCATCAACCTCAGTCTTCTCTAAACTAAAAAGACCCAAGTCCCTCAGTCTCTCCTCGTAAGAAGATGCTCCAGGCCCCCCATTATCTTTGTAGCCCTCTGCTGTACCCTCTCCAGCAGTTCTGGAACTGGGGAGCCCAGAACTGGACCCAGTGCTCCAGATGGGGCCTCACCAGGGGCAGCGCAAGGTACCTTGACCAGCTGCTTAGAAAACTCAGATGTCTATCTTACATGAAGCTGAATGCCCAGTGTATAGCTGCACGAGGAGATGATCAACTTGATTGGGACTAATGTTTTTAATTGTGTGAACTAAAATTAAGTGGTAGGAATATACTAAATGTACCTTATTTCTTCTCTCTACCAGTAAGTTGAAGGTTGTTGGCATTTCCTTATTTTAATTAAACCCAAACAAACATCACTACTGTATGCTATTCCTGGGTATTTTTGAAGAGTTTTAATTTTCAACTGTTGCTGAATGATTGTTTCGGGAATGGAAAGTTGGCTCTTCTCTATCCCCTAAATAAATAAATGCATTCGGCGTATCTCTTCAGTGTATCATGGTGTTAATGTCTTCCGGGCTCAGTGTGGTGAGAATCTTGCATGCAAATCCTTGAATGATGCTTAACCTAAATCTACTCTCTGGAAGAGTTTTTTTTTTTGCTTGTGTGGATAATTTGCAGCGCTTCGCTGAGCAGAATCTACCGTGTGAATTAGCTGTGTGGCCGGGGTCGCGCCTGCGGAGGGGAAATGATTAAAGCCATGGGTTACTCTGCATCTGTTTGTTCTGCCCGGTGGAAGACTGAAGTCTAATAAACATACACTTTTCAACCAGTCTCTGTGGGGTGCTGGTAAGAGACAGGTAAAATCTTAACTTCCCAAGGGTGAAGGAAAGAGCGTGAGCTTTCTGTTGGCAGTCGCTCCCACTGTTGCTCGCCATTCAGAGCAGCTGTCGGCACTGAAAGGAGTCCAGCCTGGCCCTTGGGGTCACAGAGTGGCTTTGGAAGAGGGAAGGGAGGGATAAAAGCGCCAATATGCTTATATTCTGTGTGGATGAACTGTTGCGGAGCAGCAAGCTAAGGGGGACACGGGCTGTTGGCTGCATGCATCCAAAAGAACCATCAGATCCCTAGAAAAACAAGAGGTCTTGTGGGTGACGTCTGAAGGACTTTGTTTATAACTCATGGTTATTAGAAGACAAATACCACCCACAAAAATATTCCTTTAGAGATTTTAATTTCTATGAATGCCCAGAATCACACTATCAGAAGAACTGTGACGTTAAACCTGGTTGTTTGGCATAAAAAAATATTTAAAATATCCTTATGCGTAAGCAAAATAGTATGAAGTGATCACTTCAGGGCGTAGTACTCATGATTACGGGCTGTGGTTACTATTCACAAGGACTAATGGATGCGTGATTCGACCCCAGGAGCTTTTTTGTCTTTGGCAGGCAGCAGGCCTTTCCATTTGCGGGTTCTCTCCGAGCAGGGTTTCGGTGGAAAACACTCCCCGCATGGGTTTTTGATGCCAGCTTTGCTCTTCAAAATAGGTTTGGCTGAATGGAAGCATTCAGATGAACTTCGCATTGTCATTGTCTCATTTTGTGTTCAGGGAATCAGGAAGAGGGAAAATATGCACCGGGAAAATGTGTAGACCTGTCTGCTTCCTTCATTGGTCTGTGGGAAGCCGAGGGTTCCTTAAATGATAACTTTTCACCAGAGTTACAGTATTTTGGTCGTTTTTTTTCCCAAAGAAGAACACAGTTTCCATTTCTCATCTCCCATCACTATACTGAGATGCCACGTGATGGGAATTCCTGTCCTGTGACTTTGGAGCATCGACAGGCTGGAGTGTGGCAAAAACAAGGCACCTGTCCCTGAAGGACAAAAACCGTCCCGATTCATTTAACCTGCTGCCGCTACAACACACTTTTCTCTATGGAAGATGCAGGTTGTAAGGAGCCCGTGGTGCAAAGTGCAGCACTTGGCGTCTTATTCACGTTTGAATACAAATCCGACAGCAGCTTCCACTGCTCAGCTTAAAAAACACTGGAAAAAAATATACTTTGAAATGATAAGGAAATGGTTGGTAGGTTATAATAATATTATTTTGTGTAATAATTTCCAGAGGAGGTATTGTGGCAAGGTCTCATTGTTCATGCTCTCATTGCACAAGAATAGAGCAAGACAGAATGTTTTATTATTTTTTTTTTGTCTTCAACAGCTTACAATTTAAATTATGAGATATTGTGATGAGTGAATGTAACAAATATGAGGGGTAGATGATTAAAAAAAAATGGAAAGGGCCGTGACCAGAAGGTGTTTTTACACAGATACGTTGTTGTATAAATTGAAGGTTTGAGGTGGGTTGTTAAAATAGACACCTTAATTATGTCCATGGTCTCAGCTGGCGACTTGCCTCTCCAATATGAGCTGGCAATTTACCACAGCTATTGTGGCAGAAACGGGTACCGAGGAAGGATTTGAAATCAATGAATACAAAGCAGGAAAACACATGAAATCAAATTGCATGCTAAATAACCCTGAGCTGAAGTCTGCGCCTCCCTCACTCTCCGAGTTCTCTTGCTGTCCACAAACTTTTCAGGGTCTTTGGCAATACAGAAGCTCTTGTTTGAACAGGGGCCCTCACTTGCCAGCCCTTCGTTTTGCGTTCTTGATGTGACATTGCAGCCATAACGAGAGGCATGGGAATCCTCGCTGCTCCTTGAAACCAGCTGGATGCTTCTGAATTTTAGGCAGGCGCGTGGGCTGAATTGCAAACTGTTTGCACCTTTCCAGCTGGTGATAACAACCTGAAGGACATTCATTTTAAATTTACACTGATGCACGTAGATGAAAATAGATCCAACAGCTTGGGTGGCCTGTCATGCACAGTATCGTTTCATAGACTTGATTTCAACTATCGATGTCCAAGCCATGGCTTAAGGAGAGTAACTGTTGTCCCTGTTGCTGATCAGGACGCTCCTTATGTTGAGTGTAGAAGCCTGTGAGTGACAGCAGTTCAAAAACCCCTGGCTGGGAAAGCTGTACGAGCGTTTCTGCATCTGCAAAACCAGCACAGATTCATTGATACCTGCCTGAGGAAAGGAGAAAGGAGGAGTTTCAGATGGTTAGCTGAGAAGGAGGGACAGCCAGCACAGACCAGTAGAACCAGGTGGTCCTTTTCCCCAGGGATCATTTCCATACATACTACTGCATGTACTGCACTTCTGCTTCACGTATACCTACATGAGAAGGATGCTTCGGTGTCTCACAAGACCTCCATTCATGATGTTCCTCCTCTCGGAATCCAGAAGGCTCTACCTGTTCCCTTGCCTGGGACTTTTGGAGAATGAAGAGCTCAGTTATTTATTTTTTCATTGTCCAAGTCTCCTGTACTCCCCCTTGTAACCTTTTTGCCAGCTTATAAAAGACCTTTTTATTAGGCTTTATGTTTTCTTTCTCAAAGACACACCTCTGTCATGTGAGCACTTTGACACATGGCAGCCCTGCTCCCATGTCCAACATTAACGGCAGGTGCAGATGGTTTGCGCGTTACTCCAAAAGAAACGCTTTAGAGTCAGGTTTCTCGTTGCAGAGCTTTCAGCTCTGCCTTGTTCAGGGAAAAACATCCACAGTAGCTGGCAATTCTAATTTGATAGGAGTAAAAATACATTGGCTTTGAGTGACACTGGGCTAATGCACATTGTGAGATGACATTTCAAATTTGTCATTTCAGCTATGTTAGCTCTTAGGTGTCACTTCATAATTATTTATAAAGATTATTTTAATGTATGGGGGTTTGGTGCACTAAATTACATTTATGAGTGATCGCAAGGGCATCTAGAGCCTGGATTTCCTTGCTTGTTTCAAAGCAAATAAAACTAAGTAAATATTAGGCAGACAAGCTAGTCGTGATTCCTCCTGTCTTGAAAGGCCTCCCGTTTGAAGGAAGTGCTGTAATTCAGGTGAGAAATACTGGAGCTGCTTGCAGTCCCTCAGTCACATCTCTAATTCTCAGAGCATAGAACAGCAGTAACAAGCTTGATATATCCGCATTGCCTATCCTGCATGTTATTTGTTCTGATAGGCAAATCTTAAATTTTCATAGTTATTGCTGCTGCTTTGAACTCCCTGAGCTTTCTGAATGGAGATGAGTGCGTTCGACCCGATGAAGCTGAGTGAGCGAGTCCTGTAGTTACCTAGCCCGTATCTCATCCCTGGCAGCTGTAACTGGCCGGATGCTCAGGAAAAGGAAGAGGACAAGGGGCAATGATTCTTCTACAGGCAGTCCATGAATTTTTAAAACAGGTTTTGAAGTAATGCATGTTTTTCACCTTTGTGTGCTTGTGTAACAGTAGTTCCCATGATGTGATGATGTGTGATGGGAAAAACCACTGCCTTTCTGTTGTTTTAAGCTGGGTGCCTTTATGTTGTATGATGAAGAAACAGCAACTAACTGTTCTTTTCACCTTTTCAATAGAACAGGTCCTCGCTGTCCTTCCTCGGTTATCGCTTTCCTAAACAGGAGAGTCCTGATGTGTTTAATAGTTCTTCACGTGGATGTCCTTCTATGCCTCTGATATTTCTTCTTCCCATGTCTTTTCTCTATGTGGTTTATCTCTAGCCCAGCCTTCGAGTTGTGTTTTCAGTCCCGGTGCTGCTCGGTCACTGTTGCAACGTGGCTGATGAGTCTCACCACGCACCCAGAGGCAGGAGTTCACATCTCACCTGGAACCTGGATGAAGGCTGCTGCCAGCTGACTCGGCTGTGAGTGGGTACTCAGTAATTTCGGCTGGGGGTAACCAAAGGTGGCTGGACACAATGCAGAGAAAATCACTCTCTTGTGTTTTCTTGGTTCCAGAAACTGAGATGCCTCAAACACGTCTACCTGATAAGGATCTGCAGAGCACCTCCGAGGAGAAAGAC
>VXAK01007271.1:0-24846 GCA_013399435.1 Arenaria interpres
ACAACAACAACAACAAAACATAATTTTGTGGTGCTGCGTCCTAAAAGCCGCCCAGAGCGGCCGTTCTGCTCAGCCCCGCTGCCGGCAACGCGCATGAGGGACGGGCCCGGGCCTGGGGTTTATTTCCTTCCCCACGCGCCTGCCGTGCCTTCGGGTGCTTCGCTCTGTCGCTTCCAACCCGGTGACCGGTCCCCTACCGGCGGCAGCTAAATTATATATATACTTCATTTTCTTTTCGGCCGTATGGTCTTCTTGGCGCCCACGGGTCTCTGCTGTTGGGCCTGCCGCTGCCAAGCACCCCGAGGGCCGGGTGGGAGAGTGCCCAGGCGGGCCTTGCCTTGCTGGCCTGAGGGCAGGCCTGGTGCTGGGGGGCTCGGGGCGCTGAAGTGGGGTGGCAGTAGCGCTGGTGGAGGGGATCACGGCCTTATGGCTTCCGCTGATGCCCAGGAGGCGCGGGATGGGGGTTCCCCCTCTTTCCGAAGTCGAGTTTGTCACCCAACATCATCTTCTTCCTCCGTGGTGACTGTGCAGCAAGAGATTCCGAATCCTTTTGAAGAAAATATTTTGCCTTACACGGCAAGGGGTCCGCCGGGAAGTGGACCAAAATGTGTGCTTCCCGCCTTCCGTTTTTGTACCGCCAAAAATGTCTACACATCAGGCATTGCAATACTCCAGCCTTCAGCCCGCTTGTGCGTTTCAGAATTTTCACAGTCAGCAAGTTCATAGTCAGCGTTCCAGTGAGAGTTGGGCCTCTAAAAATCATTTAAAAATCTGGAGGTAAAACACCTACCTAATTACAAAAACTACCTCTTCTCATGTGTCTAAATCTTACAGCACCAAAAATGCTTTTAAAAGATTGGTCATGAGCACCCTTCACTAGGCAGCGGAGCCCTTCCAACTCCTCTGAAATAGAGGACGTTCACCACGTGCCAGGATCAAGTCTTGACATTTAGAAGTATGGCTGCCAAGTCTGCAGAAGCTTAAATGCTTGTCACCCGAGTGCTTGAAAGCTGTGCAAGAACAGAAGAAAACAACTCGCTCCGCAGAGCTGCAAGCATCTCTGGAAACATGATGGGCAAGCTCAGCAGATTTTACCACCACATCCGCAACCTGGAGAAGGACTAGTACAGTTATAAAATAAACACTGTACCTGACAAAAATTGAATTCTGAAGATGGCAGTAGGATTCTCTGTTCCTTGCCGCCCTCCATGAGTTTGGCATCAGGTACAGAGCTTCAAACGGAATTGGTATTTAACACCTTAGAAGGCAAACGCATACAGCCTTTTGGTAGACACAGTCCTTCCTCTTTTGGAGGCCAATTTGCTGGTGATGTTTGTCAAAGCTTCATCACTCTTCACTCGTGCTTGCCCATTAGTCTTCAGTGAATTTGTGTGGCTGGAAGGAGGGCAGAGTTTGGTTTGCTAAGCTACAGCAATATGTGTATATGTACACACTTAACTCTTTACATAACTAATCACTCTGTATTTCTGCACAGTTTTGCAGCATTCTGACAAGATCCATGAAATTCAAAAGTTTAAGAGAAAGTGCACTATAACTTGCCACTTTTAAATGATGTGAATTAAGATCAGAATGTCAATGTCATTCTATTTTCCTATCTTTTGTCACTTCTGACACAGCCTTGATGGGTCTTTAAATATAGGCTGTTTTGTATTTAAAGTTCCTTGTTTTTTCCTTCTTTTATGAAAAATCTTTTATGGTAGGTTATATAACCTGTACTATTATCTAGCAAGTGGAGAAGGTAGCTCTTAAATGTTTTACACATCTTGCTAAAGATTTCTCATAAGTGAATCGACTGCAAGAAATATTTAGGCAGTTTTATATGCACAGTCAGTGTGCTGAGTTTTGACTGGTGTAGAAAAACCTTTATGAAATATCACAGAGGAGCCTGGGGCTGCAAAATGTCGCATCCATTCTTTTTCTCCTGATATCAAGAAAAGCAACTGGTTATTTCACTCTTGTTAATTCAGAACTAGTCTGCTTTTGTTTACACTCAAAGTCTAAGGTCTGAAATGAACAGAACAGTGTGTGCTTATATATGCATTTTACAGGATAGGTGAAAAAGAAACTCTCTTTTCCAGCTAAGATTTTCTACCCACTTTCAGATTCTGGTGACTTTTTTTATAGTCAAGTCATAACCTTAATACAGAGATTTATCAGTGCCAGAGGACCTTTAATAAAGGGTGCAATCCTGAGGCCATTTTGTATGTAACCCCACAGATTTCCTGTCTGGAATGACTGTAGCCGAAGACCAAGAGAGTTGTGCCGAGCCCTGCAATTTATTACGGTTTATTTTGGGACCAAGTTACTAGGTCACCATGCTTTGTCAGCTGTGTACTCACAGACACACACACATACACTCACACTCACAAAAATAAAGGTGTTAAACTGATAAATCAATCAGTTCAAAATGCCTGGGAGTAAATCTTACATCAGTACTACCTTTTTAAGTGCACTGTGTAACCAGTGCTCTTCTTATCTTTCAAAAGGATAAACTCAGTGAGGTTCTCAGTTGAATGGGCACCAAGTTCTCTCTGCTTAAAACTTTTAATTATGGTGTTAAGCCAGGTTTTACTGGTAGAAGAATGTAACAGCATGACACCCGGTTTATGTTCTTGTGTTTTACAAGTGCTATCAAGTGACCCTGTCTCAGTAAGTACCTAAAGCTTTCTAAATTAGTGATTAGTGACCTTAGGGATATGTTGTAGCTAGTATGCACATTAAGAAAATTTTTGATAGGATGTATAATACAATGATTTATACGTCAGTTTCTATGTAGCTGTCTCACAAAACAAGGAGTTTTGCATGTTCCAAACTATTTTTCAGTAAAGTCTTTACGTTATTCTTTAACGTTGCCAAAGTCCCATTATATTTAGTTGTTTTTTAGGCATTGGTGTTTTGGATTCATAGTCTTACCTTATTTCTGCTTGATTCATTGCATGCAAGCTTCTTGCAGTGACACAGTTCCACTTATAAGAAAGAAGCTCGCTTGAGATATGGCATGAAAAAATCTGTTAAAGTCCAGAGAAGTGTTTTTGGTTTGGTTTTGTTTTGTTTTTTCTGCAGGAAGAATAGCATTTTAGGGCCCATCACATACTGGAAGCTGAATTTACAAACTTGTGCAATACAGAGGCTTAGGCAGATACTTGAAATTAAAGCAATTTTTCCTAGACAATGCTCCCTTTCTCATTGAAATCTATGAACTAGCAATAAGGAATTTTTTTTTTTTTTCCCATGGAAAACTCATGATGAATTCTTTGGGAAGAAAACTCCCTCAGAGAAGTGCTATGTCATTATTAAGTTGCGTTTACGCCTTTTCATTAGATTTGAGATGTGAATGCTACCTAGGTATCCCTCCCTTTCTTCAAGGGAGTGACTTAGTCTTGAGGCCCACCCGCAGCATTTGCTAAAGGCTTATTATCCCACATTTGGTGGCAATGTTCTTCTAGCTTGCAATAAACAAGGAAATGTGTGCAATATGGCTTGAACTGACATAGCGGCACCCAAAAAAACCACATTGTCACACAATTATACCTCATAGTCATGTTGCAGCTAGGTAACCAGTTACACTCCTGAGGAGAATATGACAATATTTCTTAGTGCATTCTATGCATGGGAACCATGTTAATCTCAGTAACTTAAAGTCGCCCCAGTTCATTTGCAGCATTAGATCAAAATCTTTCTCAGCTTCAAAACATTAATTGAATAGTTTAATAAGAAGTGTGGGGTCGTCTAAGCACTGAAAGCTAGAGCTACAGCGAGGAAGAAGTCATCTGCTCACACGACACAGCCTTCCTTGCATTCACCCCCAATATAAGAAGGACAAGGATTTCCCTCTCAGGAGTGATGACTGTGTGAAAACACATGGTTTACCATTTTACCCAGCCTTTAAACTTCTCTAACCCGGTTTCAGTGCTTACTGCGTTAGGAGCCTGCTACCAGTATTAGAAGATAAGGAGAATGGATTTAGCATGCCTTCGTGCTACCCAAGATGCAGTCCATGGCCCTGAAGGTTAAGCAAGCTATCCCAGCCCTCACAGAACCATTAATTAAAGTCACCGTTTCGCCTCTGGCACATACTAATTACTGAATAAACCCAGTTCTTTAAGTCTTTGACTCAAGATTTCTTAGATGTAATGAGTACTACTCCACATTATTCAAAACTTTAAATTTTAAAAAGTAAATATTAACTTGAAAAGGGGATTTTTGTCACACAATGTTGGTAAAAGAAAAAGTACCACTGTTTGGAAATTAACGTTGTCAAATGATTTGTATTTTGTCCTGCAAGAAAACCGTGTAAACCAATTTAATTTTACAAGTTCAAGGTGCATTAAGTAGGATGAGGAAAGCCATACTGAAAGGTAAGAGGTCAAAACAAAGAAAAATAATTTAAAATTAATGTAATATATCTTTAGTTTAATGTTCTTTTTTATTGACCCTTTTACATTTCTGTATTTTGGCAAAAGTGAGTAAACCGAGCAGCACAAAAATATTATAGAGCAAAAATTCAAAGAAGATTTTTAACTTATTTTTAGAGTGTAAATAAGATTTTGCACTTCTCTTTTTCACATCAAATACTGCAAATTTCCTGGTTGCTCTGAAAGGATAAAGACACCATTTCTTTTTTTAATCTTCAGTTGTATATTGACATTGTCTTGCGTGGTTGTCATTGTACTGCAGCATCAGCAAACACCAGGAGTTGGAAGTTTAGATGCTGCGTATTGTGGAACAGTTTTATTTTCTTTACACCTTCCCCAGGAGCAACACTGATGAGTAAGATGTACACACCTCTTTTAGTAGCTATGGAATTACTATATAAAAAGATTAATGTCTTCAGCAGAGACTGATTTCAACAAATAGCTGCTGTATATATGTTTGTTCTTCTAAAAGAATGGAAAGCTCTAATTTGACAGCAGTGTTTTTTCATCTGATGAACAACCAGGGTTGTGCTCTAAAATACACTTTTCCTTCCTAAGAAATGGGAAGAATAATTCCTCTCCAGTTATTATTCAGAATGGAAATAGTCAAGATGATGTGCTGCAAGTAAATTTATTAGTTACACTGTAAACTTCCTGCTGTCTTACAGAAGTCCAGGCAGTTTTAAACTTATAGTGTATTTCAGCATTGAAACTTTAAAATGGTAAATGGATTTTGAGAACCACTGAATGCATTCTGCTTCTATTTCTATGTTTAATTGATTAATGTTCAGTGACTCTGTTATTTGGACATGGACATATCCATGGAAGTAGCAATCCTTCCTTCAGAAAATGGCCAACATTGGGCTTTTATAGATTATATGCATATTTTGGGGTGATGTGAAAAATATTGCCAAGTCATCAGACTATGTCAAAGCAGCATGTGTGGTTGCCTTTATTGTTATCCCTGCTCACCTGGGTCTGGAGAGCTGACAGTTTATGCTCTCCTAGCACAAATTACATCATCATGTTGCAGTGTTGCCTTTCTTGTCCCTGACACATTTCTTTTTCCTGCCCTCAGTGCTCGAGAACAGTCCAGTGGAGAGTCCCGAGTATCGTCCATGGGATGGAGACCTGCCATCAGTCTCCTGGAGCGGAGCAAAATGGAGTCTGGAAGTGATGAGATTCTGTCCTGTGTTCTAGCTTTGATTTATAGTAGGGGTCACAGTCTGGTCTCCAGGAAAACCGAGTGCAAACAATGCGATTCTCTTCACTGGATCCTGGTGAATTGACCTTCACAATCCACAGTTAAAGAAAGCAAAGAGGAAATGATTGTTATTTGAAGGACTCTTTCTATCTCTGTAACTGGGCATACATGCAGTGATCCTCACTCCAGGGACTCCAGGTATCAGCCAGTCCTTTAACCCACACCTGTCTCAAAGGTAAACAGCGATGTTTTGTTCCTGATAACTAATCCTTTTGATGAGGCAATCGCATGAACCTCTGTAAAGTTTACTTAAGGAAACAGTGAATGGGGATTTACTCCCTAATTGCTTGTAGCTCAAGTGACTCCATCGGGTTTATTGGCACTGCTTTGGATGAACAGCGATATAAAAGAGAGGAGGAATACAACCCACAGGGTCAAACTGATTGGAAAATAAACTCGAAGGGCAATCAAATCACTTGTTTTCTGAACAACCTGCAAGAAGTATTGGATTGGACTTCATGTGAGCTGGCTGAAAACAAAACAAGGAGTAGTTTACTAAGCAAACTTTTTTTTTTTTAACCTTTTTTTTTTTTTTTTGCTTTTAAGAATTGAAATGGTGCCTGCAAAAAGGAGGCATAGAGTAAAGCTGAAGATAGTAAATGACTTGTACCCCCTTTAACAACACGCAGTCACTTCCTGCAATCAAAACCATGCTAGCATGTGGCCTGTTCAAATAAAAATTACTGGACCAGAGCCAAACACAAAAAAGTAATTGATAATGTGGTTTTTCAGAACCCACCCATTCATCAAATGTGTCACTCCTCCATAATATTTTATTGCCCCTTCTGAAGAAAGATCTTTAAAATTCATTGTGTGCACTTAAAAACAAAGTGTCCTTGTCCTGGTTTATAACGATTCTCTTTTAGCTTGGGTTTGTTTTGTTATTTAATTACATTCTCTTCTATCATGCATTTTTGTACAGATAGTTGCTGGAAATTTCTGCTGCTCTTAAACAAAGACTCTTTTGTGCTGTATGAGCTTACATTTTCCTTGGATTCTGTTGTGCTGGTGTCTTTTCACTAACTTCAGCGCTGGACTATTGTAGTCATAGCTTCACTAACTAGACTGTAACAAACAGATTCATTGGCCCTTTTTCTGGGCTGCATCTTATTAAACGATCTGTGGGAAATGTTCTTTACATTCTGAAGACTTATGTGCTAATACAAACAATAAATTAACCTTAACTAGAGGAAGCTTTGAGACTCCTAATATGGTAACCTAGCAGAAACCGGAGTTTGTAAAAGCTTTCAACCTACCAAATTTTTTTCATGGATATTTTTGTTAAAATATGCTGTACCTATTTTCTATACCAACCTTTTGCTATTGCCTTTACCAATCAGATACTATGAATAAGTCTCTGTAATTTCTTATTACAAGTTAGCAAGAGAGATATACATACTAGATTCATTCACTTGAATTGATATATTTCTTTTTCCCCACAATTAAAGAACAACAGTGAACACAACTGTGGGAAGATTATTACTCTGAATTAGAGGGCAGTGTTCACAGATCTATTGTACGAGTTATATAGGGGCTATATTTGAGGGATGATAACCCTCAAATTACAGACCGCAATCTAGTTAAGAGGTCAAGTACTATGGTGCTAATTAACTCGTAAAGAAGTGCTTTGGATTCTAACATTTAGACTGCTTTTTCATATTATTAAGTGTTAGAGCTCACAACTTGTGTACTGAGAAGAATGCAGGTACTTCTGACGACACAGAGGTGACAATGGACGTGCATTTCTAGTAATGGAGAAGAACAGGGGGCATACCTGAATGAAGAGGGACCATCCCTACGTCCCTCAAATGAGATGTGCATGGAGGGAGGAGGTTGTATTCACACTCTCTGTCTAATGATCCTTTCACTTCAGGGAATTCTTTAGCTATAAATTTACACTGAGTATGTTTCTAAATGCAAGGGAAGTGCATCACCTACTCCCCTCCCTGGAAACTGAAGGCCTCAAAAGAATAAAAAAAGAATTTTACAGATTCTCCACCTAGGACTGATTAGCTAAAATGCAATAACCTCGGCTCAAAGTCTGATTTGTCAAACAGAATGTCTAGATCTTTGAATCAGATATCAAATCAAAGTAGGGAGCAAATAAATGGGTATTAAAAGTGTGTTACCAGCTCTGCCACTCACTGCCTGGCTTTGGACAATTTATTTTCAGTTTTGCTAAGGAAGTGTGATGAGACTTGCTGTAATTAATATTTGTACAGGGCTGTGGAATCTGTAAATTATTTATTATATTTCAGGAAGAGTCTTCAAGGTTAGTTCGTGTAAATCCAGGAACCCTTGCAAAGACATGAAATTCGTGTGCCCCTTGGCTTTTACAGAATTGCAGGGGTTTTACTGTCATCAACACTTGTTCTAGTCTCACACTAACTACAAATCTGACAGTGTCTGAGAAGCAGCCCCAAGAAGCTCTGATGTAAAAGTTGTAAGTCAACAGAATGCTTTAAGCATTTGCTTAAGTTCGAGCCCATGAATTGTGATATTAATTCAGCGGAGCTAGTCACTAGATTAAAATCAAGCTTATGCCTAAATGCCTTGCTGGACTTTTACCAGATAGCTAGGTTTATGATTTAGGTATCTTTCTTGCTGAGATCAGATCTCCTGATTTAAGACTTTATGGTCCAGCTGAAAGCGGTTGTGGACTTAGATTTCTATGGACGTCAGTTTGGGGCAAGAGATCTCTCAATATGCACAGGTACTTTTACTTATCTAAACATTGACTGATTTCTGTTTAGTCCTCTAAACTTTCCAAATGCTACTGTGTATGACTCATACTCTTGTAGCTCAAATTTAGTCATATTATTCTCTCAACACAAGGCTCAAACCTATAGTGCTATAAACCATCATGCCTCAGGCAACTGCAATAAGGCTACTGTAGTTTACATGTCTGAAGATCTGGCTCCTGCTCAAATACTACTTTTAATGTCAGTGTTACCATTTGTAGTATAGTACATAAGTAATGTGTGTAGAAGCATATGCTGCATCTTCCACTTATGGAGCAGTCTCAATTAATTGCACGGAGCCTATTGCAGATAAGAGGCACTACTGAACAGTGCATATTGCCTTGCAGTATCAGGCTTGTAATCTGTATTTTAAAACTGAAAAATAAGTCTTTTACTTTAAAGTAGGTATTTGGGGACCTATCGCCATAAAAGCAAATCTCTGCATACTCGTAAGATTCCAAGGTGTAATTTAAAACAATATAAGGTAACAAGTAACAAGAAGTGGGTTTTTTAGGTAAAAATAATCCTCTGGTGTTTTACCCAGCACCATTCCAAGCAGTGGTCTGAAATTTACTGTCACAGGTCGATATTGAAAAGATGAGTGATTCATTTGCATTACGGGTTGCTTTGCTTCCTATTGAATAGGTAAAGGTGTAGGCCACTGAACATCTGTGATACAGAAATATTTGTACTGGAAAGGTGCTGCTTTTTTAATTACCACGTTAAAATATCAATCACTCAGTATGCTGCAGGCAATTTCTACTTCTTTCTGATTAGCTTCTGGGAATACATTATTTACATTTGATATGACAATTTAGTTTTTAAGAAATGTGCAGTATGGCAACAATGAATAAAAATTTGTTTCAGTCTTTTGGGATAAAGGGTTTTATTATTATCCTAAACAATAGAACTTCCATTAAAAACAGAATAGATTTTTTTCCAATAGTAATCTCATTTGAATGTTTTGATTTATCAAAGTATTTCATGTTTACTTAAAAAACACATTTTCTGCTCCCTGGAGGAGTCCATAATGCACTCAGTAAAGATTGAGCATCAGAAAAAATGCACTCAAATGACAGAGTAAAATTCAGGAAAAGCTGTTCTGGTTTTGCTTTAGTAGATATGCATGTTGTTGAACATTAGTGATATACATTTTATGCATATGTTGCACATTTCCTTTGGTGGTCATCTGAATAATGTACCTTTTATTCAAAGTGTAGCACGTATACTCTCTCATTCAAAGATACTGCTGCTGTGTATTGTAATATTAAAATCTCACATATTTCAACTAAGAGAAGAAGTACGCCTTTGGAGAACGGTAATTCTTTTCACCAGTGAAACTACCTGAGAAGTTGCATGTGACTAAACTGGAGTTAGGGCATTTTCTTAATAGTTAATTTGATAAAATCCAAATAGTTTATGTATGACTTAAACTTTGCCTGACTGGAAAATAGCATTGCTCATTAATGAATAGCAAATCCACACAACAACTTAGGACAGGAATTGAAGAATTCTCTACCTATATGAAATTACAAAGGGAATTTAGAGAGCTAAAATGCAATTATTAGAATTGGAACACGGCCAAGATCCTTGGGTTAACTTCTCTGTTCCTATTAGAAGCTATATATTAGATCCCATTTCTTATCTGTCTTTGCTGTACATTTGCAGCATTTTTTTAGAAAATTCTGAAATATTTTTTTTTCTCTTTTCATTTAAAGAGAATGAGAGTTTCAGTGGCTGGACATTTAAAAGCTTGTAGGTATGCTTGATCTTCAGCAGCTAAGCAACCTGTATTTAAACAGTGGTGCCAGTTTAAAAACAGTATCACTGAGAAGTTTCCAGGGCTTTGGTAGACAGGGTGAAATGACTAGATATGGTCAAGACTTAACAGAGTTTTATATTACCTCTAAAACATAGCATGAAGTCCTTAGCCTGTCAGATCCTCAGTAAAACTCTCACTGACCTTGGTGAAGGGAGGATTTCAGAATGACACTGCTGGTGCTTACATTTTTAGCACCAATTGTGCAGTACTTGGTATTTTTATTATGTTCTCAGCTCCAAGTCTTGTTTGTCATGAAACTCTCAACTTCATTTCTAGAAAGTCTGGTGCTAGGGCCAAATCTACAAAATTGGGTTTGCCCCAGATTCAACGAGAATGTTTGGTGCCCTGTGAAGACACGTTTGTGGATCTTAATTTTAGACAACCACGCTTTGTATCTTGCTCCCTCGTTAGTCTTGAAGTCCACACTTGCAGTTAGCTGAGTGCTTGCACAGCTAAAGCAGGAGGTGCCTCAGGTCCCCAGGTTGCTCTGGCCTTGGCATACTCATCCTCTGGCTGCTCAGAGTTTTGTCTCAGATGCACCAGGCAATACCTCTGCAACGGCAGATCTAGACAAGCTGATGTGCACTCTCCACCTAAACGTGAAAGTTTCTAAAATCACTGGAGCTGTAAATTACCAAGACAAGCAATATTTAGGACATTTTGGGCATTTCTCACTAGCTGTCTTTTAGACAGCTCTCTCACACTGGCGATGGTGAGTAACATCATGGCCAAAACACGTCTCTATTGCAGGCACAGAAACAGCCACCTTGCCAAGCCAGAACTAGAAATACAGAGGAACATAGTTCAAATTCAGCTCTGTAGTGCTTCAAAAGAGTGCTGAACTGTGCCAAGTACATTGTCAAGTGGGAGCTGGTGTGAACTCTGGATCTCGGACTCATGCTTCCTTTCTCTAAACCCCTCCATGTATTGGGGACTAGGGAACAGATCCAGAGCTGTGGATCTGCTAAAGTGCCTTAATTTTTTTTTTTTTTTTTAATTAACCTTTGATTCTCTAATTGCAGAGAAGAAGTTTGGACACAACCTCTTAAAGAAGACGCTCACAGGACATCTGAAAAGAACTTAAATTGTGCATTTGAACAAGCACCAAAAAAATCCTTATTATTTTTAACACAAGTAGATAACTTTTTGGCCCAAGTAATGAGTTTTAAGCACTTAGCATGCAAAATATGGAAGATAGTTATCTGCATAAGGCTGTTCCTTCTTCCTGAGCAGAAGGTAGAGGTGTTCCAATTGGACACTGGCTATAATAAGTATCGTCAGTAAGCATCCCAAAAAAGTTTTCCCTCTTAGTACAAACTGAGATTTGACAGGGTCAAGAAAAAGTTGATACAATATGTCTGGTGGCTGTATTGCATCAAACTTTACTTTTGGCATTTGTGGACACTAGAAGATTTTAAATCATTATTGCAAGTCCTTCAAAAAATGAAAGTTCCTTTCATCTAAATGCACTATTTTGTAGCCCAGCCCTATAGCAGAAGAGCATAAGACTACATAATAATATGTACCTCTAGTCATTAATGAAAACCCAGAATACATACAGGAATTACATTATAGGCTTAGTTCACTAGGCCAAAATTAGCTGTTTCCATTTAATCCATTTATCTCTATATGTATTTCTCCTGCACTAATCATTAGAGCACTAAGTCTGAGTGTTTCTGTGTTAACGGAGAGTATCTCCCTGGAGCGCAATCAGGTTCCTGCCATTGATATGCATATCTGAAAGGTTCTGAAGTTTTTAGCCTTCCTGTAGTAAATAGTTTACTTGTAATTGATACCTATCTTAGCCACAAGAACACCCAAGGTTTCTTGTTTAAAGAACAGACAAAAATGAAGGACTGAAAACTAAAGAAAAACAGAAACACATCTTTCTTTATACCTTATTTGAGTGAATGTGTACGGTTCTTTGATCATATCAAAAGAAAACTGTTGATGATGTGCTGAAAAATAAAACAACATAACATATGGCTGAAAGCATATCAGAGTAGTATTTCTGTTTTTACACCAATTTCTACTGAATTTTCCTGAAGCGGATTTGCTAATATTTTACAAAATATATTGATTTTTTCTGATTTTGCTATTTGCTGTTATGACAGTTTTGGAAAGAACTAATACTTTTAAGTAGTCTATTGTTGTCATACACTTCTTTAAGCTTCTTTGACACTGAAATGCTTGCTGGGTTAATTGTGGAAAATACTAATTACAAACCACTGTTTGATAAACATAGCGTATGAGTTTTAAACAAGGTATATGCCCTGTACCGTATGCCCAGGAGTGGCTGACTACAAAAGTACAAGATAAATTCAGACGCAGTGATACTCCGTTCCATGCAATCGTTGGGAAGGTTCATGTGATAGATGCCATATGATGAGCTGGGGTGTTTCACACTCTGATGCTGGAGGTACCGATTCCTATGGAAGCAAGAAGTAGACTGTTCCCAGTCACTGTGGTTAAGGACATCTTTACCTGTTCAAGATGAGAGACGTAGCAGGAATCTCCAAACTCTGTGTATGATAGTCTGATCTGTTACTTTTTAAAAGGCTATAGGATTTTTCATTTCGTATTGGTCTCCCTAGTGCAAAGACATTAATAAGTAATAATGTGCAGGGTGAAGATCACAAACAGGTACTTCTTAGAATCTATTGCCACACTAGCAGAATTTCAAAGAAATATATCTTTCAACAACAGGAACGAGTTTAGGTAACTTCATTTGGCTTTATTGTTCCCTTTAAATAAACTCATGTGATATAAGTCTTTTATGCACTTAAGGAAGAGTGCTGATCTAAATAAATTGTACATAATTATCCACATATAAATTCTTATTACAAGTAATATTTATTATTATGAATGATCATCGAGTAGAAGTACTGTCACGGGTTTCAGTCTTGCATTTTGGAATCAGTCTAAGTTTTTAACAAGTAAATCCCAGTTTATTTCCTCAGAAGATTTTAAAACATAGATGAGTGGTGGTGTTGCTATTTGCATAGCAGGAAACTAACGGTAGCCAAATGGAATGACCTGCTTGTGGCAACACAGGGAGCTAATGGCATAGCCTGGAAAAGAAATGGAGCATCCCAAAGATCCTGTGGACTCAGCTGCCTTTCATTGTTATATTTTCCCTCTATGGAAACTATTTTTTTTTCCTGAGTGTCGGGTTAAGTAGTAGTCAGGAGTTATTGAAGAAGCAGGGAGATTAAAAGAGGGAGAGTTTAAATTTTGCAATGGTCGTACTTAAAGGCTGTATATGGAGGAAACACATCTATTTCATACTCTGCATTTTAAAAAGCCACTATACAATGACAGCTTGTACCTTTGTGCAATGCAAGAAAACTAATAATTGAAAACCTCTGAAGAGCTCATGTCATGTTTTTAATGTATTCCTGTTCAGTGTTCTGAGTAGAAGTTTTGTTGTTGCTATGGGTAGGGGATAGATTGAACTGATTACATACTGTGTTATAAATAAGTGTATTTTGTTCCCTGAGAAATGATTCTTCCTTCAGTAATAGGAAAAATAAACAAAGGGAAAAGGGTACATTTAAGGTTGCTGTCAAGTCATAGCTATTCCTAGGCTTTCAGATTTCTGTTCTCAGCTACAACATTCTAACTATAAAATATTTTCCTTTTAGTTTTAAATCCAATTTCTAAATGGTTTAAGGAGAGACTTTTCCAAGTTAACCTGAAGCTATGCAATTGCTGGATAAGGCCTTTGTCTGCCGGAACAGCAGGAAAAGTTGGGAAAAATGTGGCTTTAATCTGTGTTTGCACTCCTGTGATTTTCGGACTGGCAGGAGCCAGATTGGGTTTGGCATACATTAGATCCATCTAAAACTGTTCTGTCATTGCTGACTACCTGAGACTCTGTGGGATCACTCATAACTGAAGGTCAAGTACAGTGGGCCATGCTCTGGAAAGGTGCTCTAACAAATGGGTAATCCTCGGCAAGCCACCTAAGTTAGTTTTCCAGATGGTTTATACCGCCTGAACAGAGGCAAAAAATGTCACACTCCAGGTGTAATAGCAGCATTTGCTTTGAATAAACAGTTCTGCTTCGAATAAACTTGCTTGGAGAACAAATAGTGTTGCAGGGGCTCTCTGGCTTCAGTGCAAGGTGCGAACCATGGGCAAATGAATCTGGTTAATGCCTTTAACCAGTTGAAGTTCACATTGCTGCAACTACACTGCCGTTGAGATCAAAGTTAATTTAAATCTATCTTAACTGCATTTACACAAATTGCAGTCACATGTTGTACTGCGGAGTAGACTCAGCACTGGTCATGCAATATCCACTGTCTTTCAGGTTTTTTGGGTTTTTTTTGTGTTGTTTTTTTTTCCTAGACCAATCCTGTCTTTGCATTTGAAATGAGCAATTGATCTGGTTCTGTACTGTGCCATTAAAAGATACACCACAACTTGCATAGTGGCTGGTAATGCCCATATCAATTCATGTGACAATCTTACAGTTAAATCTTAGCTGCAGTTGTCACTAATTATCAGGAGAACTTTTTGGTGCCTTTTCTCTTATTCAGAATTTTTAGCCTTGCTTTCTATGTAAACAGCATCTTCATATTGCCAGTAATGATAATGAGTAAGAGAAAGTCAAATTTTTACAGCCTTGTTATCTCAGTGGGCTTTTAAAGGTCCACAGCACTTCAGAAAAAACCAAACCAAACCAAATCAAAACCAGAAAAACATGGAGGGAGATATTTAATCTTTAATTTCTGCACTGAAATGCAGCCACATGTAGCACAAGACGAAATGTGGTGCTTATTAAGCTACACAGAGCTGAACTACACAGTCATCCAGGAGAGAAAAGGAAGCAGAGAACAGTATCAGTCAAACCATATGGGGAAGTTCAGGTAGACCTCGAAACCCAAGCTGCAATTTAGCCACAACACTGACATTCACAAACATCTCCTTGGAAAGTACCGTAATGTCTATAGTGCCCACAAATACATATATATTTTCCCTCAGCTAAAAGGCACTGCACCCAAAGCTGTTGTCAAGAAGTTGAACAAAGGGACTATTTACGCGACCAGCTATACCATTTCCTGCAGCATTTCAGTTTCTATTGATAGCTCTTTAAAGGGCTACGTTTATCAAAATGAAAAATAATAGTTACGTTATTTCATTATAAAGTGGTAAACTTCTGTTTCTGAGCTCATATTAAAGTGTTCCTGGAAGAAGAGAAAGAGATACCACTTATTCTCTGCTACGTATTTGTTAGATACAGTCTCATATATACTATGGCAATGAGCAACACATCCAGTTTGGGCATAAAAGATAAAGATTATGCAATATTCAGAGACAGCATGAAACTAAATGCTCATTTTTCAATCATCTAGGCATTTCATCCATAGTATTTTCCTCGGTCGATCTTATGTGTCATTAATATGATGTGTTGCCTGACTGTGTCTTTTCCTCTCTTTTGAATGTTGTATATTTTCTTACATGTGCTGCCAAAATTGCCTGCTTTTAATGCAGGATCATACTTTGCTTCCTCACTTGCCCATTTGTCCAGTTATGGCTAATGTTAGTAAACATCCCTTAAAGACAATTTCTTTTAATCTTGTCAGAGATGCCTGTGTTGTGAGGGTGAAAATTAGTTATTAGCTTAGCTTTTCATCCATGCATAATAGGATGTTAAAATCAGAGATGTTTGCTTGGGGCCATGAGAAGCATCCCACTCTGAGCTTACAAGTTCTGAATTTATAAAATGCAACATATTTAAAATAAACAAACAGAAGGCAAATGCTGGTTTAAAAGAGAAAAAAAAATATCTGGGTTTTGTGTTTAGTCTTTGTTTAAGGCATCTTCTTCACTGCAGTAAAGAAGAAAAATATGCTGAATCTTTGCTGATTCTTATCTGTCCCCCGACCTTTGTTATAATAGTGGATAAACACAAAAAACTATGCCGTGCTCTTCTTACAGTGAGGACTTTCCCCCTGAGTGGGGTTGTCATCAGCTTGATCCCTGCAGCATGAAGCATCCTCTGTCCTCATGCTGTACCTTATCAAAATAAGCCCTGGGAACAAACACCAAGACAAAGTCAGCCTGAGAAAAAAACTGAGTGAAACCCATCCCTCACAAAACAGTGGCAGAGCCTCTCTTTGTACCTATATTGCAAGGTAAAGCTGACATCACTTAGACAACATATAACCTAAAGGGCCTTCTCTTCCTTTTGCACCGGAGCATCTGTGGCAGGACAGGGAGCTAGGATCTCTCTCTGCAAATACCCACAGAGCAGTGACAACTTCCCATTTTCCTTCACTCTTATTCCACTTTAGTTAAATCAGCCAGAGCAAAGAATGTAGAGTAGATGATAGTTCCCTTGGGAATGTCTATGTTAGAATCGTGGTAATTGGCAATGAAAGCAGTCAGTGAGTTCAGACACTTCCAGAGAGACCTCTGAATGTCTCAGTGCTCTCCTTTGTCATCCCCAGTACATGCATAGTAAAAATGGCTACTAAAGAAACACAGGTAGGCATCCCAGCTCTAAATGCGTGTATAATATAAAATGCAGAGTTGTACACCAGTCTGCTGGAGGACAGGCTTGAGTATTTGGATTGCCTACCAAGTGTTGATGAAAAGCCACACAGATTCTTAATTCAGAAACTCCAATTTTTCCTCTGTTCCTGTGTTCATTTTCTTTATCAGCAGGGGATGACTTACACTTTCAAAGCTGATTAACATTTTAAAACTGTGGGAGCACTTTGTGTGGCATTTCAAATGATTTTAACCCTTTAGTTCTTTGCTGGAGCTCCTCTTTGGTTTTGGTTGTGTTTGTTTTCTGGTTTTTTTTTTCTTTTTCCTTCTTCTTTTTTCCCCGTTTGGAATACAGGTTGTGCCAGCATTTCAGCACTTCCAGAAAGCAAGCATTTTGCACTACACAGAAGGCACTGGAAACATCAGTTACACTAACTAAATTTTGGCAGTAAATACAGGTGGAGGTTTACCAGCTTTCACCTCGTTGTCTAACCTACCCACATGGGTGAAGGAAATAGCTTTGTCCTAAGGCTTTGAGAAACATATTTTCTTTAATCCTTTCCCACATCCTGTTTATCCTCAAAATAATGTCTCTGATAAGGCTGTTTAAAGTCAACTGGACCTTTTCAGCACGTTTTCCCCTCAAACTCTTTTTTTTCTGTTATGCGCTCTCTCACATTCTTGAACACATTGATATATGGGCAAAGCAGGGACTCGCTGGTACCCAAAGATCCATCTTCCTACTGTACTTAGCTTTGCTCTCAGGCAGTTGAAGCTCATTCTAAAGCATGGCTGAGGAATACTATTGGCTTAAAAAAAAAAAACACTGCACTTGAAGGCATTTTTCCATATTTGTAGACACCACATGTAATCATAATGCACATAGGGTCATTTGCAGCTGAGGGAAACTATTAAGCAATTCTTACAGACTTGTCTTTAGTCCACTCACAAGTGCTGCCACCTGTGAATTGAAAAGGTCAACATCTGTTCAAGTCCACTAATTGTGTTGATAACATGGCTAAGGGTTCATAGAAAGAATCCAGTTCCAATTTCGTTTATGTAAGGGCAGTCCCCATTGACCTTGGTGGGAGTTGCATTTGAGGACCCACTGTGTCTCATGACTCCAAACATGAATGAGGACGCTACTCACGAGCTGCTGTTCTGCAGTGCTCAGCAGCAACACTTAACACTGTAAATATTAGTTTATTTTGCTTCATACTGCTTTTCAGCAAACAGAAGTCCAGTAGTAGGAGAGTATTCCTACTCTCTTATAGTTAAGCATGCAGGAACAAAATTACAATTCTGGTTTTCTGCAAGGTATTGTGAAAAAAAAGCTGGGCACAGGTCTCATCTTTTCTAGCTTATGGATTTTAGGAATGCAGAAAAGTTTGGCATAGTCCAGTAGTCAAGAACAGGAAAGAAGAATAGACAAAAAAGGCACATTACGTCTGCATCTGAAGATGAAGTATCCATTTCTCAACCCACATGTCTTTTAACCTTTGCCTCTTTAACCTTCCAACTCTGCTTTAGCTTGATGCCCGGATTCTCCCTTAGGATTCCTTGCTGTTAGCCCTGCTCCTGCATTCAGTGATGGGGATATTGGTTTTAGTATGTATTTTTGTAACTCATTTGGTAATGACCAGCTACCATTCTTCAGCATATGTTAACCAACAGATATGGCTAACAGAAATTCTTTACAGTTGTGCCAATAGAACAAAGAAGACTGGAAAATGCAAAACACTGGAGAGAACCAGTCAGGAATGTACTTTATATTCTCAAAATTCATATATACTTTGTGAAAATGTAACTATTTTGACAATTAGTTTTAAAAAGAAATTTCCTTTGGTTTTACTCTTTTCCCTGTAAGAATATACAGCACATGACATTTCAATCAGTTTATCTTTGTTTCATTAAATGGGGTCTGGCAGGAATGACAGTAAGTAGAAAATCATGCTTGTAACATTGGAAAAGTTAGTGCCTTAAAAAAATCTTCCAAAATATGAAAACCTTGAGCATTTCTCAAAAGACTAACTATTTATTATTTTATCACATAACTAGTATTCTGAAATATTAGTAGCTTTGCAAAAATTAGTAGCTTTTTTGACATTTGATTAACAGCTGCAAGCAGCACTTTTTCAGGTCTGGAGGCAGCTAATTTACAGCATATTGTAGGGAAAATGGAACAAGAGGAAAGAAAAATAAGAATGCTTCATCTACATTTCTTCCCCCTTTCTTTGAAGAGTTTCATGTTAATATTCAGGAACCATTTCCTTTTTCTAATGTTCTTCAGCTCATTGTATTTTAGTTAATTATCTTGGTTGTCCATTGTAAATAAAACAGTAAGAAAGCTGACGGTTCCTTTTGATCATGGTTCTATTCTTTCCTCCAATGAAACTCACACACAGAGTTTTTCCTTTTCCTCTCCTTCAGAGGTGAAAAGCGTTCCTCATTAGAAAGAGCAGATGCATCCTATCATAGAGAATTTGAGGGTTATAGATTCTTTCAAGCAGTCTCCTTTCTCTCCAGGTATGAATTGTTTAATTCCCAAACATTGTCAGTGTTCTGAGTGTTCACATATATAGAATATAGTGTCATTGGAAGCTCAAGGCAAACCATTTGTAAGAACAAAAAAAATGTATTAAAGCATAAAAGCTAATGAGGACATAGTGCAAATACTCCTCATAAGCATTGCCCACCAAATTTCCTCAGGGGAGTTAGACTAAAGTGGTTACATCAGGGAAACAGGCACACTACAGTTGAGTGCCAGTGTTCTCCCTTCATCCCTGCATAAAACAGTAAAGAAGTGAAATACTGAACCCAACAAAAATTCTTCCTGCACCTTTTTCAGAGTTTACATTTATTTGAAAGAAGATATGAACCCGTATTCCTTTGCAAATTGTCCTGGTTTTTGCTAGGTTAGAGTTAGTTTTCTGCATAGTAGCTGTAAGGGGGCTATGTTTTGGATTTGTGCTGGAAGCAATATTGATAATACAGGGATGCTTTAGTTACTGCTGAGCAGTGCTGACACAGAGTCAAGGCCTTTTCTGCTCCTCACACCGCCCCACCGGAAAGCGGGCTGGGGGTGCACAAAAAGTTGGGAGGAGACACAGCTAGGACATCTGACCCCAACTGACCAAAGGGATGTTCCATGCCATATGATATCATGCCCAGTACCTAAAGCCACGGGGCGAAAAGAAGGAAGGGGGGCACTTTTGGAGTTACAGCGTTTTGTCGTCCCAAGTAATTGTTACGTGTGGCAGAGCCCTGCTTTCCTGGGGATGGCTGAGCACCTGCCTGCCCACAGGAAGCAGTGAATGAATTCCTTGTTTTGCTTTGCTTGTGTGCATGGCTTTTGCTTTACCTATTAAACTGCCCTTATCCCAACCCACAAGCTTTCTCACTTATATTCTTCTGATTCTCTCCCCCATCCCACCAGGAGGGTGTGAGCGAGTGGGTGCGTGGTACTTAGTTGCTGGCTGCCTTAAACCATGACACACGTTCATATTTTGCAAGTTTGTTCTAAAGTACTTTTTCTCTTCAAATTAAACACATTTCCTGAGGACATACATATCAATTATTTTGTAACTCTACAAAAGCCAACAGTACAAATATTGCAGGCATTTAATAAACACAGAGCTGAAACTGTATACTGAAATTACTTGTCATACAAGATCTTGAAACAAGGGAAGAGCTATACTCTATTCAGAAAACATTCTCTTGAAGTTTGCATATATCCCCTTTCATTTCCTTGTGAAGTTTTAAAGTTCCCCACACACATACACTTGCTTGGAGCCTTATGAAACTGAAATGTCAAGTGAGAGTTGCTTTATATCATGTTCTGTCAATCAAAGTAAGCGAGGCTTTATGCATCTGTTGCTAGTATATTGGCACTTTTTGAAGAGTGTTTCGGAGGGAGTGAGAATAAATAAAGATCCTTCAGGCACTTTCTCATTTATGGATGAGGAATCAAAGCAGTCTGAAACTTCATTTTCAGCCTGATACCCTGAAGATTGTTGGCTGATAATTCTGGATGGAACAGCTTATCTGGGAGGATTAGGGAGAACATGGGCTTCCTATTACTGCTGGCTTCAACCTATTCAGCTGGGCAGACTCTGTCACACATTATCTGTGCCTTTACATATGTCACTAATCTTATCTATATCTTTTCAGCTCCTTCTGTTGGAGCTGTGGTTTCCTGTACCTAAACCTCCCATTTCTTCATTACACCAGCTGTATAGGCATTAGCCTTCTCTAACAGCCTTTCTGCACCGTGTCATTCAGTAATGGCTAGTAATGCAAAGGTATGAGAAGGTAATGGTAGTGCTTTATCTCAGATCTTACAGGCCTCACATCAATATATTAAATGCATACCTTCCTTCCCACCAGCATCCTCCATCCTCCCCCCACCATTTTTGACCAAATCCGCTTAACAAAATAAAATCTCCTCAACAATAGAGTATCTCTGCAATCATTAAAAATAACGGAAGCAGGCGATTTGGGGGCAGATATATTTGCTGGAAGGGTCAAAGTAGTTTGTAACCAGCAGAATAAAAACATCAGCACCAGAACTAATCTGGATCTTCTGCCATTCTCTCCTGGATTGCTAATTGGTGTTACAAATTTAGTGGTGCTGGTCACTATGACAAAGTAATTCAGAAGAAAGAAAGATTAAACCCTCTGAGAGACCCTCTCCTTTTTAAATTTGAGAGGGAAGCCCCTTCTGCACACCTACTCTCAAATACTTGATGGCTTTTTTGAGTGCCACCAGAGTGCAAACTAGAAAAACACGTCACTGATTTCTAATAACTCACTCCATAGTACTACCTGGCACTTTATTTGCAATTAGTAATAGAGCCAGTTCTATGTATGATTAATTTTAAATACTTTTAAATACAATTTAAGTAATTTTTAAGCAGGGAAATTTTCCTTCCTGTTATTACTGCAGTTGCGTTTCTTTTTTTTTTTTACTTCAAATTGCCAAGTTATTAGGGATCTGTATCTTGTCTGTTCTCTCAAGGTTGAAACAATAAGCTTTATCTGAATGTAACAACCATAGATTCATAGAATCATAGAATTGCCTAGGTTGGAAGGGACCTTTCAGATCATCTAGTCCAACCATCAACCTGACACTGACAAAAAACATCCCTAAATCATGTCACTAAGCACCACATCTACCCATCTTTTAAATACCTGCAGGGATGGTGCCTCAACCACTTCCCTGGGCAGCCCATTCCAGTGCTTAATAACCCTTTCAGTGTAAAAGTTTTTCCTAATGTCCAATCTAAGCCTCCCCTAGTGCAACTTGAGGCCATTTCCTCTTGTCCTTTCACCTGTGACTTGAGAGAAGAGACTGATTCCCACCTGGCTACAACCTCCTTCAGGTAGTTGAAGAGAGTGATAAGAGAGTTGAAGAGAGAGGCTTCCCTCAGCCTCCTTTTCTCTAAGCTAAANTGGCCACACTGTTCCTGTCACAGGCCATGATGCTATTGGCCTTCTTGGCTACCTGGGCACACAGCTGGCTCATGTTCAGCCGACAGTCGACCAACACCCCCAGATGCTTTTCCACCAGGAGGTTTTCCAGCCATTCTTCCCCAGGCCTGTAGCGCTGCATGAGGTTGTTATGACCCAAGTGCAGGACCTGGCACATGGCCTTATCGAACCTCATACCACTGGCCTTGGTCCCTCAATCCAGCCTGTGCAGATCCCTCTGCAATGCTTTTCTACCCGCAACCAGGTCAATGCTCCCACCCAACTTGATGTCATCTGCAAACTTACTGACACGCGTAATTATCCTTCTTCATAAATGAATGGCTTGAATGTCATGGTTTCCCTACCCTGCAACCACAAGCCTAGTCAGAACCATGTCATTTAACACAGACCTATCTTTTATTCTGAGACAAACAGAAGCAACAAGAAGGGTAATCTATATCACAAAGCTATACAAAAGCTGCTGAATTATATAGGCAAGACAGCCACACAGAGTTGCGTTTGCTCCAACAGAGCTGTCAACTGCAGGAAATAATGTGTTCCAGTAATGGAAGACTTCCTTGACTACTTGCAGTCTTTCAGAGATTTGGAAAAGCTTCTCACTGTGGATCCTGCAGTTTTGCAGCATACACAGACATTCATGGTCATTCAAGGAGGTAAGGAAGACCTCTGTTTCAGACACTCCCAGGGAAACTGTTTTCACTGTTCTAAACCATTTGGCTTGTTCTTCCCTAGGCTTTTGTACATGGACTTTTTCAACAAGCACCAATATAAACTGGGCGTTTGGTAGTTCACTACCAAAGTAAAGTGAACTCTAGTTCACTTTGCAGTTCGGCCAGCTATGCATATCACCAACTGAAAAATATAAACCTAAAGAGGGCAAGGCTAATTCTCAACACTAGAGCAGAATCCAACATTTCATCAGGTGTACCCGAACCTCTTTATGATATATACAGTATGAAGAGATATATAAAGAATCTCTTAAATACTTAATTTATAGTCAGCCCTTGTCTGAGTGTGTGTCATTTATGAAAGGATAACGCATGGCATGTGGACTCATCATTAGCCCAAGGTAAGAGAGGTTATGTCTTCTAATTCTGTTCTCAGCCCTGCTACAGAGTTACTACATGACCTTGCACAAATCACTTAACCTTTATGTGACTAATTTTATCCATCTATAAAATGGGAATAATAAAATTTTTAGCTACACACAGCAGGATGAGGAGAATTAATTAATGCTGTAAAACTCCCTGAGAAAGAAGGCTAAATAATACAGGGCCTAATTCTACTAGTATTCACTCTTGGGTTCTCTGTATTGAGCAGTTACTTTTATCTGAGCAAAATTAGTGTAAAAAGCTACCATCTGGATTTGTTAGCGTTGTTCATATTCACTGTGCTTAGCTATGGCGTTCACACAAAACACTCTGGAGAATTAACCCAAGAGAAAGCTCAAGTGATTCATTTTTAATATTAGTCGTATATCCGTGTACACAGAATACGGTCAACAATGCTTGAGCATCCAGAATTTCATAGTGGGGACTCCGAGTCAGCATATGTAAAAATAGACATTTGCTTTAAAGCGCCTGTCAGTGTTACTGAAGCTGCAAGCACCGATCAGGTGGCCATATGTCCACATGCATGCAGGAGAAAGAGTGTGCATTGCTCATGTGGTTCTTAAACTTCTGTTTTTTAACATTTGACCCTAAAACTTCACTTTTTTCAGGACTGTGGAGCAATTTTCTAAAATAAAATAAATACAATTTTCATTAGAAAACTCAAGTTGGAAATGTAGTATCATGTCACCCACTAATATATTGGTTATTTTAAAATATCGAGCATGAAGAATCTGTGTGTAATATGTGGAATGAGGGGGGAATGGTAGACCAAAGGTGACTATGCTCTCTTCACTCTGCTACTATCGTACTGTTTTACAATGGGCAGTCCGAATCCGTCCTAATCCAATTTCCGTTCCCATATAATGAGACATAAAGAAATCTCTATATGGTATAGAGCAAACATTCTTCAGAATCCTAATCTGTTGTTTTAACTAAAGTCTGCATAGATTTATGCTCAAAACAATCACGTTATTTCTTTCTGTCGCTAAGGCAGAATTTTCGAGTTACTATGATTATTGCAAGCTCCATCAAATTAAGAATATATTCGCACTCAAAGATCAGTCCAAAGTTATAAACTGCCAAGAAAGGAGAAAGCATCAATGTTGTCTGTAGATATCAATAATGCAATTGCTTTATCCTAAACCAGCAGCAAACTGATTAATGGTTCAAGATCACAGAAACGTAGTGGGATGACTTACACAACTGGAGTGCTGCAATCAATGGCTACCAAATCTTCAGAAGGGATAGACAAGGAAGGAGAGGTGGTGGGGTGGCCCTCTATGTTAGAGACAGATTTGAATGTCTAGAACTTAATAATGGGAATGACAGCGTAGAGTCTTTATGGGTCAGAATCAAGGGGAAGGCCAACAAGGCAGATACCACAGTGGGAGTTTATTACAGACCCCCAAACCAGGATGTAGAAAGGGATGAAATACTCTACCAGCAACTGGCAGAGTTCTCACAATCACTTGCCCTTGTT
>VXAK01007280.1:0-87708 GCA_013399435.1 Arenaria interpres
GTTCCTCCAAAGCACTGGGACCCCTGAGAATTTCTCTGCATCCCATTTCCTATGGCTCTGCAGTGCTCCTTAAAATGGCATTTCATTGGTCTTGTCATGGCTTTCCATCTGAAAAGGATTTCCACCCATCCATCAGATGGGCTGTGAACATGTCTCCAGCTGTCCTCCCTCAGCCCCTACCAGGGAATTCCACCGGTTCCTCAAGGCCTTCCTCTTGGAACAGTGACTTTCCACTTGTGGATGCTGACATTGTAAGGAATCAGCTGTATCAGCTAATGTTCAGAACTTCACGGAGCCTGTTGGGATTCCCCCCAGACTAGTGAAGGGGCTGGCGGGTGTTAGTTCAGCACCTTCTCAGCCACCTGCCTTGGGAGGTTTTGGGAGTCTGGAGAGGCCCCCGCTGACTGGAAGCTGGCCAATGTGATTGCAGTCTACAAGAAGGGTGTGAGGGAAGGCTCAGGAAACTCCAGGCCTTGCTGGTCTAAGCTCAGTTCCTGGAGAAACTACGGAGAAGGTGATCCTACCGGGGGTGATGTGGCTCTAGAAAGACATTGAAAGAATAATGCAATCCTCAGGCACAGTCAACGTGGGTTCACAAAGGGAAACGAATGGATTTCTTCTGGATTTTAGCAAGGTTTTGATACTGTTAGTCACAGCATCCTTGTGGAGAAGTTGTCCAGCTGTGAGATGGGTGGGTTCCCAGTGTGCTGGCTGAAGAACTGGCTGAAAAGCAGGACTCTAAAGGTTGCAGTGAATGGGGCTACATCTGGCTGGCAACCAGTCACCAGCACTGCTCCTCAGGAGTCATTTCTAGGGCCAGTTCTGTTCAATGCTTTTCTCTGTGACCTGGCTGCAGGAGTTGAATGCACTGTCAGAAAGTTCACTGATGATACTAAGCTGGGAGGTGCTGTTGACTTTCTCAAGGGACAAGAGGCCTTGCAGTGGGATCTGAGTGGATTAGAGCATTGGGCTATGATTAATGGCATGAAATTGAACTAGAACAAATTCTGGATTCTGCACCTGGCAAGGAGTAAGGCCAGGCACAAGTCTAACCTTGGATAGAGGTAGCTGGAGAACAGCCCTACAGAAAAGGAGGTGGAGGTGCTGGTTGCCAGGAAGCTCAGCAGGAGCCAGCAGTGTGCCCTGGCAGCCAAGAGGGCAACGCACATCTTGGGGTGCATCAAACAGCATCGCCAGCTGGTCAGAAGAGGTGATTATCCTGCTGTATTTAGCACTGGTGCTTCCCCACCTTGAATATTGTGTGCAGTTCTGGACCCTACCATTTAAAAAGGCTGTTAAGGTCCTTGAATGCACGCAGAGGGGAGCACCAAAGTTGGTGAACGGGCTGGAAGGCATATTCTCTGAGGAGCAGCTGTGAACTCTAGGCACGTCTAGATGGAGAGAAGGAGGCCGAGAAGCAACCTCACTGTTCTCTACATCTCCCTGAGGAGGGGAATTGGAGAGGGAGGTGCTGATCCCTTCTCCCTGGTACCCAGTGCCAGGATGTGTGGGAATGGCTCAAAGCTGTCCAGGGGAGGTTCAGACCAGACATTGGGAAGCCTTTCTTTACTGAGGGGGTGGTCAAACACTGAAACAGGCTTCCTAGAGAGGTGTTCGATGCCCCAAGCCTGTCAGTGTTTAAAAGTCATTTGGATAATGCCCTTAACAACATGCTTTAACTTGGTCAAGCAGTGGGATTAGATGATCGTTATAGGCCCCTTCCAACCAAAATAATCCATTCTATTCTATTGACTGCAGTGAAAGAAAAGTGGCAAGTACAGTTAACATATGCCTCACAATAAATTCACTACCTCCTTTCTATGGCTTATTAATAGCATTATTTGATTAGAAATGCAGAAAGATGATCATCATGAAAGCCTACTTGCAAATGACAGCAACGATCTCAGATGTGGTACACGTCTCACTGTGAGTGAGCCACAGCAAACACTCTCTGCCTCAACACTATCTTTAGCTCATTTATTTTTAATCTATCAAAATATCTCTAGTGGAAAGTGAAAACAAAATCATTAAGATCATCATACCTCTGAATCAAAATCCATGAGCAGAACAATTTTGTCTCTGATAGAACTGAAAAGATTGTGCTTGTGGATCAACTGGAAGACGTCTTTATGTCTCAGAGTTAGGTAAATTTCTAGGGCTCTGCCATAGCGCTGGTCGTAAGTATACCTGGTAAGAAACAATATTATAATACACGTGATCTTACATACCTAAGTGTAGGAAAATGACCTGTGAGTAAAAATATAAATATACTCTAGGATGTAAAGCTTGTTAGAACGCTACTTGATTTGATGAGTATCTAAATAGGTGCTGTGATTCGCTTTTGTTATAAGGCAATAGAACAGTCATCTCTACTCGATATCAGCCACCGCATTTGTGTTTTGACCTGTGGTTGCCTGCATTTTCATTTTCCGACTTTCAAACCGCAGGGGAAGCCACACAAAACGTTAGCTCTTCTATTTTATGAAACTAATTGGAACTCTCTTCAGAGGTAACAAACTTTCTCCTCTTAAAACTTTGGGACAGACTGTAACATACCAATTGACAATAGCTTTGCTTTTGTCAAAGAAGGAGCATGAAAAGAACTTAACATGAGAATCAGGCTCAGAAAAACAAAGAGTTTTATCCCTGTATGACATAGCCTAGAACTAGATCAGTTTTGGCACATTTTCCAGCCACATATTTCCGACCACGCAGTAAACCTAAACACACTACTTTTGAAATAGTGAGGAAAAACCAACATTTTATTTTCCAGTGAGTAATTCTGAAATTAAAGTGTCACAATAGATGCTTTCTCTGACAGCATAAAGAGGAACGCTAGCTATTTGCTTTGGAAAAAGGAGTAGTAAATCCAATCTTATATTAAACTCTTTGCTTTCATACTCAGCATACACTTTATAAGGAAGTGAAAAGAATTGCTAAGCTCTGCAACCAGCAGAGAGGAGAGTAGAGAAAGTCGATACTCTATAGACTGCTGCAAAGCAGATATTTCTGTTAACAGATTTAGGCAGATATTTATAAACTATAGTATGCTATTTCAAGCTTATTTTTTGTAACAGGAGTTTAAAATCGTACTCACAATTCTGCAAGTGTTCGTAGCAAAGTCCTGTTCTGGGGATCTTTCTTCAGGTGATCCACTACAGCTTGAACTATGATTGTGTTGTTGTAGAGATCTCCAGGCCACTCTTTTATCAGGGTTGCAAACCCCTAAAAGTATAAGAGATTGTAACAGAAACAGAAAGAACTGCCCAAGGAACATTTCAAAACATCAAAGCTTCGGCTAAGCCTCTGAGATGATACCTGCTGCGCTTCACCTCTAAGCCACTTTTACGTGCCCACAGACACGCACAGTGCAGAACGCAGATTTTCCTTCTCAGGGCAATGTTATTAAGATTCATGAAGCTGGGTCTCTTTCAGGTGCTGTATGCTTTGTGCACACCTCCACTGCTTGTGCTACATTAAACGAACTAAAAATAATAGTTTTTATAGTAAGTAACCAATCTCACAGTATTTGTGTGCTCTGAAGAACACTCCACGTATTCTTTTAAAAATCTAACCCAAAATTCATCTTTTTAACCTTTTCATTATCGTTAAATTGGCCATTGAAAATCTGTTCGACTACAACAGAGAATTTGCTATCAGAATTCCACATTGCTGAGGGTGTTTTGCTGGCAACAGATATTACATGTGGACACATCAGGCTACAGTACCTCGTAGTCACTCTCCAAAAATTCATGCAGGACCATTTCATAGATCAGAGGCTTCAAAACTGGGTCCCGTCTGGGCAAGTAACGACTAATTGCCTGTAGGAACAAAGAGAATAAAGCCTCAGAAGAATGACATGCAACATCCTGCTACACTGATGATAGAAAAAAGAATTGTTGTGAAACAAAAAGCCAAAGCTATGTGCGAAACATGGCTCCTGGTAAACACCGGAAGCTCTGCATGTTCCTATTTGTAAGCAGCATCCTAAAGTTACTTACTTTAGGGTTGCACACATTGTTTTTTTGCATTACTTACTTATCTGAAAGAATTTTCATTAGAAAGATAGTAATAAGATACTAGATAGAATGGGAGTATCAGTGATTGCACTTAGAGAAGTCTGAATATTTACTGCTAATCATTTTGAAACTAAAACTCACAAAGGACCCCTCAGAAGAAGGTAGTTTTCAAAATCCATTTTGTCCAGTCTTGCTCTTCTATCTTGCAAAAAGATACAAGCATTCATCTGCTGAAAAATGTGCACTTTTGATTTACAACTTACAGAGGTCACTAAATTTTATGAGGAGTTCTGCTTTGCCAGCTATTTTTACATACCCAAATGAAAATTAATTTGAGAATACATCTCTCCACGGAAAGGGAGAAGGCGTGCGATCTGTTGCTCTATAGGAGGTGTTAAGGAACTGCATTCTGGCAGGCAGGAGACGAGAACCTGCCAGAATGAATCAGCTCATACCCTGGAATTTCAGCAGAGCATCTTATTAGCACTATTATTCCATGCAACTAGAGGCCAAGGTTATTACTGCCTGCCAAAATAAACCCTACCGCTGCCAGCTGTGTTGGGACTTTGGGGTTTGTAGCTGAAGGCCCAATACTGATGAAATTTCTCCAAACACTCAGAGATGTTGCCTGTTGCCCACTAATGGCACGTGGTGCTGTAGCGTTTTGTTACTAAAGTTGCATGAACAAAGCAGCAGAAATAACACCTCACTACATTTTTATACTTTTACAGACAGCAGTGATTATTCCCAACAAAGCCTCCTAGTATTTAAATCAAAACAATTGCCTACATATTTCATTAAAGTCTTCCATCTGTACGTGAAAAAGGAGGGAAAAGACCAATAACAAAAGCATTGTTAAGGACTTTGCAAAAATTAGAAGTTCATTGCTCACAGGAGACCTCTTCTCTCCCCATGCTGTTTGAGCTTGGCCAGTCTTTGAAACGTAGCGTGCTGCCAACATCAGCTCCCACCGTCTGTCACAGAATTTAATAGCTAACTCAGGGCACGGTCTTGCCAGCTGCCCTGGGGAACCATATTCCTGACCCCCTCATAAAAAAACCACAAACCTCTTCTGGCCATAAAGAAAGCAAGCTGGACATCAGCTGGAGACTCGAAGGCAGAGGATGTTCTCCAACAGTTGTTTTCTTACCCACTTCCTACCTTCCTTCCACCTCCTCAACGAAGAGCCTTGCCCAACAGGTTTTGCTGTGGCTCTTGGCCATGGTTGGGCCCCACGACGAGCCGCGGAGCGGTGCAGCTGCCTCACTGCGTGGGGGCCAGGCTGCCTCGGGAAGGAAATCTCTCCAGCCCCCAAGTCCCACTGCTTTGAAGGAAAAGCACAACCACCTCCTGCGGTTTGGCCCCTGTGCTCAGCAAAGACTGAAAAGCATCCAACTTATTTTTAAGCCTCAGCACAAAGGTGACCAAAGACCCATCCTGGAGGTTAAAAACCCTTCCTATTTTATTTTTAAGCAGTAGTTAAGGAATGAGATCAGACAGAAAGTAACAGAATCAGGATGCCTTCGTATCAAACTCCTGAAGCACATGGTGAAAGCAACTTTAAACAAAAAGAGGATACTATACATGAAAATATTTTCTTCCTTTGTTTCTTCTTAAGACCTGCTTTCAGACTTTTGATCAATAGGTATAAAGGCAGGGCATATAGAAGAAAGCCCATATAAAAGTTGACATGAGATAGCCTAAAACATCTCACCAATAAGTCACGCAAAACACAAGTATTTATTCCTCACAGGATAGCTATGAGACGAAAAAGGCTGTCCAGATAATACTGCTCTATGCTCTGCCCACCACAGCCAGGTGAAGTCTTTCATGTGTCCTCTACCCAACGTCTGGTCATTAAAGCATTGTTGCTGTTCCTAGATGATCATCCTGCACCCCTGCTGAAAGCCACCGCTGTCGCAGCAAAGTCAACAGAGCACATCCCTCATGCCACAATGGCCAGCACTCGCAGGGTTTGGCATCTTCCTCCAAACCCACCTTCCTCAGCTGGCTGACTGGAGGCACTGGGTTTTACACTGAAGTAACTCCAGCACAAGTATGTAACTCCATCAAGCCACTGCTGCTGGAGGAGGAGAGGAGCAGATTGTTGCAAAGCTCTAAAATCTTGAAACTGCCATATCGAGGTTTGCTAGAGGACATTCACCCAAGACAGGAGAGACATCAAGACCAAAATACAGCCTCTGGTAGACAGGCAGGACCTTCTAGTACAGAATACTCAAAAAAAGCCCTAAACCCACATGCAAACAAACACCACACACTTCCCACAGGCTTTGACATCGGAGTATCACTAATTAGTCCCTCTGCAGGAAGGGAAGTTTAAACCTGCAAGTTTAATGTTGAAGTTTCACTGCCACCTCAGTTGTTGGCAAGTCACCTTATATTGGAAACATCAGATTTCAGGCAACTTATATGCGGTGCAAATTCCTTAAGAAAATTCCCTTTTAAAATACACTTTGTCTGCAAATCTTGAAGACATTCTCCTCATCAGGGCTTAAAGCCATTATAGCCATTAAACACGTACATGTTTATATATATATAAACACATATATGTGTTTAATACCTGCTGGTTGGGCAAATAGGTAAAAATTCCAAATAGCATACGAGTGACCCCAAGCATTTCAAGAACCACTTCATTTAGATCTCGCTTAACTTAGTTCATCCTTTATGATATTCTGGTGTCTTTAGGAACGTGGGAAAAGTTACCTGCAGTTGCAATAGTAAAATAAGAAAGGCATCTTCTAGAACTGCAGCTTGAAGCTGAATAATGTAACAGACTGCGTCGTACGTTTTTCTAAGTCCGCTTTCAAGAGGCTGAAAACAACCGACTGTTTAGAAAGGCAGTAATTTAGCAGAGACGTTTTTGCAGCAAACCTGCAAATATTTTTATATTTTACAGTCTGCTGGATGACATAAGCGGAGACAAGAAAAACACCCATTCCAGACACTTGCATCTAAAATAACCCAACAAAATAAAGCCAAGTGGCCTGAGAAGCACTGTATCAAAATTTCCCCTGTTCCTGCACTCAGGTTCTTTATTGGATTGAAATAAAGAGATAGAAACACGAGCTTTCATCTTCCAAGGTGGTAAAGAGTGCACCGAACCACTAAGAACTCCTAGAAAAGGCAATGCCGTTCTCGCACTGGTGCGGCTCTAAAACAAAAGCCAGACATTTCTGAAAACCGTGATGCTGAAAGACTTTCGCTCTTTGAGCAGAATCAAACAGTTCAAAACCAGCAAGGGACCGCATGCTGTGAGATCTTAATAATATGTCCTTTTTGGCTCATTGAGTTTGAATAGGAAGACATAAAATTCAGAAATAAACGTAAACGCGTTACCAAAGGGAGCGCACATAACGTTTTCTACTAGTTTGGCAGTGCCAGTGCTACAGCCTTGCATCCTGGGCAATTTATTAACTGAGAATCTCACCTTAAACGTGTACCATTATGGTAGCTGGTTCGCGACCAGGGAAAACGCAAGACCGAGCAGACTGCTCCTCTTTCTTCCCACAGTTTCTAGCACCCAGCAGAGGTTTTTCCCTGTTGCTTTGCAATTTAACGATACTTCGAGACTGTGACACAAGCTGTGGCTTGGATTTTCAGGAAAGGCTGGCACCCACAAAAGCTATTTTCCTTAAGAGCTGGGGTAGGATTTTTCAGGATATACTGGGAGTAAAAAGTACACGGGAAAGATGCATTTAACTGTGAGCATCTTTGCAAGTCAAGGCTTTGGGGGTGGCTCTTTTACCTGGGGGCTGTCAACAAGTTAAGAACAGGTAGCTGAGTACCTGGATGTGCTGTGCCTCCAACGCTGTTTTGAGGCTTGTTAACATAAACACATTAATCTGAAAGACAGCTGTACAGCTAGAGATCTGGGGCAGGAATTTCAAGGGCTGTGTTGTATCCTGCTAGCACACTAGGGCCATTAAATGTGATCCTTTAGATACTTGGTCAAAACATGTGGGAAATACAGCGTGCCAATTACTAGCGTGCAGAGACAGAAATTAGCTTACCTTAAGCTGACCTATTTCTTTAAACTTGTAAACTTCAAATTCCCAGAGTTCTGTGTTTTTGCCAAGAATTTTCTGGCACTTTCTGGAAGGAAGATGAAAGGGAAGAGAACAAAAGTAGGTACATAGAATAATACAAATGTGACAGCATTACTACAAGGATTCCTTTCTTCTCCCTATCAAGACACTTTCAAAGGTGACTTATTTTGGCAACCATTGCTTCAAGCAGAGTATGCCCGGTACTTCTCCTTTCAGATCTTACAATTTTGTTGTATCCAAGATGACTTAACTGCTTACTATGTATTCACCCTTATTGATTAGGGACATAAAAACTTCACTCATAAAGCTGATAAGTCCTAGCTGAGAAAAATTGAGCACTTAAAAAGATATGCTTACACTTACACATCCAAAAAACCACAAATCTTAGGTAATTTCTGATACTATAGATATCCATATTTGACAATTTTGTTTACACCCACATAACCACAAATTATATTCTGATGGTCTTACGTATAACGATGCATTAATAAAATTAGATTATCAACATAAAAAAGAAAACCCCAGTTTTGAAAAATCTAGTGTGACTTTGAAAAATCAACGCTGACTTTCAAAAATACATGTCTCAATTCTAGTTAAACTTTAGCAAGTTTAAGAACTAACTTTTGCATCACTACAGCCAAGAAAATGTAGGGCACAGTAATACGTCTGTGTGTTTGGAGACTTCAGAAATTCCACAACACATAGAAAAATCAACATGACAAAATACTTCCGAATCAATAATTTGCTTTTGCTTTTCCCCACACACAGAGACACACTTAAGACAGCAAAGAAAATCTTTAATAGTAAGTTACCGAGCAGCCAGGTCATACTCTCCTTTCTCCACTAGGTGATTTATATAGGCTAAGCCTATGTCCTAAAGGGAATAAAAATAAGGAATTAGTTATAAAAGTTTGGAAGTCAACTACTTGATTGCCACCGTAACTATCATTCCAGCTGTTTGCATCGCTGTTAAGTAAAGCACTAGGTCCTAAGTGGAGACCCTGAGTTAGATGTAGGGCCCACAGAACAGTCAACACAAAATACCTTCCTACACCACTCATGGCTTCAAATTCAGTTGCCCTTTTAAATAATTCTCACAGCCTCATTGACACAGAGAAGACTGTGCCACCTCTACATGCTAAGGATTGTTCAAAACACATAGCTGATCATTCAGCGCTTGCATTTGTTATCTCAAAAAAAAAAAAACCCCACCAGCCATTGTATGAGACACTTTCTTTTATCAACACGAAGTCTGTAGGAGGAAAAAATATTGATTGAAAATATAAATCCTACTGCTGCTCCATAAAGTAAAGGAATTACTGATAATTTAGCAAGATTATTTTGTATTATTACATAATAAATTGCCCTTTTCAAGCGTTTATCACACAGGTCAGCTGTAAAATTTTTCTGTTAGGTGTTGAATACATTAAATTTTGGTGAAACAGTCATGCCTTCTGCTGCAATTTCAACGTGGTGTCAAGGTCAACACAGCCCAGTGTACCTACTGCATAATTTCAGAATCACATCACTTAAAAGCACATAACTTATATTTATTTTTTTTTTTTTGGATACAAAGAAAGGTGTACGATGAAAAATAAGTCATTGTTTCCTACAAAAATAAACATCTGGGTCTTTTCCGGCACAACATAAATTTTTTGATCAATATCAAGGACAGTACTGAGCAGAGGAGAGTATCAGAAGAGGTATTCAACAACTTCAATAGATCAATCTACTACAAAGTTAAAAATAATTTAGAATTTTACTCCACTGTAGGAACCACCTTTGTGTTTTTAACTTCACCGTTCTCAAGAATGAAGATTTCTGGCAGCCTCTTTCTCCTGTGGGCCAGCTCCCCAGTGAGCAGAGAAGACAGTATAAGGGAAGGAGCTGTAGACGTGTGGTTGTTTAGGACCCTTGTATTCTGCTCAAGGGGTACGGAGGGGCAGTGATCATTACTGTAACCTAAGAAGTCCCCAAGACCACCAGACTTGTTAGGTGGTGTGAGTGTGGTGTCATTGGTCTGATCACTGCTGGGCAGTGAGAGCATAAGTTGTTTTAAATCCCTGTACCACTAACCCTTCACTTAAGAGCTTGGTGTCAATATTTTTTCCCTCAACACATTCCATGGATTTTGCATTGGAGGCCAAACACTCAACAACTCCACTTGTATACACCCACACTGAATTTCATCCTAGCGGAGCAAATCTCTGCAAACCAAGAGAAAAGCTCTTTTGTTTGTTTGTTTTTCTCCTGTTTACATCTTTCGCAAGGGTCACAGAGCAGGTAAATCATACAAACTCTGTGGTAGGTGATGGCATGCCATTAGGTCTTGATTCAACTTCTGGACTCGACAAGAAAAAAAGAATTTTGAAGCCATACTGCTACACAGTGTGCATATTATACCAGTAATCCGGCAAAAAATTAAACACATCTTCTAACACACTCTACTTAAATACAAACTCCCATTTAAAGAAACAGCAGTGTTAATGAAATACTAATGTGTTCACACTGAGGTCAATTTAAACACAAAGGAGGAAAAAAAAGAAGAGCTAAAATTAGCAATGCTTTTGTGGCTATTACATTATCCTCCCTTTTGCATTAAACTCAATACCCTTTGTTGCTCAGTGAAGGGACTATAAACATGGGAAATAAGTATAAAGAAGAAGAGGAGCTTAACTATGTAAAATAATGAGAATTGCAAAGCAACCTGAGAGAGCTAGATGTGAAACTGCAACTGAATTTCAATAGCATTTAAAAGGTCTTCCAGTTGCACCTTTTAAACTCCTGCCAAAACCCTGTCACACCTACAAGGTAAAAGTTAAAGAGAAATGTGTCACCTCCCTCTAATATTATCATATTGTAATACTTGAAACAACAGCAAATTAAATGCAAAAGTAGAAGCAAACAAAAACCCTATCAGCAATCGGAGAAGTGGAATTCTCTTCTTTTTAGTGTCAATAGCACCTTCCTAAGATCCAGCTCCTTTTGTGTTTCACACAGTAACACTCCTGTTCTGCAGCAGAAACCAAGAAATTGAACGCCAGTTGGAGTATGCCTAACAGATATTGTCCGGTGCGACACACAACAGGGAACGTGTTCGTGGCATCTCACAGCATTCTAAAAGAATTCAGATATCTTGTTGGGAATAGAAGTTTTGAGACTTACCAAAATCTTGTGCTTTTTAATGGTTTTCTGACTGATCTCAGCTGCCATCAAAGCTTCCTATATTCAAAAAGTAGAAAACAGGGATACTAGCCAAATACACAAACTCTCAATACAGAAAGCTCTAGAACTGCATAAATCAACTATTTTACAGAGCAGGGCGTTTGAAGCACTAGAATTTTTAATGCCACGGTTGGATGAACAGCTTCGAATTCATACTCAAACAAAAGCAGTCAACCAAAGAGAAAACTACTTTTGTTTCCATCTGGGTTCACTCCACATTACTATATTAGGATCAAATCGCAAGATTACAACAAAACAGACAATGCAATCGCGTTGCATCATTTTCAAATGAGAACTCTTCACTACCAAAACCTGTGAAAAAAATCATCAGAAAAAGGGGTGGGGGAAAGCTACCTTTCACTTCCCCAGCCCAAAAGTCTTCTCCAGGCAGAGTGATTTATATTTAAGCATAATTCGCCCTTCTTTTACCTCTTTTCACAAACAAAGCTGGCACTTTTACAAACAAAACGAAACCTTTAAGGTACATCACAACACACAAGCTATCTGCTACCTTGAACAGCTTTCACAAAGGCACACACTCAGCTGTCACTCGCAAATTACTGGAGTCTTCAGGGACCAAATGCTGTGATTTACATAAACTGCAAAACTGCGCTCATCATATGAGTTTGCTATTCAGATGCAAAAGCATCCACAAGGATTTAAATATATCTGCATCAGGAATCTCATGATTGCATTAACAAAAGGAATTCCGGCTTTTTTTTTTTTTTTCCTTCTTATAATGGGCATCCAACAAATAACACATAAACAAGAATTTACAATTTACTTTATGCACCGTAACAAGTGTTCTATGTCATTAACTGCAGGACTTCAGAATCCAAAACACTGAGTGCATGTTGATATTGTCTCTAAGAATTTATTATTATTTTTTCAGGTGTTTTGATATACATGCTTAAAGACACCAATATTTACACAACCAAATACCAAGCTGTTTTTTTTCCAAGAGAGCTATATATCCCTATATTCTCATATTGGCTCTGCCTTTTTCTGAGTAACACTACTTTCAGCACCAATACCTACAGTTCGAGACTGTATGACTTTACTTTTAAAAGCTTCAATGCCCAAGGCAAGTAACACGGAGCAACGCACAGTACCCTACCACAAGCTTCTCGTTCTACAGTGGAAGGGACATCATGGAATCAGGAATTGTCAGAGTTGGAAGGGACCTCTAGAGATCATCCAGTCCAACTCCCCTGCCAAAGCAGGGTTGCCCAGAGCACATCACTCAGGATGGCATCCAGGTGGGGCTTGAAGATCTCCAGAGAAGGGGACTCCACACCCTCCCTGGGCAGCCTCTTCCAGTGCTCTCCAGATACAGAATGGGAAAAATCTAATATATTGCCCACTAAGTCCATTTCCCTTCCCTCTTTAGTTGAGAGAGATCTAGAAAAACATCCACATAGCCCATTAGTTAACTGTTCTCCTGCTTTAAAGCCAAAACCCAGCTTTGATAATTTTCAGTGACAGCTAATACATTTCATATCTGATGCTGGGAGCGCTTTTCACAGCATCTAATGCAGCTACCTCACTTGAGCCCAATTCAGATGAGTTGTTTCAACAGGAAGACTAATTCTCCAGAGAGATGGCGGGATGTACAGTCAACACTTACCATTCACAAGCATTTAGTCAATGACTGTAGGAACAGAAACCATCCAATCCAAATGACCTAGCAAAGTTCATCATCCCACCCCGATTTCCAAACCAGGAAAGCCCGAAGGAAAGGATGTTGTAAAAATTACTTCGTATTTCTTCTTCTCAAGAAGCCAGTCAATGTGGTCATCTTGGTCCCGCTCTTTAGCCACAACCACATCTCTTGGGCTGATGATATAAAAAAGTGATTCGCCTTCCGAATACTCTGCAAATGCATACACATTCATTATTATTATATTTGCCTTAAGTAAAGCCTTACTTTTTAGTACACCCTTGAGAGGAATTTAAAAAAGAGGAGATGCAAGGAAGACAGCAAGGCTACTCCTGCAGAACTTGCTTGTTTGGGAAGCAGCATTCTTCAATAAATTAAAACTGGTTTAAATGGCAAAACAGCTTTCAAGAAAAAAAATCACTACAGCTTATTGCAAATTCTGATTCATCCACTATGTGTAAACTTTATGATGGTTTAGAACACATTATTATACTTTTAGAGGACTATTACACTACATTGCCTGCAATAAACTTATCCTCCCCATCAAGGTCAAGGCCATCAAAAGCATAAATGATAGATGCCATAACCTCTGGGGACACAGCACATCATTACAGCAATGCATTTGCAGTCCTATAAGTTAAGGTTATATGTATAATGCATTTGCTTATGCCATAAGCCTTTATTTCTAAGTAAGCTCAAAGTAAAAATGTACTTAAAGGTAAAATCAAACACAAAAGATGACTGTTCAGAATAGTTATTATTTCCACAGAACCCACAAAGAAACACCATCAATATTTTGTAGGTACAGGTAAGTAAATCATCCTCCATCCTTTATCTGTATCTATACACGCATACAAATATACTCCTGAACTGATAAGCAATTCACAAAATAGTGCTTGTTTTAAAGCCATCCAAAAAATTTAGACTTGTCAGATTAACAAGCATATTCATTAAGCAAATAAGTACACCTGTGGGCATCAATGTTCTGCTTAGGGACATGTATAAAGAAATCCCAATTCTACAGATTGCAGCAGAGATGTTTTGGAGATCAGGAGGAGATATACTATATTTCTAGTGGCTTAAGGGCACTGATGTACACAAAGAGGCCTGCCAAGCCTATGATTTGAAGCATGCTGCCAGAGAAGCTGCTTAAAAATCAGATTCATGGATTTGAAAAGCCAGAAGGAATGCTTCTGTATAACACGGGCTGCATAATCTTCACCAAGGAATTCTGCATCAGCTTTGCCATGCACCTTGCTGAACCGCAACACATGTATCAGAAAACCATCCCATCTTATTTAAAAGACTGGTATGTATTGTGCCAGGGCTTAATCTCCCTGCCTGTTGCATAATTAAACCTATCTTCGAGGCTGAACTTGCCAAACCCCAGTTTCCATTCATTACATTTTACCGTTCTGGGGTCTGTTATACGCCAACAGCTTTGTCAGTACAGGGAGGCTAAATAGCAGCGTGCCCCTTTGAAGTGGATCCAGGTGCACCCGACTGTAGCATTTATTTCAGCTTTGTCTCTAAAGCAGCTTTTCCAGACACAGTATCACTTAGTTCACTACTCCTGAAACCTGTTGTGTCCAAAGGGACACAAGAGCTCCTATGGATCATGTGCTGAATACATCTCCATCAAAGATACCCCCATCCACGATACCGGACGTTACACGAGATCTATATTTCTGCCTTCCCCAGTATCTCTGATTTAATAGATGGCATTAAAAATCACGATGTTTAAATATGCACATTTGACTTCTTTCCTGGGACTGGTTCTTGTGGATTTCTACTTCACATCTCAGTGTCATGAGCAGTTATGGACAGTTATTCAAGGAAATGACATAAAAACGAAAAAGGAGGCTAAGTCCTCCCAAAAGAAGTTGTTTTTTTTTTTTTTTTCCAGCAAGTTTTTAAAATAAAACAAGATAATATTAAGACCACTTACCTAAATGATAATCTCTACATTCATTTTCCTGAAATCCTCGTACTGTTAGTGCATCAGAAGAGATCTCTTCACAGGACTCAGGTAGGGGTTGTACAATGTCCAGTCTAGGCCTTGCACAACACTCCACTTCCTAGAAAAACGCAAACATCTTAGTTGCATCTTACACAATTTACCTTTGCAATGCCAACTGATGGCCATCTATAAACGAGGCTGAAATTCAACAGATACAAACACTCCCAAAGATCCAGTACTTTGCACTGGGTATTGAGTTGGAAACCATGCAAGCTGCAAAGATGCGCATGGAGGAAAGTTATTCCTCCTCTCGGCTTGCTTCCCCTGAACAGACCAGCGCAGAGAAGGAGGTTTAGACAGAACACAGGTCTAACCCTTCCCCTGAGTTTGCTCACTATTTTTCTGCTGTTGTTCACAGAAGTTTTCAGGGTTATCACAGATGATCATCGACCACCGCAATCAACAAGCAACAGAACAATTTGAGACACATTCGCAGCTGGGCTCAGGCCTCAAAGGACAGAGCTCGATGAAGTGATGATGTTCTGGTACCAAGGTGAACTTGGGTTGTTTTTCGCTGGTGTTTAAGTTTGCACTTTTTAGCATTCAGCACCAGCAGGGAAAAAAAATAATCTGAGAATAACCTAAAACCATTTCTATGCTGATGATCTTAAGAGTACCATGAACTTTCAAGTTCAATGTAGGTGGTTATGGTAGGATGACACCATGGATTTTTGTCTTTTATCCAAGGGAAACTGCTGTCTTCAACTAGGTGTATTTTTAATGAAGTCAAGATCAAGACAATCTCTTATTTTCTACTCCCGGCTGTGAATTGTAACAAAATACAGAATGAAAGAACAAGGAGGCACACCAAGTGGATTTACACAGCTCTAGCCTACACATTCAGCAGCAGCAACTCTCGCGTCTTTTCTCAATGTAACTGTTCCAGTGCAAATGAAAAAAAAATAAAAAAAAAAATACCAAACCAAACCATGAGGTCAATTCTGATCCAATTCCTAACAAGTAGGAAGCTGTCATTTGAAAACTGTGAAATCAAGCATAGGAAGGAATATGTTCCTCGCAACCAAACAGCATCTTTAGCAAGCTCAGGCAACTCAGGCTCCATGCAGCCAAGACACTAACAGAGAGAGGTTCGCACCGCACCAGGACACAGACTTGGTGACAGGGAGGAGAGTACTTCTGTTTCCTTGCTTGTTACCCAAAATTTATCGAAGTCCAGCATTCAGAGTTTGTTTAAAAGGCTAATTAAAAGTAAATACATGAAAAATTCTCTTTCCTATGTTCTATTACCATTATATCACCTGGAATTCTCTTTTTATCTTTCTTTTGTGATACAGTTAGAATGACTTTAACCTTTATCAGACACTACCTCCTTTTACTAACTCCTTTCCCGTGCTGCTGCTTCATTAACAGCAGCTTCCCACTTTCCTTGCCCCCTAGCATTTCAACCCACCTTTTCCTCCCCCTTCCTTATCCCATTTGTTTGCCTCTTGCTCTTTCACCGGCTCCCTCGCGCTAGAGGACTACTCTGCCGACTCTCTCGGGAAACACTGCTGTGACATTATTTTTCTCCTTAATATAAATAAAGAAATAATAATCTGACATCCTGCAGCAAAGCTAGAAGCTAACCCTATTGATTTCGGCAGGCTCGAGCATTTGTTTGAACCTACAGCATTTCATTGCCTAGCAACTTGTGCACCCAGTTGCTTAAGGTTACTATGGTGATGGTTGTCTAATGCAGACGCACTATCAAAGAGATGATCAAGAGCATCTGCCATTCTCACGCCGCAACTTCAAGGATTTCCTCCACTGCCTCGCCTTTTATTTGGCAATATGAAATAAACGTTGGAGACAGACGTGGCACTCGCCCGCGCGCGGTGAAAACAGCTGACATGAATTCTAATTTCTACCTGTCTACGCAGGTGCCTGGGTGTACACAACTAAAGGTCTTGGAAAAAAGGGAGACAATGATGCCACTTGCTCGCAATCACGCATCCCACCCCCACCGCAGTGACTCTTATTGCTGGAGTTGATCAACTTCACTACTCTCACTTCTTTTAAGACGCGGTGTCAGCACGCCTCTCTTACGGCTGAAAAAGATTCATTTCTTCTGGTGCATAAATAGCAGAAAGAAAGAGAGAAAAGGAGTGGAAAAGAGAGAGGAGAGAAAAGGAAGGGAAAAGGAGAGAGAAGGACTATCTAGAGACCTTCTCCACCTCCTGCAAGAAATAAAGGAACCCAGACAACACTTCTGAAAGGTAAACACATCAGTCTTCAACATCACCTCCAGTGACCTTATCTTATAGGTCAGAGAAGTTTCAAGCACTGCTCACTACCAGCAGACTACGAATTTTTTCACAGATAACCAGAGCTGTGTGACTGGTTTAAGGCCCAACTCACAAGGCAGTTTAGCGCTGCGAGGAAACTGTAACATAAAAACAATTACCGTTTTTTCAGAAATCTCCTTTACATATGAAAGAATAACAAGCTGGTCGCAGAGAGGCGCAAGTCCACTGATGTAGAATTCGGTGTCGAACTGGAAAACTGAAATACAGGAAAGACAACAGATTGCTAAATAAATGAATGTGTACGAACTAGTCCCTAAGAAAAATACAAAGCTGATTTTCAGCGGCAATCAACAGCGTGCAGCAACACTTCAGAGAAAGGAAGACTCAACATATATAACAAACCTACAGACTCCCCAGCTGGATCAGCAAGATGAAAAATTACATTTAACAGATTAAATTCCATTAAGGCTTGCAAAAAGAAATGTTTGTGCTCCAGGACATGTTAGAGAGGAAACATTTGAAACGAACGGTCAGCCCGATTTTCAGTAATTATATTGAAAAAAAAGTAAAAAAGGAAGCAAAATCAAAACCAAACTCAATAAACCAGGCAATAAATAGAGTATCTTAATACATTTGCATATTCATAGCAAGTCACATGGCCTTAAGAGAATCACACCTGCTACAACTATTGGTATGATATATGAAAACACAAAGATCATTATTTATTTATCATCACTTTAAACATCACAGGAAGATTTACAGATACCCTCATGACACAGAAAATATACAGTTAAATAGTCCCTTTTCTTGTTCATAAAACGGAAAATGTAATTTCCTAAAATTGGTCTTGAAATCAAGATAGTTCTGCGATAACTATTTTGAGAAAGAAAAAGACAGAGCTGAACTGTATTTACAAAAAGGTTCATTAAAGCAGACCTCTGCTCCAGAAATAGCTATTTTATTTTATTCTGCTGAATTTACAGTGCATGCATTCAACTTCTGGGAAGCCCTTTTTCTGGGCTCCTTTCTCATGGGGCACAAAACAGGCATCGTCCAAGTTGTTATTATATTAGAAAAACTTATACCTATAAGCTTTTTCAAAAATATCAGATGCAACATCGTTTTCTCCCAAAACATGGTTTTAGGAGAATCTAAGCCTAAGTAGAAAAAAAAAAGGTTTCCTTGCTTACTGCTTACTAATAGCTACTGTTTACTAGAACAATTACTAATTATTCTAGCAAAGCAAACAGAAAATGCAGCATAATGACACTAAAAATAAAGCTAATTTTCTTCAGCAAAGGCAGTAAGAAGGAACAGGAGAAATAATCATCCTCCTGCTAAAGGAAAAAAAAATACTGCCAAGTAAAGTACAGATTTGACACCTGTCTCTCAATGAATAAGCAAATACTGGTTTTCTCTTAATGACTGCTGACACTTTGACATTACTGGGGGACCAAAGCAGGGCACAAGGGTAGAATACTCCATCTCCTCTAGGAGAAAATAGGTTCACATTTGTAATCCTGCACATGGTTATTTTGTTCTAGCCTGCCAGACTGATGAGATCACTTCTACCGTCTCACATGTTGCTCCGAGTGACAATCTTAAACAAACCATGTCAGAAACATCTACATAATGTATCTTATTCCTGGTTTACAATTTAATATTTGGCATTTCAAAGCAATATGAAAGGCAGGAGGAAAAACACAGACAAGAAAAAACAAAGTCAAATCCATAACGCTGGCTAGAGGGACAAGCAAACTTTAAAAAGTGACAAGAGAAGGCTCTCAAAGGGATATGAAATACTGTGGTTTGAATTTGGAGAGGAAAATAAGTGTGGTGAATGGTACATTTATAAATATTATGGGGACAGTTTTAAAACAAAACGTGTGTTTCTGACTTTCATTGGAACTTTAGTTCCTTTGCCAGTGAAAATGTTTGTAATGTCCATGTAATGGTGTATTTACCACGAAGCAGTAGCACTGTTTCGTGTGGCAAAAAATAAAGGAATAAAAAGCATCACTTCTTCGTTTTGTTTTTAAATAGGGTTTAGTTTCCTTGGTTTCACTTTCAGCTTTCTCTCAGCTCATCCTCCTCAAGAGGCCTTGTTGAAACACAATGCTCTAGCTCTGCTGCTACAGCCTTGAACAAAGAATAGCTGGTGTAGACAGTGCTTCTTGACCTGATAAAAACCTTTGATGCCGCTAATCAAAAAAGTCCTACTGAAAAAAAAATAAAATTATAGAAGTTACAGCCGCACAGAACACTAATAGGTTAATTTGACTTACTCTCTGGGCACTTTGTTTTGATCGAGGGAAAAAAAAAGAAAAATCCAACACAGAGGTATTGCAGAAATGCTGTTAATTCGAAAAGGATCCAAAACAATTAAAGCAAACGTAGCACTGGAGGAAATGGGAATGACCGAGGTATGGCCATGTGTCATCCATGTTTATGCCTGTCATAAGAGAAGATGGAAGATATGCTGACAGTGTTTCTACTCTATGTTCGGCGCCTATGTACAGCTGCCAAAAAAATTACCAGGAAGCAAAAAGAAGAACCATGTAAATCTTGTTTTGTGGTTCATTAAATGAAATGTATGAAATACCCCACATTACAGAAATAAAACAATGAATAACACATAAATAATGTATGCTACATTATTTACCCAAACTCTATAAAGCAACTTCCTCTGGAATTTTAAAGATCCACACACATGCAATGGACTGAAATTTAAAAAAGTCTATTTTGTTTAATCAAATCTCAAAAAGCAGCCCCTGCTTTTCCACTGCGGATTTAGAGAGTGAAACTGGTTAGAGACAGAGGTTTTTGCCATCAATTTCAGGTTTCAACATTGTCTTTTGGGAAAGTAAGCAGGTACCTGAGCTAGCACGCAGAGAATTAACATGAAACTTAATATGTGGAGAAAAAGAAGGATTTTGGTTTGGTTTGGTTTTTTTTTTTTTAATATAAATTCCATATAGTACATGAAAGAAATGGAAAAGCCAATGCACAAGCCAATTTTTAGCTAGCCCACTTGTGTATCAACAGTATCAAAGCCACAAAGCACCATGAACTGGCCCAGTTTACCTAGAACCCTGGTGGACTGTTAGCTGCTGGGGTGATGCCACTACACATTCCCAAATTACCTTTTAACCAGCTATTTCAGGCACATCTGCAAAATTTGCAGTCATTGCTGTAGGCCACAGTACAGCATACCCTTAAGTGTATGGCATATTTCTATTGAAATAAAATAAAATTCTTACTTTTAGGTGCACCATCCAATGTAATCCTTGAAGAAAATACAAATCTCATTTTTTTTAACATTCCTATTTTTCTCGGAAAATCTTCATATATGACACATGCCCCAGCATTTAAGTATTTCCTTACAAATGGTTTCAATTTCCCACATAGCTCCACCAAACTCTTCACATATTCAAATTCCCAGGACAGACCTATCTCTGACTAGAAGCCTGAGCAGAAAGCTTGGGATGTGCCCAACTAAAGTCAACTGCGACTTAAAAGGAATTGTAAACTTCTGGGGAGAAGTAGTGAAGAAACCCACATGAAGGTCCTTTATTTGGGCTTGAATATCCTTAGAACTCCCTGCAAATTTTCTACCCATACTACTATATGTGAAATCAAGCAACTATTCACCTAATTGTGCACATATTGCGATGGCGTTTTAATGGACTATCTTTTTTCTTCAATTTCAGTAGGAAGAGCACTAGGGTAAGACTAAAATCGATGGCGGGTCCTATACATCAATGATTAGCAAAACCTGATGATTCCAAACTTGGAATTCAAACTCTCTACTATTTATTTGCAATCAAAAAAATTGGAAAATTCATATTAAAGAAATTTTTTTTGAATGTTGAAGGTTCAGAAAAGCTTTAGAGAAAATTTAGCAACCACTAATCAATGTTCCTATATCCAGCTTCGAATGCCACACAGCAAAGAGGGTATTTTCATTAAAGCGAAGCAGGGCAATGAAAATGATACTGTTAATCGAATATCATGACTGAACAAAAAACCCCCAACCACCTAGGTTTAAAATCAAAACTCTTTAAAGCCTCTGTCACTGAAAGGTGTTGCCTTGCTACTTGCTGCCGGTAGAGAATGGAAACGAGCAAGAATTTTCCTACTAAACCAAAAGAATTTCTCTCAATTGACAACTGGAAAGTCAGGAGTTTAAGTTTCAAAGCTTCAAAGTTGATTTTCTGAACAACTCCTTTTTCCATTACATACTGAACTGCAAAAACTTTGTTAACCAACAGGGAAAATATCCAGGAGTCTGATAGTCTTGACTGATTTTATCAAGAAATTTATAAATGATTGGTTTGGCTGGTGGCAAAACAGGATGAGCAAAAGTCCAAGAGGAATCAGCCATATAAACGGGTTGGGTTTTTTTTCCTCCTTTGTTTTTTGGCAATTTGCTTCTCAGAGTGTAGCAGACTTGCTCCACGGAAATGTTTGCATAAATCAGCATATAAAGCTGATGACATTTAGTCACAGTTTATTTCCTGCCGACCGCCTTCATGAATTAAGCTTTAAGCTCCATCTATATAAAGAGAAAAATGCTGATATGGTAGATCCCAGAACTTCACTTTACAAACCAAAAAATAAATATCCTCAGGTGTTTTTTTTCAGCTAAAAATGTGCGATCTAAATGCTTGATAGTAACTTGCCACGCAGTTACACAGCTGGGCCCTCACAAAACAGCACATAGCCATAAAGCACGTACTTTTTTTAAACCAGAATTCTACTTCGTGGAGAATTTGGGGGAATGCAGAGGGGAGACAAGTGCTGAAGAGACATTGCTGGCTGGCACCTGGAATTAAGGTAAGATTCCTCAGATAAAATTTGGGCTAAAATAAATTGAATAGGAAGCTTCTCATTGACTTCAAGTCTTTCACTGACTTCCCTGGCTTAATCCCTATTTTGCACTGTCATTAACAACTTGAGTAATGGAGGCAGAGATATAATCCCTAAAAGTGTGTAAAATCCCAACCTACTTGACAAGGACATGGAAGACTAGATGCCCCGTTTCACTTTGAAAAGTCACAGTATTAACTGCAAAATGCTAATTAGTTCTTTAGCAACCAGCCTTCTCAGGGGCTCCAGTTGAGGAAGGGTTCCCTGCTCAGACCAGAAGTTGTCCAGTGTTACAGCTTTTCTACATGCAGCAGGAGCCAGCGCAGAGGTCAAGCACTCTTTAAGAAGGATCACAACAGCATTTTGTCCATGTTAAACCTGTAATTCAATACCAATACTTTCTAATCAATACACTACTTCACAGCGGTAGCTGACAGAGCTTAACTGATAGGATCTGCTCTGCTAACATGCATTTAAACCTAAATAGAAACATTTCACTGGAGTTTATCATTGACACTGAATGAAGACCCACGGAGGCAATGAACTGTAACATACAACCGGAGACAATGGAAAAGAGTACTGAAGAAAAACACCATTAATATACTCAAAGATATAAATAAAATTAGCAATGCCATGCAGATCTCAGTGCATGAGACCTGTATAATTTGCCTAATTTCTCTTACAGGTAATCACAGCATTTTCTTCTTTAAAATAAAACAGGTAGAAAAGTTCAGTGGTCTTACTTTCCCACATTGTGGGCCATCTGGATTAGCATCACAGTAGACGCCCTATTTATTTCCTGCCTCAGAATAAGTGCAGCTATGTGCCAAAAGATGAGGAAGACTGTGTTACCGAACTTGCAATGATTTGAAATGCTCCATTTTCCTATTCACTGGCCTGGAAACCACTAAAGAAACATTTATGATCTACTAATGCCATTACAGTTTACTATGATACTATTGTGGAACTTCGAGGCCCTTGGAGTGGCTCTAAAAAAGCATAGATCTGAAACTGTTGAGACATGAGAATACACTGTGTTATAGACTTCACACGTATTACCCTGATGAGCGGAGGAGTGAGTATGAAGTCTCCTACTCCACTTCTGGTTTTCTTTCCAGGTGCAAAATTGTAAAAGCAGGAGGGGAAAAAAAAGAAATCAAAAAACCCACACGACTAAATATAACAATAGTTATACTCTGTTACAGGTTTTATTTTTCATAACTATGTCAAAACTTCTGCTCCGCTCTGGTGAGACCCCACCTGGTATACTGTGTCCAGCTCCGGAGTCCTCAGCACAGGAGGGACATGGACCTGTTGGAACGGGTCCAGCGGAGGGCCACGAAGATGCTCAGAGGGCTGGAGCACCTCTGCTATGAAGACAGGCTGAGAGAGTTGGGGTTGTTCAGCCTGGAGAAGAGAAGGCTCCGGGGAAACATTATAGCAGCCTTTCAATACCTGAAGGGGCTACAGGAGAGACTCTTTGTCAGGGAGTGCAGTGATAGGACAAGGGGTAATGGTCTTAAACTGGAAGAGGGAAGATTTGGATTAGATACTAGAAAGAAATTCTTTGCTGTGAGGGTGGTGGGACGCTGGAACAGGTTGCCCAGAGAAGCTGTGGATGCCCCATGTGGGAAGTGTTCAAGGCCAGGTTGGATGAGGCTTTGAGCAACCTGGCCTGGTGGGAGGTGTCCCTGCCCAGGGCAGGGGGGTTGGAACTCGATCATCTTAAAATCCCTTCCAACCCAAACCATTCTGTGATTCTATGATTCTAAAGGTTACTCAGCTATCTTGCCACTATGCCTGCCTCATATAAATTCCTTACATTATGAAAGCGTATCAGCTTATGCATCCAGTTACGATAGTGATGGTCTTGCAAAAACACTCTACTGGTTGCTGGTCTGCTCACTAATATCAGACCTTCCACTTATGCCTTTGAAAACTAAAGTTGAAATAAAATTGAAAGAGATGCTATGGCACGACACACAGCTCTCAAGAAGATCTTCTATGTGACTGCATTAGAAGTTATTGTAATTTATATTGAGACTTGAATAGATAACGTCTTTCTCTTCCCTCCCAATCTAATAGCCACGTTTCAATGAGTGCTGCTGACGGGATTTGGCAGAGCTGTTTCAGTGCTTTGACCTGAAACCAGAAAGAAAAATCTCAAGAACATTAACAGGTTAAGTGAATAAAACACTAGTCCTCAAGAATACAGAGATTTTAGCCTAAAATCTCTAAGATGAAAATGTTACTTCCACAAAAATCTCTAACCTTCAGGTCTGCACCTAAATAGTCTGTTGACAGCTTTATTTCTTTAAAAAATGAAGTTCCAATACAGTCATGTAAGACTAGCTCCCTCCATGCAGACACATTATAGCTGAAGCAGAAGTTGCCCCTGTTCACTTGTCATTATGTAAACAACCCCATTTTATTGTTTTCTAAAAGCTACTTACAAGTACAGAAAAGATTATATAAAAGATCTGAGGCTAAAACTCAACACTGAACTTCTCCTTGACAAAATTCTCTTAAATATCCTAGAATTTCACAGTTAATTATACTGTTGGGACCATGTAATCTTAAACAACAAATAGCTCTCAGGTCTCAGTTAAATGTCACACATGCCACTGTCTCTAAGTATCCAGAGTTCCTACAGAGTTTTACAAGTCTCAGCTGATTTTCAGAAACTATTTTAAAATAGTTCTTTCCTGAAATCAGAAAGCAGAGCATACACCTGTCCACGTACCATTCTAATCTGACATGATTCAGGATCTTGCTTGAACACTCTTTTCTACAGTCTCGTGTCATTACAATCAAGATAAAAATGCACGAAAGCTTACAAACTCCTGTCCACTCTGTTCCAGAGGGCCTGTTTATCTTCCCAGTAAAACCTCTTCATAGGTATTTCCTCTCCCCAGAATAAGCTTCTGGGGACAGTTGTGACGACTTGTTTACATCCCCTTTTCCCCTCCAAATTTCCTTTGAGTTCCACTTTACCTAACACCCACATTTTGTCAAGACCTTTTCCATTAACCAGCAATAATGACATTTGTTCACACTACCTAAACTGGACAAATAATAAAGCAAAGGAGGACATAACACACAGAAGCAAAAAAGGCAACAAAAGGAAATTAAAATAAATTATCTAGTACTATACCAAAAAGATATTAAAAAAGAAAAAAAAGAAAAAAGTTATGAGCAGTGTAGTCAAACAACACATAAATGAATAAAGAAGCATCTATTTTCTCCTTACTACTACACTGATCATCCCTTCATCAAGATAAAAAACCAAGTTGTCTGTAGGAACCTGAGTGAAGGGAAAGTTAAGACATCCACTGTTCACACAAGGATCTCTGAATGTAGACGTTCACAGAACTTAAAACTCTACGAATATGAAAAAACCCTATGCAGGAGGACATTATAACAACCTCATCAACGACAAACGAAGAGACATTTCTGTTAGAACTCCACGTTGCCTCTGAAATGTAACAGCTTTTTCAGGCTAGCATGTGAAAACAGACCTTTAAAGCTTATCTAATTTTGAAAAAGAGGACATCTTTACAATCATACCTATTTCCACATAGCGGTTTGGAAGGTCACGCATTTCACTGGCATGTCGTTCTTTTACCGAGCAAATCTAGGAAACAGAGATTTGGATCATTATGATGAACAAACTGTAACTCCTAAAAATGACACTAACTTTTCCCAGAAACTCCTTTTCTTATTGAGGCATTCTCGTCCACACATTTCTATATTTTGAAAAACACAGACTGTAAAACAGTGACGACGCATCACTGAAGAAAACCAGACAGGAAAGTTGTAGCTGTAGTCCATAGCCTTATGAATAAATATGCTGGGACGGGAGAAGGAAGGTGGACCACATGAGAGAAAGCTGAAGGCATCTGCCCACTCTGATTTCTTCACACTGGCATATATGTGAGTTTGGCTTCAGTATCTTCTCACACTTTGTGTCTCATTACCTTACAATTTCAGTAAGAATATGCTCCTGCAACTCCCAAGAATCGGAATAAAGTATGTACACATAAAGAAATGCAAATACCCAAACGTGGTGAAGCACACACAATACAAGGGGGAAGACAGATGCCAAACTTATGAAAACCTCCTCATTTGTAAAACTATAAGTTTAACGCTTCAAAAGCTTTTTACGGTTCGCCTACCTCACTTTACCCTCCCTTTCCATCTACTCCTACTGAACACTTTTAATTTCCCACTGTGCAGTGATGTAGCAGCCTGTTATTAGAAAACAGCTAACGGGCTTGTAACAAACTCATGTCAGGTGCTGGTCTGAGCAAATCATAGTCCGTCTGCAGCACACAAGTTTGAAATGCCAGTTCCCTGCTGAAAGCAGAACTAAACCCCAAGAAACCTGTCCCCACCCCATCCGCCCCTTTTTTTTTTTTTTTTAAAAAGTTTTTCCCATGGTTGAACAAAATTATGTGGTGGCTGTTTCAGCAGTCACAGCCTCCTCAGCCCCACCAAACAATCCCCTCCAAAAAATACCTCATGGTAAGCTGTTCTTCCTTAATGCTAATCAAAAGAAATGAATTCAACAGCCCACTAAAAGCTTTCAAAAGAGGAAATCTCTCCAAGGCACAGAGGAGAAGTGTCCCCGAGGATTACACTCGCTGCGTGCCCACACACAAAGATCTATCTGACTGCTGGGTGTCTATCACTCCTCCTCCTCCTCACGAGGGTCAATCCAATGACATTTCTATGGCAGCAGGAGTTCTGCACACTGTAGTCAAACCAAATTCTATTTTTTTCGATTGTCTTTGCTTTTCAGAAATAATCCTCTGTTTGCCTGTGATAACAGCAAGCATTTATTACAAAGACAGGTAATTGCACCTTTACTGAATTTCCCCAGCCAATAATCAGCGTTAAATTATCCTTCCAGCAAAGACTGCAGGGATACATATCCGGGCGAAGGCTTATGTCATCTCGAGGCACATTGGTAATTCTTTGCTTGGAGATCATGTCAAGTATCTTCACACCCTGAAAGTTTAAATACAAGAGAACTTTATTCAGTACGACAAACTCCTACTCACCATATCCCATATTATTTTGTATGCTAAAGGCAGTCATTGCACTTTATAGCATAAATTTCAGGGTAGGGCTGAGTATCAACAGAAAAAGCTGTTGATAAAAAGATGCATCTAACCCAGGAGGTGACAGAAGGACCAAAGGGATTAGAGTAAGTTAGGTATTTTAAATTCACATGCCAAATGAAAAGATACAGGAAGAGAATGAGTGACAGATTAGCAACTGTCATCATGAACCAATTCAGCTTGTTGGGCTGCTGCTACTACTGGAGAAATGAGAAGATCCCAGCTCTTCCACAGCAGCCCCTGTAGAGAAGCAGAAATCTCCACCTTGGGAAAAAAAAAACCCAAACAAAAAACCAAACAGATGTGAAGCAACAGCTCATTAAGCTAAATGAGGCCACTCTGTACTTCTCCAGGAGTGCACTTCTATTCCTACATTAAAACAGAGAAGCAAGCATATTTAAACGATGCTTGGTTTTGTATGCTAAGATTTTTCACTGCCTCCTCAGGAAATCTCCTAAACTAACAGAACAAAAAGTTTAAAGCAAGGAAGATTAAAGTCATTTAAAAGAGAGAGAGAAAAAAAAAAAAAAAAAAGAGCCATTAATCAGACTTTTCCATGCCATTTAGAAAAGGTGAGCTATAACCTTTCCAACAGCAAAATGGAGATTAATTTCATGTTAAGTAATGACTTGTTCTTACTGATTTAAAAACAAAAGGCCCCAAAATAAAACAAAGCATTTTAGTAGATATTATCGTTAAGCTCAGTGAGCAGAAAAAACAACTCTCATGATCACAGAAAAGGGGATGGAAGGGACCTTGAAAGGTCAGCGTCCAGGATGCCATTCCATGTTAGGATTTTTCTAGTGACAAAACTGATTTAAAAGATTCCCCTGCCTGTTTCTGTTCCCCCCCCACTGCGAGTTTCCATGTTCCCAGCTGTACAGATTCGACTGTCTCTAAGTCAAAGAGTCTAAACATGGGGGTCATGGTCTAAGCCAGGTTTTGCCTGCCTGTTTGTGGTTGTGTTTTTTTTTTTTAAATCACAAAGATCAATAAGTGGTATGGGGGTGGGCCGGGTTTTTCTTTCAGTGGTCTTTGTCACTGAAGAACTGTGAGCGTGGAAAACATTCCTACTGGCATCTCTTAGCTTAACAGTCATCAGGGTTTCAGAAAAAAACCTCATACATAGCATCTGCAAGGTACAGAGCCCGGATCTCTGGGTAACATAAACAAGGAGCTTCAGCTTTGTGTTTTCTAAGCTCATCTGATAAAATTTGCAATCTTGCTTGAACTGCATTTTAATAAAGTTGTCTTCTATTAATCTTACCACTTTGTCTTCCAGGATGATTTCCCGATAAAAGTGACCCACATCACACCTTATGTTTTTCTACAAGGCAGAAAATCCTATACGGGGTAGACTAGCTTACGTTTAAAGTGCCTCTCAAACCAATAGCATAGGATCCTCTATAGTTAAAATTACACCGCTTGCAACATGAACTGACAGGACTTTCACACTCAACTTCCTATCATGAAGGAACCTAAAACCTGTTCAAATGGGAGTTAGGCAGACTAATGCCTCTAAGGTGTTGGTCCTTGGGTGTCTCAGTTTGTAAAACTTACCCTCTGGGCCACAGAGGAAGGAGAAGAGAGCACAACAGCAGCCCTGGGTTACCCAAGCATCTGACAAGCAGAATTAGACCTTGCCTAAATAACCTGGAGTCCATCTCGGAATATCCAATGCCTAATAGGCTCACATACAGTGTGCCAAAAAAGCCCCCTAAATAAATAAATTAAAACTAAATAACCATGCAGAGAAAGTAACATTTTCTCTGACTTTGAAAGAAGAAAAAGAAAAGGCACACAAAACCTTGCTGGAGGATGGAGAAATTTTTAAAAAGGTAAAGGGGGAAGGGAAAGGCCAATAACCAAATATATTAATCTTTTGGAGGGCAAGTGTCATTTCATTTTTCATTGAAAGATAGGGCCTGACCATGGCTTTTTGTCTCTGACAGATGGCTCTCAACATTTTATTAGTATTCTGTGTTCTGATGTGGCACATCATCTCTAGGGATAGCTCTCCTCAACTGTCCTTTCTATTCCCAGCAGATTCACCTAGAATATATATTTTAATTGTAATGCTCTGAAAAGAATAAAACCTTCAAAAGAGCTAAATGTTATGACGATCAAGCACTCATTGAAGTTTCATCTCTAATGCAGCTATTAAAGGGGAGCAAATAAACAAAAGTCCATCTCTAACAATTTCATCTCAAACTGTTTTTGAAAGGAATAAAAGAACAATGGCTTTAAAATATTTTAATAAATAGTTCCTTTCAGGAAGGAAAAAACAATACAAGCAGAAAAGCTAGTGTTTCAGATGTACTTTCACCACATTTAAAAATAAGACTTTGGAATGTAGACATGATACACACTTAAAAACGTATCCCTCACTGCTGAGCTTTAAAACAAAGACCTTGACCCATCAATTAGATATACAGAGATAGGTGAAATGCAACCCTCAGCATGAAAGCAATGGTTCCCTTTAAAATATGAATTACGCTTAGAGCAAAAAGGGCCTATTTTCTCCTAAGTCTTGCCTTTTCTAGTGGCCTACCAAAACAAGAAATTATTACTATCAATTTTTATAACCTGCAATATAAAAAGTGCATATGGTAACGTCAGGTCAGTACAAATGACAAAATCCAGACAGGTCTGGGGGGCTTTGTGGAGGGGGTGTCAGGGAGTGGTGATGTTCTATTTTTTACTTAAAGAGTTATGTTGGCATTCCTTCCTTCTACAGTTTGCTGCAAGAAGTTGCAGTGGTCAAAACTCTGCTATAAAATAGTGTACAGTGGTGACCACCCCCAACAGTGGTACCCAGAGCTTTTCTTAATTTCTTCAGAAGTGGCAATCACATGGAGAACACTGACTACCCAGCAGGAAACACCAAAAGAAACACCTATGAAGAAATGGGATCTAAAACGCTATCCTTCAATGCCCTTCATACTCAATTCTTCAAATAGACCATTTTTCAATTGAATATTTTAGCAATTAACATTGAAACATTTCAAGTATCAGTGTAATGCAGCAGTATTTTTGTTCATTAAACAGAGGTGAAAAATTCTTACCATATTATTGGCCCAAGCAATCAAGTGTCCTCTCCACTTCACATTTCTTATATTTCCTTCCCCTTCATGTAAAACCGAAGGTTTCCATCTATTCATCCAGCCTCTCTCATATAACAGCAACTATCAAGAAGCGCAACAAGAAATATTTTTGTCACACAGTTTGTATGTAAACATGGGAGATATTTTTTTTTTTACTTCATTATCCGTTACTCTGCTTGGATTCAAGGGCAATGAAAAACACACACCTATCACAAACCAAAAGTAAATACCATCAAATATTTTCATATCGCAGATATACATTGAGAATCTTGTCTACTACGGAATACTAGTTACTGTAATAATAACATTAATAAGCAGGCCTTTGATCAAGTGTCTCCGAACAATGGTATGTATAATTATTTACACTTTAAGGATCAAAAAATTAAGGCATTTGAGAACCTAAGCCTACAGCACTAGCAAAAACACTTCAAAAAGCTAGTGAAGAAACCAGGCTGCCTCACACCTCTCCACTGATCTGCTGACAGGTTCCTTCTTCCCTCCAAAAAACAGGAGATTGCAAAAATGTCCCAAACGCCTGGTGTAGTCAAAGAAAATTATCGAAGATGCCCAAGTCCTTGGCCTTTTGCTTGGCCTCATACGGATGTACATGCCCTTCAATAGGGCTCTGGAGATGCTGTATGTTAGCTCCACATGTGCGAATTGTACTATACGACAGGTGCTGTTGATCATAAAACTTCTGACATGGGGAATCCCAGGCTTTGCAAACAAGGAAGGTATTTTAAAATATCTAAACGTGTGTAAGAGATGTTACAACTGCTTTGAACCTGCAAAGAAAAAGCCAACTACAAGTAGACAGATTGCTTGACAGTCAGCTTTTTTACCAGTTCCTCTATGGCTTAATGTGCCCAATGACCATTAAGAGGTGTAAAATTACTACCTGCAAGGACTTTTACCGTGCTAAAATCCACATCCAATACCGATGTTGCTAATATTTCCTGTCTAAGATCCAGCTGTACGTGCTGTTTTATACATGGCTTCCCACCACCGATATTCACACAAATATTTCAAATGATATGACACTAGCTGCTTGAAATAACAGCTTTTAACAAAACAAGGGATTTTTAACAGGAATTACACAGACTGCCTCTCTCTCCTAAAGCCACAAGATGGCACCAGAAGACAAGTATTTTCTCCAAAAGTTTAAAGCTCTCACTAGGATAGTCTATCAGAAACTTTTGCTCTGTGCACTGCAGACAAACTTCTCTCTCAAGCGTATCTTGCCACTTTAACTCCACCCAAAATAACTGTGTCCTTCAGGAGGACCATGAAAGGGCCACCTTTTAGACAATCTAGGTTTGTTTTTTTCCCCACCTACAAAAAGGCTACTCAATAAAACTCTTACAGAATACGCTATTTCACAGCAACCAAGGCAAGACACTGAAAGCAGGGGTAACATCTATGCTCATAAGACAGTGCCATACAGAGGAAGATCTGGACGTGGATGTGAAACACAGGAGCAACCCTCAGCCCAAACTAATTAGCTCCACTCAGAAGCTGAGGGTGTCATTAAAAGCCAAGTTCTGTGCTGATCCAGACTGGAAAATTGCTGTTTTTCTTAGTTCACAAACTCCTAAGGAGAGGCTCAACAGCAAAAGAACTGTCACTTGGATGCTTCTTTCAATACAGTCCAATAAAGGCAGTAGCAAAATACACAATATTTTCATCTGGAATTAAATTTATTTAGTGGACAAGGCTGCAAAAACTGACGGGGATGATGTGAAAGGTTAAAACTGGTTGATGTCAATTATATTAACTGAACTTTGAATCTTTTCTGCTTGCGACTGAATCATGATTGAAGTCTATTAAACGCAGAAGATCCAGAGTGAGCTTGGGATGACACTTTGCAGCTATTTTGTTGCTGTTCATGGTTTGTGAACATCATGCTTTTTCATGGCTCTCTACCTGAGTAAGAAACTGCAAAGAAAATAAATGACCTGAGAAAGAACTGGTGAGCAGAAAATAAAATAAAAAAATAATCCTGCTTCAGTTTATTCTCAACTCTAAGCACATGCTTAATTAAATCCTCAAACTAAGGCAGTAGAAGACAATAGTCTGATATTGCCCATAATAAAGATGGAAAGTTAATCTGAATCACTGCAGCACCCAGAATTCCCTGTTTCATACCAGAAAGTGCAATAGGTTCAACACTGAAGCCAAAGGACACTCAACACTGTGGCTTCAACAAAATATTTAATCTCAAAACGTGCTTTACTAATTTGTCTACAATGCAATTACCTTCCTTTTATTGATATACATAATGCGATTTTCCTTTCTTCCAGAAGTGACACCTGGAAACAGCTACCGAACCCAGAACTTTGCTATGTGTTTTGGAACTGCTATCCACTGAATGCACCACTCTCAAAATAAGCAGCCTAATTTATTTCTTACTCTTCCTTTCTGTCTTCACATTGAGATGTTTATCACACCAGAAAGCCATTTAAAACTTCAAGTGAAGGTAGAACACATAACAAAAATCCACCGTTTCTAGAGGGGTTCCTCCTACCACCTCTTTCTCTTCCTGGTAGGGGAAAAATATTTTAGGGCTGTATTTCCCATAAATCCCGTATTTTGGCAGTCAGCATTCACAGTACTTATATTTCAACAGCGGCCACAAAAGTCACTTTCTTGCATTCTCTGCAATACAGTTTATATTTTCCCCTTTTTGATTTTCTCTGGTAAATCTTTCTAGTCCTTTGTTACAACACAGTATTGCTTAGAATGCACTCCCAGCATTCTCTTGCATGTAACCCAAACATGACAATATAGGTAAAATAAAATAAAACAACATCACCTTTGACTTCAAAGACCCCCACCCACACTCCTTCATCGAGATCTTCTCATAGTTCACTACTAATTATTTTGTGAGTCTTCTTAACTGCTTATGCCTGTCCACTGGATCATTAAGAAAAAATGACACACTGAAACACATCAGACAAGAGGACCATACAGGACACTTCTTGGTTTTAAAATCAAGTGGATATAATTCTCTCAGATTAGTGAATACATCACTGTATCTTTCACTACCAAGAGATTAACCTCCTCCAAAAGAGCTCCAAATTCCATTTTAGAGTGTTTTTGCTAAAGAGAGTAGAGTGGTGCTTGGATTTAATAGAGCCTCTCATGCAATTAGCATTAACGCTAATTACATGTAATCCTCGTCTTTAAACTATGTGCAGGATTTCTCAATCCTCTGAAAAAAAAAAGAAGAGGCCAAGGATTGCAGCGTTGGTTGTATCAATATGGTGAACTAATTCCAATTCAATTTCATCCCACTACCATCACCAAATCCCACCTTCAAAACACCAGAATAAAAGACGTCTGCTCTCACAGAGTGAAAAGTTTCAAAGGAAACACACTTTTACTGCAGCACGACGCACACCATCTTTCCCTCGTTTCAACACAGCACCTTTTCCGTAAAGATCTGGAGGAGTTTTACAGAAGGAAAAGGCTGAAACTTTGATTTGTAACTGAAAAGCCACCCTTCCCTTCCCTATCGCAGCAACGTTGGGTTAGTTTTTATTTCACAAAATACGAATTAGGAAAAAACCTTCTGTATTTCCCTTCTCCTATTCTTTGCTCACCTGAGCGCGAAGATGTGCCTACCTGGGGCATTTCTTCTGGTTTTTGGCACCTGTGTCACCAGCTCTCCCCTCAGCCAGGCAAGACCGCAAAAACCTAAAATGCTACTGCCGTGCTTACAAGTGATCACTAGCGATATTTACTGTTTTCAGCATAAAACCAACATTTACAGGCACAGCCAAGATTAACAGATATCCGAGAGTAACACAGAACAGCACGCCACGTGAAGACTTACTGTTTAATCGTGCCTCCCTAGGAAAATATATAGCGACAATAAAAAATTATCACTTCTGTTTGGAGCAGCGATGGACTGGATGAGCTCAAACGAGGCAGAGAATAATGTAAGCCTCAAGTTTTCAACTGAAGGTGAGCCTTCAAAATACCATGGCAGGAGGCGCAGTCAGGAGAAATCAAGCAGGGAGGCAGCGGCAGACAAGAGCGGCATTGGGAGGGAAGTGATGGCGAGAGGCAGAAGAGGAGCTGCTGCTGTGGTTCATGGCCAGAGAAGTTAGAAATTTCGAGATGTTTAATACAAACAAGCACCGAAGGACTTTTATTAGGCTGTATTCTTAATAACTCAACTGCTAGATTCCAGCTGTCGCCTGCTCACAAAGAGCTACAGAATCAACACCCCGGAAAGCGGGGTCCCGCAGCCTTGCGGGCAGAGACACAAGCTCTCACACATTCCATATATTTAGATCCTCTTTGCTCGCCACCTCAGGCAATGAAAAAAGTTTTCTACACAGACATTTGCAAAACACACGCCTATAGGCTACAGGCACACGGGACTGTGATCCGTTCTCTCTTTACACAAACCAAATATGCTTGTTACAGCACGAGGAGAACGCTTTGTCTTTCGCGATAAAGAAATGCACATCCAAATAATCATAAAGAAAAAATGTAAGCCAAATAATCGGCTTCTTAAGCAAACAGAACATCACTAGATATTAAAGTCTCATGTGCTCAGTAATATGGGATATACCTGGGTGGTATATATCGCAGCAAGCAAATGAGACCTGTATCATTGTGGCTTCCTTGCCACTATAGTTTCTTTCTTGCTTATGGTAAATTATACAAGGCATGGACAGAAATTGCCATAGTATTTACTCTTTCTTCACTTAAACCAGACCTTTGAGTATTTACTGACTGACATTTTATAGCTTACAAAGCAATCTGCCTTTCTTGTCGGGTGCTCTTCTACCCAACATAATGCCAAACAGCTGACTATCTGCTTTCTAAAAATGGACTGTGCTGCAAACAGCATCCTGACAATTTAATAATTTGTCAAAGTAGTCCAACCAGTTATTATGAAGTACATATCATAGGGTTCAGAGGTAAAGGTCACCTACTTACTCACAAAGCAAAGTGCATCTGCTGACACTAAAAAGCAGACAATTAAAAAAAAAATAAGTATCTGAGACATTCCCCGGAAGACTTGACTTTAACATACAAATTCCACTACCCGTAACAGCAGTTGCAGATCCCCGAGCACACTCTTTCTCCTCCTGCTCCTGCATTGTTTGCAATCGCTATCCTTTCTCTGTATATGACATCGCTCCATCTGGAGTGGAAAGGAATTTAGACCGTCTTGTTTCACAGCTCAGGCAGCAGACACTGTGGGTCCAGCCCAAGATTCTAACATCAAAATAGTATTTTAGATATATATATTTTTTTTTTTTTAAATAGTGAGAAAATTTCCCCAAGTAATACTAAATCATCTTTGCTTTAACAACAAAGAAAAGAGAGCAATGTTTGAGCATCGGTATGCTCCGATGTTAATTCTGGGAGGATAAAGGGGACAAACATGTTCAGACACACCATCATTTGAAAACCAGTTCTTATAGTGTATCTTCTCCAGCAAAAGTAGTACAGACACCATCAAAAATATGGTTTTATATCTATTTCCACCATATATATATAAAATAAATATATTACATAGATACAGACACAAAAAGATATAAAGATGTGACTGCTGACAGTCACAGGGCAAATCTTCAGTTTTATTGTTGTTCCCTAGGCCCTTAATTGGGTACTCATATCAACACTTACTATACAAAATGCATATCCTAGGAAAATAAGGAGGCCAAATCCTTTCAGATGGGGAATATTCTACTCCCATACTGGCTTCAGAATTACTTTTCTTAGTTGTGCTGGGTCCCCGCTACCATGCTGGGTACAGAACACCCCCCAAATAAAATCTTCATTAGCACACATTCAGCAGAGTGACTCAATCACTCCAGAGGATTCACTCTCCTAGGAATTTTACTACAAAAACCTTTATGTCTTGATATTGATGCTAGTCAAAACATGAAATAGGGAGTCTCATCAATGCCTCTGCCAAGAAAGAAACCTCAAGTTGTCCTGCTCTCTCCTAAGTTATCTTTACATAAGATGCAATAGCTGATACCTTGACTTTGGAACTGAAACGTCCTTCAGTCTTCTCTCTTTGTTAGTTCTGCCTCTTTAACCCTCTGGATATAATGGGTACGTGGACTTTATTAATAACGATCACTTAGTTGGCGTGTTGGGAAAGACCAGCACTCCAACAGTTAAATCAAGAACACCTTGTTTTCAGCTTTAGCACCCTCATTTAGTTCGCCTTTACCCTGTTATTTTTTAAGATTAGACCCTTTTTTAAAAGGTAGAAGGTTATGGCCTTCAATAACAGAGTATTTGTCTTTTCCCTTGCTTTGAAGCTCTACCATCTGCTCTGGACAGGAATGCCCTGTTATTTACAATATACAGTATTTTTATTTCAGGGTGACCATCATCTGCCAAGTCATCGCGATGGTGCTGTAGTTAATTGCTGAGATAAGGGGGAGGGAAGCAGGGAATCACCTCGATTTAGTATGGTATCTATTGCTTCTCGCTGTGATCGTGTCCATGTTTCCACATTTCCACATGCCTTATTTCTAGGTACGGGTAACATTCATTCATTGAAAGAAAAAAAAAAAAAAAGGGGGTGATAAAAAGCTTTTCCAATCAAAATAGAAGGCAGTGATATTATCCCAAGCTTAATGAAATGACTTTTCACAACTGGAGCTTTGGTAAGCAAAGGAATCATAGAATTGTCTAGGTTGGAAGGGACCTTTAAGATCATCTAGTCCAACCATCAACCTCACTGATAGAAACAAACCATCACTGGGTTCACTTAATTGGTTAATTAGTTCATAATGCAATTTAGAGAAAAAACACTCTTAAAGGACTCTAATACGCACACCAGTTAAGCAACTGTATAAACATATGGATGGTAGAGTTCTCAAAAAATTAAGTAGGTGGTAATTTACAGTTATAGCCCCCCACTCCATTTATTAAGGACCCTACTGAGGCAGATGCTTGGCTATAAAATTAATACATTTAAGCAGATGTTAAAGTAGTTTTTTGAGATAAGACAAAACAGAGCATTAAGGTCGGGGGGCAAGTTATTGCTTCCCATGTGCATGTGTGGCTTGGCTTCTTTATTTTGTTTCACTGTAAACCAAAATCAGCATGAAATTCAAGTAGGAAATCAAGAACATCCTTGTCATATTCTGAGACAACAATGTTTTCAATGCAACTAGAGGGGTTTGAAGAAGTGACCGTATTTCTTTCTGGGTCCTTTTATCTGCTCAAATTAGCTTAACAAATAATTAAAAAAACCCCAAACATTTAAAATGCTAATGTACATTAGGTCACCATCTCCCAGAGCAACAGAAAACAAAGACAGACCCCCACAACCCTTTGGTTGAAGAGTTCACATACTTCACACAATGTTTTTGAATCCAGCTCAGGCAAGGAACATAGCACGAGGGCCTTAAGGAGAGCTTTTCTCTTAAGCTTAATCCAAAATGAGAACAGCCTTACCTCCAACCTTACTGCTATCCCTGCCTTGGTGCGGGTGGGGAAGGCAGGCAGCATGCCTCCCCACCACTGCCAGCCAAACCTCATGAAGCTTTGCCCATGCAAACCTCATGAAGTTCAACCAAACCAAGTGCAGGGTCCCACACGTGGGGCATGGCAATCCCAGGCACAAAGACAAGTTGGGCAGAGAATGGCTGGGGAGCAGCCCCGAGGAGAAGGACTTGGGAGTGCCCATGGATGAAAAGCTCGACATGAGCTGACAGGGCGCACTGGCAGCCCAGAAAGCCAACAGCATCCTGGGCTGCATCAAGAGAAGCATGGCCAGCAGATCCAGGGAGGTGATTCCACCCCTCTGCTCTGGTGAGACCCCATCTGGAGTACTGTGTCCAGCTTTGGAGTCCTCAGCACAGGAGGGACATGGACCTGTTGGAACGGGTCCAGCGGAGGGCCACGAAGATGATCAGAGGCTGGAGCACACCTCCTATGAAGACAGGCTGAGAGAGTTGGGGTTGTTCAGCCTGGAGTCAAGAGAAGGCCCCGGGGAGACTTAGCCTTCCAATACCTGAAGGGGGCTACAGGAGAGATGGGGAGGGACTCTTCATCAGGGAGTGGAGCGATAAGACGAGGGGTAATGGTTTTAAACTGAAAGAGGGGAGATTTAGATTAGGTACTAGAAAGAAATTCTTTCCTGTGAGGGTGGTGAGACACTGGAACAGGTTCCCCAGGGAAGTTCTGGCTGCCCCATCCCTGGAGGGGTTCAAGGCCAGGCTGGATGGGGCTTGGAGCAACCTGGTCTGGTGGGAGGTGTCCCTGCCCAGGGCAGGGGGGTTGGAACTCGGTAATCTTGAAGGTATCTTCCAACCCAAACCATTCTGTGATTCTATTAGCTATGAAGTTACTGTGTCCCTGCAAAGGCTAAAAGTGCAGAGAGCTCAAAGGCTACAGGAGGTCCGATCTCCCCCCCCGAAGGGGCTCACCCAACCGCACAATCTCCAGACACAGGGAGAGAGAAGCGAGGTCCCCAGCCTGAGGTGGTATGCTTCAGCCTGCCTCTCCTCACTCTTGTGGACCAACTCCCCCTTTGTCTGCTGCCCCCACACAGCTCTTCAGCTTTACACTTAAGGAGAGGTGTTAACAAAAAGCAGGGGTGCTTTTCAAGGCCTTTTTCTTTCCAGAAAAGGAAATAAAGATCTTCAATAAATAAGTAGGTGGAATTTAACTTTCTGAATTTTCACAGAACATTTGGTTGCTGCCTTTATACAAGCACACAAGCTCCTTTTGGACGAAAGGAGAAAAGGGGAAGGGTTTCTACCACAAGGCTAAGGGGTTTTATTTGTTGGTTTTATGTATCAATAAAATCAAATTACAGGTGTCGAGGGACATTTATTTCAATGCTAAATACCTTATGTTAAGATGTCAATTAAAGTTTTCCTGAAGAGGAAAGTTCCTCAGCAAAAAATGAATGCATTAAGAACGAGCATACCATTCCCCAGAGGACAGAATATAAAACAACCTGTCAAGTAATCAAAGATAACCAAAGAGAATGTGTTAACTCCCTGATGTTTTTTTCTGTTCGGCATCAGGTGAATGCAAGCTCTTTTACCACCTGACGGCACCCTGTTCTATTAATTCCCTGCTTCTCTCTTTCCATACCCCTTTTATCAGCACTAAAAAGCTTCACAAGCTGGTGGCTGACAAAGACATACACTGACTGTGCATTATTTTAAGGACAACACCAACTCCGACCAGCCAGCAAAAGCTGTCAAGCTTACACGCCACTTAAAAAGTGAAATAAAACACAGCTATGCTTTGAAATATATGGAACTGTTAATGAAAATTAAGTTGTATTCAGCACTAGGAGTCTGTATTTCGTACACGTTGGTAAGGGAGAGTCATGGCATTCAGTTTGATGCATCTGGAAGTGAGGATTGCTCACCCTTAAGTCATAAGAGAAGGCAACAGGAAAATTCCATGAATTCAAGAAACTGTTGCAAATCAAACTTTCATACTTTGACTAAAAACATGCAATGTGATACAAGATATATGTAGGACCAGGAACCACCTGTAATCTGGAAGGCTGAATTGCACCCTACAACAATACGACACAATGCACATTTAAAATAAATGCCCCAAGTAGAAGACTAACTACACAGATAGAAATACTACTCTGCTCTACCAAGAGCTCCCTTGTACTACTTTAAAAACAAAGAAATAAAAAACCCCACTCCATGAACAAGAACTGATTAAGATACTTGGGTTTGTTTACTTTTTAAAAAATGAACTAAACAAAATTAAACCAAAAAAAAAATCACCCACAGGTAAAGTAAAAGGAAAATCAAAAATACCAAGACCAACATCCACCGCAAAAGATCAGTATTAAGGTCAAACTTCTGCTCCTACTTCAACAAATTGAAATGAATGGAGAAAAACCGCTCTATGAAATGCAAATGACATTTTTTCAGGCTATGTAGACAAAAGCATTCCTACTCTGAAGCTCAACCTGTTGCAACACGTTTTCGACATAAAGGGTGCACTTCTCCTCCCCCTGGAATTAGTCTTAAGTAAGAATGTTTTGGAATACAATACACAAGCAGAAAGAAAAAGCAGATTTTTTTTTTTTCTAGGTGTTAAATATCACATGCACAGCCTTCTGAGCTATTTTTAAAAGCTGTTTAAAGATAGCCTAAGTTCATTACACTATGACTGCTTACCTTTTTCCCTCCTGTTACAAATTGCTTGAAGTGGGATCTTACAAAATGAGGATGAACAGCAACAATCTGGGGGAGGGGGGAGAACAAAAAAAAAAGAAAAAAGAGAAAAAAAAAGATTGTGGCTTAAGTAAGAGCTTACAAGGAGCACCACCTCACTTTTTAAACTAGATAACCCTTTGCCAAATATCAAGTATTAGAGCTGAGTTCTTTCTCTGAAGTAGAGCCTAGTTGCTTCAGAAATCTGTTTTTCCTATAAAAAGAGAATATTCTCCGTATTACATGGCATGTGACAACTCATGCCTGACACTGAGGGCCACATTACACCGAAGAGCTACTTTTTTTGCACAGCAGGCAGCAAAATTAGGACCATGCAGCATAGGACTGCTGCAAGAAAGGGTTACCCCAGTTAAGTTTTGTTTGGGGTCTGCCAAGAGGGCAGGGACACCTCAGCTGTTGCAGAAAAAGCATCGATGGCCCTTAAACAGCTTCTTTGCCTTCCGTGTTACAAGCCAAGTGTGGGCGATCCAGCTGCAAGAGCAGTAAGGCCCTAGGAGGCGAGTCACATCTGATGTCTGTGAAAACCTAAAGATCTTTCCTGCTGCAAGAAACATTTCTTGTTAAAAAACCCCTAGATCTTCCCATACGCCTACTAGAGGTGGTTTTTCAACAGCTTCACATCTCTTAAGCAGAGTGTAACTGAAGGTTTCCCCTCAGACAGGGTACATCAGAATCGCCACCCAAGGCGGGTTTAACCCATATGAATTGGTTGCAAAATACGGACCTCACAGTTAGCAGAACCCTCAGAATTATTATCACAGATCTACAAAGAAAGAAACACGTTGCGACAGGTAACAGCTGAAACAGGACAATCTCTCTTTCACTTTGCCTTTTGTATTTGAAAATTCAGTAATACTTCTTACAAAACCAAGATCTGCTCTCTTCCTTCCTAACCAGATCAAAAGCTTTTATACTGAGAGAGATAACTGTTTTCTAGTGACTCGAATAATATTACAAGGAAGCGGTATTCCTCTCTCTCATTTAGATTCAATGTGACCTCTTTGGTATTAAAGACAGCAACAACACAATTACTAAAGATTAAAACAAGCACTTACTTTAATGGGGCAGTCAAATGTTTCATGAAACTCTTCCGCTGAATACAATCCAAACACCTGCACCTAAAGAAGTAGATGAAAAAAAGAAAAATATTTACCTAATAACCACTTGACAATTAAAGGTGAATGTAAATCACTAACAGCTAGAAGATTAATTTGAATGCGAACAGTTACATCTTTTTTCCTAAAGAAAAAAAAAAAAGGTAATATTTAACAATTCAGAGTTAATTGAGGCATCTTGGGCTTCCATTACAGCATCTCTCTAAATACTTGCAGGAGTGCAAAAGTACTTATTTGAATCTTTTTCTTTTTTTTTTTTTCTGTTTTGTTACAAACACAGCAAAAACTACAAGTTCCTTTTGCTTTAGGGTGATCAAATCTGTTTAACAGATACTGATCTAAGTAAAGTAAGAGCAACATAATAACATTCAGGGGAAGATAAATTAAAAACTCTTCCTTTCTGGGAAAGAACTGTAGGATTTTTTTTTCCCCTCCAAGCAATACAGGGCTTACATAAGAAAAAAGAAATTTGTGACAATAAAGCAAAACGAGCCTGAAAACCAAGTCCCATATGTTTCTTGGCATCCTCTCTTCCTCCCAAGTGCATTCAGTGCTGTTTTGTTTTATTCCATAACCACTGGAAATGTCTTTCTCTGAAGATTCCTCCCTTCTCATCTATGTTGATGTCTCAGTACATTTAATAGTCAGCACTCAAGTTGTAACTATAGGCCATCAGAATATCTATCAGAATTCATCCAGCTGAAGAAGCTGCAACATTAAAAAACTCCACCCAAAACCAAAAGTATGTTTCTACTGTCAAGAAAATCAACAGATTTTTAAATGTTTTCTTCCCTTTGCTTACGGAACAGGTACACAGGTATCAACTATTAAGAAATATTATTAGACTCAGATGCTGTGAGTACAGAATAGGGTTTCTCAAGGTTTTCGTAAGTACAGCCCTCTTTTGGGCTCATGTCTCTTCATCCAAAATGCAACACACACTCCCCCAATTCTCAGATGAGACAATTGACAACTCCGTTCCTGCAGAACTTCCGAATAAAACAGGGGTGAAGACTTATGGCCAGGAATTAGTAATTGATTCACTAATTATGATTTCCACAAAGAGTAGTAACTGGTTTGCTTTTTTGTTATGATTTGTAAGATGTTTCCAACCACTGCCAGAAGCCGTTGGAACAAAATCACCCCAGCAAGGATGGACACTGCTGGCGGGAGAAGGGAGACAAACGAGCATCCCATGGAGCGATCAGTGGAAAACTGTATCTGAGAGCAAATCTACGTTAGAAGGTCCTCAGACACATTCAGTTATTCATCCTGATTTTCTGGGAAAGGTAATCCCATCAGTAACTCTGCTCTGCACGTACAACAAGTTGGACTCAAGGATCTAAGAGATCTTTTTATTTTATTTCTTTCTCTCTCCCCACCCACATTGTGATTTCTTCGGGGGACCAAAAAATAACAGTAACAGAAAAACCAACCAACCAACCACTCAACAAAGATCTGCAGAACGAAGCCGGTAAATACCAGTAATGGGCCACAAAAAGTAAGGCTTAATGGCTCTAAAAAAATCAGTTCAGAGGACAAGAACCCCCAAAATTCCTGCAGGCAGTCAAGGAGACAGAGTAAAAAAATTAGACTTTAGATAATCTACAAGAAGAACTAAGCTATCAGCGAGGAACTAAGCCATCCTCAGAGCGGCTCAAAGTTCAGCAGTCACAGTGAAGTTGAAAACATCTCAAACCACCTCATCTCCCTTTCAAGCTTGTCTCCTGGATACATCTCCTAAGCAGCATTATCAGCTCTGTCCATTACTCATTAGCGAATATACTGCCTCTAACAATGCGCTTTAAAAATACTGCTGCATGCACTGTGCAGGGCTGAGCTACTGCTCCAAAGGATTGGAAAAATCAATATTTGGAGACAGCGAGATGTATCACAAAGCTGTGATTATGTAAGCCAACCAAAGGGTTGTGTTTGAGTTGGGCCTGGCTGTAAGCCTAGAAAACCTTCGGGCTGATGTCTAGAGGATTTTGTTTTCTGGGTTTTTGTTTTCATCAGTTGGCACAGCACATCCAATGCAACAAACTAAACAAAAGAAGAAACAAAGGAAAGAGAAAATAAGACGGAGAGAAGAACGGAGGAAGAAAAAGAACAGATGTAGTTAAAACACAACACTGCAAATTCCATGGAAGCAGAATCCTCAAAAACGACAAAACAACCCTCTCTAATTAAAACTAATTTTTCAAAATTGACGTTAGCAACAGTGCCTTCAACATTTTCATAACACTCCATTGAACACAGCAATATGATATTCCTTTAAGAGTCTGAAAACAAAATGGAGCCAGTTAACTAAAGAGGAAAAAACAACTCAGCATAAAATACATGTTATCATGTTTACTCTGGGGACATCGTATAACAGTTTATTACTTCTTAATGCCTTTTATTCTTCAGAGAGAAAGTGATTCTTTTGATATTACAAACCTATATTGGATTTATCTGTTTCTACTTTCTGTCTCCACTCAGCTCAAGATGTTTTTGGGTAGCTGGAAAAAGGATTTCATTATGAGAGTCCATTACATTTTGCTAGTCCTGCCCGATTTTAAATATCTAGAACCCACCACTCCAGTGCACCCAAACTGAGCTGTTTGGTCACTTCCACATGTGGAAAAAGAAGCCAACCTTCAGCGATTAAAAGGCAGGAAAAAAAGATATTTTATTTACAAGCCACATTTCTTGAAAAACCATCCATGTAACACTTCAAGATATTAACATAAATATTGTTACAGGTTTTAAACATGACACTAAAACATGTAAACTCATGAGTTTTCAATATAACTTATATTTCTTCATATAGGAAGATGCAGGTTTTTCAAGACGGCATACAAGTAGGCAAAAAGCTAACCAAAAAAACCCCCACAATTCCGAAGCTGCAATCCTGGTTGCCCTTGTATTTATTCCAGCACCATTATTCTCCTCTTATACCCTAATATTTAAACACTTCGCTATTTTCTCCAGCCAGTGGCCAGACTAGAGTGGTGGTCGCGGTGGCTTTGATTTCTGTTCCCTTCCATGCCAGTGGTGACCCAGCTGCAGTTGAGTCCATTGCCCAGGAAGATTTTCTAAGAACCAAACATGCAGTACAGAAAAGCTGCAAGTGGCTCCCAAAGCACTTGTTGGCCACGTACAACGTGACAGGTTTTGACATCAGGTCTGGATGCCACCCAACAAGTAGATGGTTAGAGAATTGCACTGTGCTGCTATGCCCTCCTTCCAGTCAACATAGCTAGCTCAAATCTATTTTGAGAGCGGTAAAAGAGAGAAAAAAGTAGTAAAATAAAATACATCGGACAGCAGAACAGGTATGAGGAGGGGGTTCTCATCATAAGGCCTTCCCTTCAAGAAGGCAAATGGGTTTCCATCTCCCTCATACTGGATCCACTTTGATACAGGAAAATGCACTCCCTGCCTATTGCGAAAATCTTTCACAGTGGTCTAGAGGACCATTAATAGGTAGAAAATACTTGCACCAACTCAGCTGGTTCAAAATTCACAGGTCTTTTTATTATAATACTGCTTTATAATATTATTATACCTCTTTTTTTGTTTAAAATTGATTCGAGAAAACGAAGCTGTTTCACTTTTCCTTTTTTTAAAAAAGGACTTAACTATTATTATCTGCATTCATGCAACTTGCACAACTAGTTTAGCTTCTTACAATACGAGCACTCCCAATGTAGCAAGGGAAGAGCTATAAGGAGTGTAAAGTTACACTTTTGTTATGATCCAGAACTATAGAAGTGCTGCATATCTGGCCAGGAATTTCTGCCATTTTCTTATACAATAGCACAACATACAAGCATGTGTCTTCACTCATTTTAGGGGAGGATTCTTTCATAGAGACACACCTTCCTGGGGCAAGTGGGAAGCCTAACTTCTAAAACACCCAGACCTTTCAAATCTCCAGATGAGCTTTTCAATGCAGAATATAGTGAAGCATCAGTGTCCCTGGACTCTAGGAACGCAAGTATGATGGATATTGCACTTGTCATACTCCAGCCCTGTGTCAAAAACATTACCAGGATTAGCCCAGGCTTGGGGCCCATAGTTTATACTGGCTGGGATAGCATGTGATGTCACCTACTGGACCCACAATAGCTGTATCACTAAATGAGCACAGATTCACCATTTCAAAGTATTGCTGTATTTTCAAATATAGCCACACTAGAGTAGGGATTATGGATTTTTGAACATTTCTGAAATCAAGTATGTATTTTTTATATTAATATAATTTCATTTATATATGAAAAGTGTGCATGGCTTGTAGTCTCACTGCAACATAAATATTTCGAGTCAGTAATCCACAGTCACATCTGAGGAGCCCTTACTTGCTTGCTTCTCCCCACCATTCAAAACACCCAAACCAACAATGCCAGCTCAACATTTTTATTACCTTGCACAATCACTGACCCATCCCTTATCTTGCTTAGACAATTAGGACACTCCGGGCTGTGTCTCTCACAAGCTGTAAAATTCTACAACCCACTTTGATAGGCACTAGTATCCCAATTACTGTGTCAAGATACTGACATCAAGATATCTCTGAGAAACAAAAGGCTTGGATACATAAACTGGATGCCTGGCTGTTGAAGGCAAAAGCCCACCTATTTGGAAGGAAATAAGCCAAGTGCATACAGCCTAAAGGGGTTGTTTCCCATTTTGCCTACTGCAAAATCCAATTTTATTTTTAATTTATAGAACTTCCACTGAATGGGATGAATCCATTAGGATAAGCAACATTCCTCATCCCCCCAAGTCTACTCTGTAAGAAATGTTCTCCTCAGTAAGTCAGATGGTTATTGAGAAATGATTTAAATGATTTTTAATGCACTGCATTTGTATATGAGCATTTATTAAAAAAGAAGCTTAAATACACCCTGTGCATTAGAATTTTATCATTGCAAACCAACATTAGAAAAGGCTGCCATCGACTTAAAAACAAAAAAGACATTCTTATAAGTGGAAAATCAATCACCAAAACCACTAAATGTCACAGCTCAACATTTCAGAGAAGCACTGATAATTGTTAGTTATACACTGCACAAATGATATATGTCCTCAGTCAAGGAAGTAGGTGCCAGTTTTTTAGGAAACTGTACATATATTGATTTTACATTTATTTAATGTGGCTGTTGTAAGACACTTTATTCTTCTGATAAACTATGATTGCTTATCAAAAGATTCTATAATTCAAGAGAAACATTCATAACTTGTGTGAAAATGAAAACCACCAGCCCACAGAAATCATGCCCACAAAATCCAATTTTGTGGATTTATAGCAGAAAGGCATTAAACTACTGTCTTGCAGGAACAGCAGAGTAGTCACTGAAGTAAAACTGGCACAGCAGTAATGATTAAGGTGACATGTCCTCCTGCCACAGCTGTTAATCAGCTTAATACCAGTTACATTATTGACATTCTTGTAATTACTTTTCCTACGGCACATTTGTGCAAAATATATTTGACTTTAATTTTGAGTATTCAAAGTTGAGCTCAGTTCTCAAAATGGATGGTCAACGTGGTGGTGCTAAATGCAGGAATTAACTCCACAGGTATCACAATTATCTCCAGGGTAATACTGAGGACTACCTGCTACCTCATTAAATCTATAAACGGGTTTGTTGTACCTTGCCATCTTCCGAGCAAACACCCATGTGTTCTCCACTTTCATCCAGGCTGATCTGATTTATCTTCACTGGGCTCTAGAGAAAGAAAAGACAGACAGACTTAAAGTTTGAGATTACCTCACCAATCACACACTTTAATGCTCCCCATGCTTCCTGGAATTTAGGTGTTGTGGAATGTTTAGGCACATTAATTAAAAAAACCTAACAGTTCTTCTGGTTTGGTCTGATGGCTATACTGATACTTATTTCTTCCTTCAAATCCCTTATCTTGCTTTCATTTTTGCCCATCACAGCGTTCTCAGAAGCGAGCATTAGAAGGTGCTGACGTGCTACATAGTTATACTCATTCTTCGACAAATAACGAGAGAAGCCCAAAGACTGCCCCAATTTAATAAATTTTCCTTGCCTTATCCAGATATACTTTCATTTCTAATCTACAGGGTTATACGGCATCTGTTACTGTTTACTTTAGCTTAAACGTCTATCCTTACTTTAAGTACCAAGGACTAACTTAGAAGAACATCATTTGGGTAACGCAATGCCTATCCAATTACATTCAAGTACCAAGAACCTTCTTATGCAGCATGATCCCGATTTCACCCTCTGTAACACATATCTCATCACTTCAAGCATCGTTGAAGGATCTTCACCCAAGTAAGTCTCTCTTACACATTTAAGAACAACTTTTCTTACTCTCACAAAATTTTGAACGGATTGAACCACAGAACAGGTTACTTCAGTCGTTCTGAGCATGACAAAAGAGAAATCCATCATATGTTTGTGTGAAAAGTGTCACTGGAACACTGGAGTCATGGGGTCACATTAGATGTTACACAACTGTGTCTAAAATATCACAGGTCCTTATATACACTACAGCAGTTGGAATGACATTAGAAGTACATCATAAAAAGTTATATAAAAACACACTGTCAGAGGGACTATCTACAGGAGATAAACTGAGGTCTTCTCACAGCCTTTGGAAAGCTTTTCCACATAAACTTTCACGCAGAAAAAAAATCCAGTCAGGGAAATGAAGCTTTCCTCTCTTCCACCTTGAAAAGAATATATGCCCAAATCACACTGCATTCTCCACAAGCTTTTTTCTAATCAGGGCTGAAGAACTGAGCCCTGCACTGCAGCAGTTGTCTGATGAGTTATGAAAAGGATGCTGCCAGCTCTTGTTTTCCCACTTCCTTGCGTGCAGGAGACACCACTCTTGACCTCACTTTGTGTCACCACAGAATGCTACCTGGAAATACCACAATCACTGCCTACCACAAAGTTGTCTTTCCACTGTGCATCATTTGCTGAAAAGTGCACTGTCGAGGAAGAAGTCAAACTAATTTTCCTTGATTTGTGTGCTCCAAGAGTATTTGTTTGCCACAGAGCTGTCAGGCTGACCCGCTGCCTTTCAAACCCAGAAGCGAGTGCATCACTGCCAGTGCATGCAGCTGCAGCACGTTCCCCTGTTGCGTTCTTCCCAACACATTCGGGTGGCATCACCTGAGGAGCACAGCTCAAGCCCATCAGCCTGCTGATGTGGTCAACATCCTTGTGAAAGCTCTGATTCTCAGGTACTACACACCCAGTTGGCTAATTGCAGGACTGGAGGACGCCGAGTAAGGCAAGACATGTCAGTTGTCAGTCTCTCTTCTGAGAAGCTTCATAAAAATTGCTAGCACGCCCTTTTATTCCTGCCTTAGCTTGAAAATGCCCTTCTAAACTTCTGGCTTGCTCATCAAGGTGCAAGAGATGATTTTGTCTCTGTCTAGGAGAAGAAAACTAAAATAAAAAATGCCAGCACGTCTCCACCATTCCCTTTACAATGAGAAACAATTCTGGCCCTCTGAAAAGACAAGCACTGAAAGTTCAACTGAGTTCATTTTGGAAGCGGCATATTTTTTTGTTCTGGGCTGCACCTAGGCTGCCACAGCCACAACTTTCTCACAAAGGTTCTTCTCTTCTTTTGTTACTCTGCAATTGGAAAGGCAAAAAGTCTATCATGAATAGCCCCACCTTGACACAGGGTCATACACTAAGGTACAGTGTTCAGTTGGCCACGTTCTTCTTGCCTCTCCAGCACCTACATCTGCCATCAGGGCTGACATGACAGCACCGGCAGATCTAGCAGCACTGCTCTGTGATGGGCCTTCTTGGAGACACTCTACTCCAAAAAAGCCCAGGACAAAAGCAAATAAAAGAGGACATACCAGAAGAGTTGACATCTCATTCCTACAGTCCACACTGTTCCCATTTTGCTGCCAAAAGGCTTTGATAAAGTTTGAGACTCAAAAAATAAAGTGCAGGAAGTAGGCAAGGTAGACTACTTAAGTTATCATCACATAAAAGTTGAAGGCGAGGAGCAGGATGGTGGAATTTAACTGTCATGCTGTGGCTTGAAAGCCACATGGCATACTTTGGAGATTACATGTGTGATCACACTCAGGTAACCAAACAGCACCCAGCAAGGCAAAACCTCTCCTTATACACACGCAGAACATTGGCAGTGGGTGAAAAAGGGATTCCACAGTATTTGTATTTTTCCCATATTCAAAACTATACAGAATACTTCAGAACAGTTTGTTAAGTAGAAATTTGATAATATAATATTTCATTCTGTGATAACACTGTACATAACTCGCAACTTGTTACAAGCCTTCAGCATGCCCAACACACCGTTTATCAGTTCCTGTTAAATTTTCCTTTCTCCTATTCTTTTCTTCGTGTTCCCTGCACTATACACAGTCGACATTCAGGGAAGACAAAAACATTCAACTAAAAGCTGACCTGCTCACTTACACAGACCTCCAGCGAAGTTCCAACAGGAGACCCTATGCTAGATGATGTACAGAAGGCAAAACAAACAGAAAGCCATTTTTTTTCAGCACTCAAGTAGAATTGGCACTACTGGCTATTAGCCTGGTCACCGACTTGACCAGTCAGAACTTTCTACGGAGCTCAGGAAGTGATGATAGACCTTGAACTTAAGAACAGTTAAGGCTGAATATTAAACACATTTGAAAATAAAGTTCCAGCAAGAGTAGCTAATACCAGGATCTTCTTGTTCAGAGGTAAGTAACAGTCAAGCCCACTATTTCCAGAACTACATTCCACTGGAAAGCTGTTTAAGATTTGTATCTAAAACTATCCAGGAAATCAGAAATAAAAGACCACAGATAAAATTCGCACATGTGTTATCTAAACCAAAGTGGTTTTTCTAGAATCAGCTCCAATTCACCTTTTCATATCAATTATTTTTATAAATACGCTGCTGTGACAGTCAGCAAAGTTATTTACCCTTTCAAATTCAGTTGTATTTATATCTTGCCAACATCGTGGGGAGAATTTTGATATTTCAGAAAAAAAGCAGCACATATTATTTGGTGGGTTATCCTACCTCACCCTGCCTTTATTTTTTCATTTTGTTAAACATTATGAACTCAGCCACGGAGTTACAACTGTCTTTCCCTTGTGGCTTGTTTAAACCTTAGTCCAGCTAACCCACTGAAGAGTTTAACTTGCCTGGCAAAAGAAAATAGACTTTGGGTTTTACAGCGCAGAGAATAAATGCCCTTCCTGCAACACCCACCTTTACAGGCCGACAAAAAATGAAAAATCACTCAAGGTTAAAGAGGACACAGGTGGTCACTAACTGATCCCAATCCGGAGGACTGATCGTTGCATACAGTCGGAACCACGATTTGCTTTGGGGTTCGGTCAGCTGGCTGTTTTAAAGGTATTTTAAAGGGGTGAGGAAAGAAACTGCCCAAATTCACAGGCATCGTGCTTAAAAAAATAAAAATAAAAAAATGAAGAACTCCAGCAGCAATCTGAGGTCAAAGTGTCAACCTAAAAATTAGGAACATATAATCCGTGTAAGTATTACGTAATTAAGACATGATCTGATCATAAACCCCATGCCATCACACTACAGGGAGCTGCATATAAAATGTTGAGGAAATTACTAATGATTATTTAATTAGCACTACATTGGGTAATCATTTCTTAACCTAATCAGGATCCCTTGCTTTAGGCCAAACAGCTGAAAATACACAACTTCTTTGTGGTCACAACGATACCTCAAGTACTCTGTAAGTAACAGAAACACACCCAGTATTTCTAAAGCAACATAGTTCAAATCTGGCAATAAGGAAATAGACTGAAATGATTAACCTGGGAACAGCTTCAGAATTTCATACAGTGTGGAAGTTCTGGCAAAGAAGGAAGAAACGCCTTCAGCTGAATTTCCATTAGCTGCAGTTTTCTTTCTGATGGAGACATGCTTGGAATTCTGGACAACGTAAGTAAGTTTGACTGTTCAAAATCAATAATGTCAAGCTGACACTACAGAACAAAAAAAAAATGTTACCTTAATAGAAGAAAGAAAAGTTTAGGGAGAGGGAGAAAAAGCTAGCAGGCACCTTGCACATAAAGATCTAAATGCAGGCTTTTGCAAAATCCTAGATTTAAAGGAAAGGAAAGGAAAATGAAGTATCTACCAACAAATATACCTCATGCGATAATCAATTACCTAATGTAAAATGCTTGAAATAAACGCACTTAGTATGGATTATGTCAGCTCTTCAATTAGGAGTAAATTCACGGCCACTCAGAAAGCTTCTTTTAATTGTGTTCTTTGTGGCAACTCCTTCTCCCCTGACACTCATCATCAACCCACCTTATACTATCAGTCCCCCAGTGGTGAACCTGAGAAATCAATCTGCTAATGTATAATTTGTAAAGCTCCTCTGACTAACAAATGGATAATTGATTCTTTCACAAATGCTGCATCCCAATGGATACGAAGTGGATGAACACGAGACACAAGACTGGATTTCACTCCAATTCGGTGAGAAATGCAATATTTACAGGCTAGGAATCTAAACGTTTTAATAGTTGCCTGTGACTTCATGCCTTTTAGCCACAGTTAGCAGGCAAGCAACACACACACATTGGAAGTGTGAAAAGCAAAGCAGTGTTCAATCATACTTAACAGCAAAGCTCATTTTACTTCAAGAGGTTCCCATCGCTAATACAGCCCCCTTAAGCAGCGTTGCCATCCATTCTTTAAAAACAATTCTCAGAAACTTCTCCTAAATTAACCCACACATTTTTATTTACCTACCTATACACACACACATATACGTATCCAAGGAAGAAACACACCCATAGGTCTTTTCAGCTTCATCAATATCAATCTGGATCTACATAACCACTATGTAGCTGCTCTCCATACTAAGGCAAATTTTATGTACCAGAGTGTGAATCGTAATAAAAAAAATAAAATAATTTATCTTCCACAAGTGCCTATTTTTCATTTATTCATATGCTTCCATCTGCTTGACATTTACATAAACAAGCACGTAAAATTCCAATGTACAGCAATATGACCAATCAATCCACTGCCTAAAATGTTAGCTCACTTGGAATAAGGACTACCATTCTGATGTTTGTATTATTTCCACCATGGTAGGGGTATCCAAGTGCAAAATACTGATTTGTAAACACAAAGCACCTCAGTTATTGTCATAACTAAGCCAAGTTCCTCTCAAAATACAAGCTTTGCTCTAGGTAGGATGAGGAACTTGCTTTGAATAGAGCCCCAACTCTTCAGCTTTTATATCCATAAATTAGACATCCTATACTCATCAAGACCAATGAATTACAAGAAACAACACCTTTAAGACTCCACTACCTGAAGGGGGCCTACAGGAGAGATGGGGAGGGACTCTTTGTCAGGGAGTGGAGCGATAGAACAAGGGGTAATAGTTTGAGATTGAATGAGGGGAGACTTAGATGAGATCTCAGGAAGAAATTCTTTCCTGTGAGGGAGGCGAGACACTGGCCCAGGTTGCCCAGAGAAGCTGTGGCTGCCCCATCCCTGGAGGGGTTCAAGGCCAGGCTGGATGGGGCTTGGAGCAACCTGGGCTGGTGGGAGGTGTCCCTGCCCAGGGCAGGAGGGTTGGAATTGGATGATCTTTAAGGTCCCTTCCAACCCAAACCACTCTATGACTCTATGATTCTATTGGGGAAAAAAACCCCCAACAAACTAGGCAAGTACTGAATACTCCCTTTCTCCAATTCCAAATGATACCCTCAGCCCACCTAGAAGAAAGCCTAATGTAGGAGACTTGTCAAAAAAGGGAGTTCTACTTTTCATGGCCTTTTCATTTTGGGAACTTAGAGGAGGAGACAGCAAGTAAGGCAGATAGCGAGAGAGTCTTAAACTATTAAAAAAAAAAAAGAAAGGAAGGCGTGCAACAGCTAAGCACAACAAGTGTATTACACATTGTTTGTCCCATGTGTCTTGACTTCAGAACACTGATGCCCAGAGATCTCTTGTACTGAGAAACTACCTTTGAAAAGAAGAAATCGAACTCGCGCACTTTTATTGCCCCTGAAGCTGCGGTGTTGCACTGACTTAGGCATATTTTGCATGTTTGTAGACTTTTACTGATACAACAGGGGGAAAAGCAATTCTGAAAAGCAAATCCTGATGCTGCATCATGGTTTAACTATAACAAGGTAAAAGTACACACATACCTATGTGTTTACACACAGCTTGGAACTGAGAAACATAAGGAAGTAACACAAAGGTTTCAATTGAAAAAGCAGCTTTGAAATTTACAGAATAAGCTGTTTACCACTGCCTGCAATACAAGTAATATACTCTGAATTTACAACACTTAAACTTTCATTTGATGAACATTTACTAATATCCACACCAAAGAGGTTTTGTTCAACAATACTGGCAGCCAAATTCTGGTGAGTGAGGGAGGATTCCTGCTCCAGTGCTTTTCCTATAACACTCTTGAACCTGTCATTCTCCAAATGAAAAATGGGAGATTATATTGGTTAGAAGGAAAGGGAGGGAGGAAAGCTGGGGAGAGTGACAAGGTCTGGGACACAAAACAATAACAACATTAACTTTTATTTTGTCTGTGGGAAGGCAGACCTTGCCTACAAAAAATAAAGATCTCAAAAGCTTGTCTAAAACTAAGGGAATATGAGGACAAGGAATTTCTCATATGTAGTCTAAGAAAGTGAGAAAGACCAAAAAGCCTACAGTGATTTCAATATTTTCCACATCAGTGAATCCCTTAATCTTGTTTGTCAACTACAGCCACTAAGAATAGAGGGAAAAAAAAAAACAACCAAGAGAAAAAAAATTAACAAGGGATCTCCCTAAATCTGCAGTGGTTGTTAGATAATCAGAAGGCTTGTCTAAAAATGATGGAACTATTACTGAAAACAAATTTATATTGAAAGCCTACACTGCTTCTTAGCGGAGTTTAACTGTTAGCTACTTCCTGACAGATCCAAAGTAGCATCTCTTTTCTATTAAAACACTGGTGTGTAAGGAGATATCCTCCTGGGAGCTCTGTGCCAAAGTAAACAAATTACTCCTCTTTCCTCCTCTCCCCAGGTCCCTTTCACCATCCCCTGTATAACTCTAGGGCTTCCATGATGGGATGTCCTAAGCCTGCCTTTACTCCTTTGTTGCTATCTGTGTATTAAAGCCACCTGAGAATACGAAGGAATATTCCCCATCGCACACCCCTGGGGAGGGCCCAAGTACAGGTGGGGGGCTGAGGAAAGGCTGCAGGCAATGGCTACACGCACCTTCCTCGGACGACCCATCACAGCGTGGGAGAAGACTAACCCCAGCAACCTGGAGGTTCACCTCACTGATTTCTTTAACTGCTTTCATTTCAGAACAGCTCCCCAAGCACAATGAACTTGGAGAATTCATCACTGAGCATTAACTTTCCACACAGGTTACTGAATTATAAATTGGGCTTTGAAGAACAATCCAAAAAAATGTATCTAAACCTCTGAGGACGAAACTTACTGGAGTGCTTTCACAGCTTGCTTCTAACAGAATACCACCACCAGTGTCATTAATGTATTTAATAGGATTTTATAGAATTCTACCCCCTGAAGTAGAAAGTATGAGATTTTTCTCCATTTCTTGATAAGCCGCATTTAAGAGACATGACTGATGGAGAGGCCAACCAGGTCATACAGTGCAAGTTCTTGTCAGGACAGGTTTTCTTTATAGAGATTATTTTACTGCTGCTTTGACCAAACAACTTTTAAAGAAGCAAAAAAGCTCTTGACTATTCTTCTCAGGGGTCACGCATTGTTGTGCCAACGCCATTTCCAGGAAGGTTTTCAAAACAGCCCTGACGCTTATCCCCATCCTTGACTTAACACAGGACAGAGGACATAACCAACACGGAGCCTAGCATCTCTGCTTCTCCATACATTCCTTTACGTAGCCATTATTTGCACAGTTTTCTCCCTTCTATCAGATCCTGCAGTGAAAAACTGCACTAAGTACTTTTTCCAGTTATTTTAGTCTGTCAATGATTCACTACAATGATCCCAACTTGATGGGTACTGGAATCAGTGAAGAGATCTCTCACTGATGAAACCAGAAAGAAGCAGAAATATCGTATGGGAAGGAATTCCCTTTCCTGGCTGGATGTAACCAGTCATATTCCTGGCATAGTTAAATGTTGCACAGTGATCAATACTGAAGTTCAGCAAACAGCTGGAGCTAAATTTCCCTTTTCTTTCCAAACATTCAGTTATCAACCCTGGTATAGGTCGGTATAAGTCAGAGCTATATTGCAATAATAAATACATTTCCTGCTTACTGAAAGCATCGCATTCTCTTTGGACACCAACTCTGGAACTTCCTGTATTTGCAATTATATCATCTGGGACAGATTCACAAACCCATCAGAGGTACTCAACGATGATCAACGTTGGGTGTCTGATTCTGGACAGGATCCTAAAAACATCTGCAAATCAAAAAGATGTGTGAATATTCTCCTCCGTCATCCCCCAAGTAGAAACTATGGATCACGAAGCGCACTGTAACTTACTGTAAGCGGCACGTTGTAAGCCGTATCCTCACTGTGACAGTAAGACAGGGAAAGCTAAATATGAAGACGAACTGATCCTGTGCAAATTCCTCAATGCATTTACATACAAAGAGGCTCTATTTCAATACCAGTGAAGGGTAGGCATCATTGCTTACAATAAACTTTATTTAAAGTAGATCAAAAAAAGCCAAGAAACAGATTCATTCATCCTTCCATCTTTACGCTGCTCGCATTTCACAGCTCCTGTCTGCAAAACCGCCAAGACCTGCAGCAACAACACACTTCAATTAGCAGCCAGTTTAGGCTTACAGTGGTGAACCTTCCAACACCACAATACTGATTTCTGAAATTTCTTATAATTGTATTTCTCTGCATCCCAGGACACTGAGTGGAAATAGCTTCCTCAGCATCCTCACAGTGGAGATGGCCAGCCTGAAAGTAGCTACTTCTGTCAGCAGCTACTCTTGACAATACTAACACCCAAGGCTGGTCAAATCTGGACTGGCCACGTTTAGCATTCCATCAGGAGCACAACAAACAACCGCTATACACACTGTCACGTCCTTTAAAACAAATAAGTCTCATCCTTCAGAAAGGAACTCTTATTAGATTTGCAAAGTTCATTATCAATAATACCTTACTCCCTATGGGAAAAAGAACTCTTAGTTTTGCCTTCATGTTTTGTTCATCATATTATGCCCCTGTTATGTCATTCTGTGTTTTTAATAGTGCTGCATTTTTATTGTTAATGGAAACAAAGGGCTCTAGCTCTATCATTAATGTCAACTTGTATAAAAACCATTGTCCTCCAGGACTCAGTTGCTTTGGACTTTCTAACTAGGAAAACATTTTCGAATGCAAATAATATTTTATTAATGCCAGAACTCTGAATAATTCTGACAAGCAAACTCCTATTATTTTGTATATGTGCACGCAAGTGCCTGCCTTCTCTATACAGGAAAATGCCATCCAGGTATAATATGCCATTTGAAAGGAAAACAGCTCTAGGAAGCAGCAGTATACCAGCTTGTTACGAACCTTACCTTTCCAAATCCTCCCTGTGCTTTTAAAGGTTGTTAGGGTTTAGAAAACGCCTATCTGTGTTACCAGTCTTTTATGAAAAGACTTCATCAGCGCTACCCGAAACTAGCTGTTTCATGGCTGCCAATAAAAACTCCAGAGCAAGTCTGCCCAGTGGCCCAGCTGTGTATCAGCAAAGAGCATTTAGGGAGGGTATGAGACAGATGTGGCACAATATGCTTCTGAGACAGCTGGAAAAAGGAAGCGGTGAATCCCTGTCTAGTGACAGTTAATATCCCCTGGTCAAACCAGAAAGTTCCCAGTAGGGCAGGGACATCCCTGGTAGTGAGAATCTGTGGGTCTTGCAATACCCACAAGTAGTGAAAGACAGATTAAGCCAGCAGCATCCAGTCATTACTGTCAGGGGCTAAGCCTCTGGAAGGCACAGAAAAGTATTTGTCTTATTTAAGTAATAAAGTAATCTTTTGCTTAAATTAGAGATGGAAAAAAAAAATATTACTGTGCAGGGTTGTTTAATAAGTCTCTTTGAAATTAGAATCTATGTTTTGTGTTTTTCCTAAAAGCAAAGAAACTTCGTTGCCCAAATTGTTGTCAAATTAAGGTGCATAGGGCAATTTTTTTAGAGAAAAGGTCAGTAATAGTTGCAAACACAAATTACGTTTTCTAAATAAACCTAAGATGCGGCATGCATTCAAACAGCAAATGTTACCAAACCTGGATAGCGAAAGAGTTAGAAGGAAAAAAAAAATTGTTTTGATGATTTTGATGTTTCTGCATAACGTCACGAATAATTTTGTTCAAAACTGTTTGAAAATGCCACATGTAAATTCCCTTAGCGGAATTACAGGAAGGTCCTCTACTTGATCTTTCACAAAAATAGACTCAGAGCTCCTACAAGGTCTGATGAAAAAACAAGAAATACATTGGAAACTTTGCCCTTTCATTGACCAACAATGCTGCATTACACACTATAGCAGTAATGTTCTTCCTGTTCAGCGTTCTTCCATAATGAAGTATTTTTCCCCTTAGAATTCTCCAGATTTCAATTTTTTTGAAGAAAACACATAGAATATGATAGGATCCCACCAAGTCAAGAGAAACTGAACTATTAACTATGTCTAGATGATTCTGACAACACAGTATTCAGTCACAGCCCTTTACCTCATTAAGAGGTTACATTAACAAACTCTCACTGAAATAAATGACATTAAAGAGGGCTACTAAGGTATCTTAAACGTAATAGCTTTAGAGCTGGTGATGAAATGCAACTGACAGATAACAGGCTACTCACTCTGTAGAAAAGTGATTGATACTGGAGAATAAAAAGGAAACGTCTTCCTCTGCCTCTGTGTAAAATAAATGGAGGAAAAATAATATGCATGTGGGGAGTCATGAAGTTGTAGAAAGATCATCCAGTCTAAGGATGGGCTGACATACTTCTCAAAAGAAGGTACGTGGGCAACACAGCTGCTTGTGAGGAGTTGCAAAGAGAAGGAAGAAACAATTGCAGTCCCAGAAAGAGCTGATAAAGTACATAGGCTTTATACTTCAATTGAAATGTATTTAATCTACAGCATACACGTTACTCTTTGTGACTGCAAAAGCACACATTTGACTTGCATGAGCTAACAACAAGAAATAAATGGCGGGACCATACAAGACCTTGTGTAGCCACACCGAAGGCATGCTTCCAACTGAACTTGTCATGTTATTCTGCATTAAGCTACAGAGTTATTGCAAGTTACAAGCTTGAAAGAATAATTGAATCAAATGGTCATGCTTTCCTCCACTTTGAGCTTATAAAAATTACTCATACATGATACTACAATTGTTAAAAACTCCCATATTTCATCCATAGTCCAAGCAACATTTCTAGTAATAACTACTGCCTTCCACATCCATCTGATATCTTTGTTTAAGTACAAATGTAAGTAACCCTCCCTTCAAAGGAAAGTTAGATAGAGTAGATACAAAGATGATGTGCAGAACATCTATGAGATGTTTTTTTGGTTTCAGGCATGTCTGATAAGAAACTTTTCTAGACCTATGGGGTAACAGCCCCGATGCAACAATTTTTGCCCATCTAGGCAAGCTACCTCACTTCTAATCGAGTGACAGAGAGATCCAAGTACACCAGGATTCCTGCCAAGGAAGGGTCCTCATCTTCAATAGCTCCACAGTTCCCAGTGGGAACACTCCAGGTCACAAACAACTTAATAAGCCCCGTATCAGAAAAAACATCATAAGACATACTTTCCAAGTCTTCATAACATCCAAAAAGCCAGACTCCGAAGGCCATCTGAGTTACTCCCACAACTACTGTAAAAACCTCTGTATTTCCAAATCATCTGCAGTTAAAATGAAAAGACAGGTAGAGCGAAGCTGAAAAAGGGTTACTAAACTGGACACAGACATCTAAGTCTTCAGAGCAAAATCCCAAAGGATGTCGCTTTTCTCCACTTTTTCCATTGGGCAAAGCTAGGGGTTAACTTAAAGCATTTAAGATGTAAGACCGCATCACCCATTTGGGTGGGAGGTCCCACGGAGGGGAAGGAAACCTGTCCCCTGCATAGACTCTTGCTCCTATCAAAACCTCTGTTTTCACTTTGGTGTTCAAAGCCTACATTTATAGCAGCCCGCTTGGTTTTGTACAAAACACAGAATTTCAGCTTCAAATTTAACAGGCACAGTGACACCCTGCAAACACTAACACACAGCTACCCAGATCTTTACTCTAAATTCTGTTGCTTCATTTCATTTCCCGACTAAGTCTTCTTTCATAGTCTGACAGTGACAACTAAAATGATGTAGTTAAAGTAATAAACAGGGAATTTTAAGTAGCCTGTCAAAATAAGTGACATTTATATCATCTTAGTCTTAAACTCTCATGTAAAGTTCCACTCAAAGTAACTTCTTCATTATACAATCAAATGCTAAAAGTTACCTTCCCCATCGAAAGATGCTGCATTATCTCTCACAGCAGTTAGTGGGCTCCGCATCATTTCCAGCAGCAGTATTTAGTGCTAACAACAGCCCTTTCTTCATTACAAATAGGCTTTTCTTGTTAGCAATTAGACTCTTTCAAAAGCAGGTCAAGTTTAGAGAAACCTCTGATATTTTTGTTTGCAACCTGCTGAGGTATCAGCAAAACCAACAGGCCACTGATTGACCTTCAAGCAAGCAACACACTTGCTCCAGAGGCTGGCGAGGGTTGTAACTTTAATACACCCAAGGGTGACAATATCACCACAGAAGGAACTCCCCTTAAATTTTTCAAGCTAGCAGAGATAACTGAGTGATTTTAGATTTCTGCCACTCCAATTAAAAAAACATACAGAAATGTTTAGCGCTACACAGTGTGAGACAATTAGAAAAAAAATGGTGAGGCCAGGGAAGAAATACATGGTAAAAAGAAATGCTGCAAGAAGGGGCCTCTAGTTAAAGTTTCATTCTTTCTGGAACTCCAGCAGTCTTGAGTAGCTCACAAACGTTGCACGCTAACTTAAATTTCTTTGCACTAACAGAAGCTTTAAAACACTATTTACATTGTTTTCTAGGCTCATACATCACATCCGAAGCACCTCCAATGCATTAAACATTTAAATGCCCTGTACTTGTAAAACAGGTGATGTTTCCCCTTCTCACAGAATATCACTAGGACCAGCCGAGACTTCTTACCGGTTTTGCTTTAAGCTTGATGTTTATTAGAAGACCAGAACAGGGGCAGGTTTTCTTGTCCTTCGAAAGGTTTTTGATTTGTTACTTAACTAAACATGTTTGTACAGCTTTCTTCATATCTACAAGTCCTTAATCCACAAGATGTCAGTTGAGGCAATAATTATATTAATAAATTGTAGACAGTCTAAGAAGAAAAGAAAGATGAAGAGGCATTTGGAATTAACATGCTGTGAATCAGTCCTGCATCATCCTTTGTCAGCGGCATTAGCAGGCTTTTTTTTTCCCCTTCTTGTTGCCTTTTAGTAATAATTTTCAGTGCGTTTGACACATTTCATCTCACTCAATGCACTGAACCCTAATACAAGAGAACACCAGTTTGTCAAACATACGTTATTTGAGGATGCATATCAGTTAATCTTAGGCGGCTGACATTGTCAAAGACAGCCACACTGGGTAAGAGCTAAGATCATGCTAGGCAAGGAGAAAAGGAAGATCTTGTGAGAGCAGAAGCGCGGCTGCTGAGATACCAGCACCACCCAAGGGCAAAGCCCTCAAATTCCTGTCTCTCAACTCTCCCCAGACAAAAAAGTCTCCCACACCAGTTTCAAAGCACACATTTCCACTGCTGGTGACGAGAGGAGTTGCAAATCTGAAAAGACCAGTCATCTGGTCTTCAGAGTCTGCCTGCCACAGGATCCAGCATCAGGTGTTTTAAGAGCAGGATAAGAGCAAGACTCTGTCCCGAAAAAAATTTTCAGTTGTCTGCGTCAGTCTCACAGAAGCCTCTCTGAATATTTTTGGGTCAAAGTAGAGCACACAGTTAAGACTTTGCAGCACTAGCACCGGTGTTTGCAGTTCAGGACACCCAGATTGTTTTGCTGCTATGGACATCACAAAGTCCTAAAACTTTTTTTTTTAAACAACAATCAAAGAAAAAAAGCAAATTACAATAGAAGAACTTCTAGGGATGCCAAGCTTTACATTTTAGCATTTCTTAGAGCTGTTTTTAGCAATTTAAAATGCTAAATGCATTCAGCAGGAGGGCCATCATTCAGAAATTGGCCATTTTGGAGATTATGCAACATACCTATGAGTTTTCTCCCTCAGCGGTCACAGGAGGGACATGATAAAGTAATTACGCTGCAAATCCTCAGAGATCAGCCTCTATTTCTGTTTTCCCATTTGGCTCAAACCCAGATGTGAGCCAATATGAAAAATAAATGATATATTATAAGACCAAAATTCTTATTTCTTCCAATTTTCAAGCCCATGTATATTATTGAACATGGTTACCTGACATGAGGAAAGAAAAATGGAAATCCAGAGGACTACAGTAGAAGTGATGGTATTTTCCACATATACTGAATATGAACTTGCCAAGCAAGTTCTAAAAAACTTGAACTTAAAAAGTTTTTAAAAAGCTTAAAATAAAAACAGAACGGAATGAGGGGCTTTAATTTCACATAGAAATACTATTTTGGATCTAGTGACTTTTAAAGGTTCCTGCGTGGTTTGTTTTTTCTATTTACATGTTAAACAGACCTAAACATATAGAAAAGTAATTATTTTTTTCGGTCCTCAAGTTGGCTTTAAAAAAACTCCAAACCCCTGAAAAATACAGATAAAGCATCAAATGCAAAACAATTCCTTGAATTACAATAACTGATTTCTTCCAAACAATGGGCTTCATATTCTTATCCTTTCCTATTCACTTTTGCCATCTCATAAGACAGAAAACATCTGCTGAAGACTCTTTCAAAAAGAAAAATATGTAAAAGTCACTCCACAAGTACACTGTATACTGCAAACAATTATGAGATTTCAGTGGTAATATTGCTTGCTCTTTAATGAGAGACTATTTTATTACTTGGAACAAGTTTTATAAGCTGCTCATTTCCAAAAATTAGTACCAACAGATACTTCTCCTATTTACAACTTCAAGTTAAACCATACCTGCCATTCCACCAGTGGAAACGCTACTCGGAAGGAATTTGTTCATTTTGGACCCAACAAAGAACCAGAGAAAATACCATTAGAGAAAACACTCTTTGTCCCAGTGCATTTTCAAGGAATGCTTTGCATGTACAGGACTTCAGGAGTGACTCACTTGGTTCTCACCAAAGGGGTAGGTTTTATTTGGGATTTACAACACGGCAATGCTCTAATGCAAATCGCCCAGGAGGAGAGACAGCAAACAGGAGCTGGTAGGAGAGAACAGAAGGAAGACTCCACCAAAGGTTTCAGTAGTAAGGCCTCTAGTCTGCAGTCCAAGATCCTGAAAAGATCAGGTTAGAAGGAAAACGTTCTAACACACAGCAGCCGGTTCAGAATAAACTGTCTCTGGGTTCAACAGTCAACAACGTTCATTCAGAGAACTTCTCTGTTTAAGCAGCCAAGGATATCACAGAGCTGCTTTGTTTCTCACACAGGTGGCCCCATTCTGTTCTACAACACTTAGTAGTTCCTTGGAAAACTTTTCTCTAAAGACAAGTGGTCCTAGATCAAAATAATTTTTCTTCAAACTATAAAAAAAAAGAAGCACCCTTCCCACCTGATCTGTGATATGATTTATCTGTTGCACTGGAAGACACATACGTTACAAAAAGAGACAGAAACATTAAGAATAGAATGCGAGCAACATTTCTTTTTGCTATTCTCCATCTCAAAAAGCAGTTTGTACTCAGACAATAGTTTAACAAGAAATCATTGCCATCTCCATAAGACGACAAGGCACAAAAATCTTCATCCATATGCAGGTCAAGTTTGGAAAAGGGATAACCAAGTATGCACTGTAGAGCAGAAAGTGGTTTATATCCTTAACTTTATCATAAGAAACCACCATACCAACAGGCACCGGTAGGACTTTTTCATAAAGAAAAACAAAGAAAAGTAGCAGATTTGGGTGGAGGGGTATAAAGAGGATGCAGGGATTTTGTTTTATAGTCTTTAGTAGAAAACAGGTCCCCTTGTTCCTTGCTGTCCCCCTAGGCAGTGCCCTAAGTCTTTAGAGAAGGAGGAGGATTTCACCTTTCGGAACCAATGCGGGAGAACTGGGTGTTGGTGATGCGCTTTGGAAAACAGATGGCAGTTCTACAAATGAACTCTCCCAAGTACCTGACACAGAGTGGAATGAATATAAGTCTAAGACATTTAATGCCTGAGTCAATAGAAAATCTCCACTTCATTTGAGCGAGTCTTTGAGTCAGTCTTTTACCGCAGAGATGGAAGAGAAGAATTCAGGTACACTTAAATCCAGTCTGCACCAAACAGATTACTTCAGAGAGAAAGAAACTTGATCTTTATTAAGTAGCATACATGTAAAGTAATCAAAACTCTAAGGGAGACACAAAAAACTCATCTGAAATGCTGTCAGGATCTCCTCTCGAGCTGATAAACATACGAAGTCAAAGAAAGAGAAGAACATAATTAGCTTGGCTTTCATTAATACCCAGTAAGGTCATTGTCCATCTGACCAATGCCAGATATAAAATTTCCTCCAAATGTTGTGTCTAGCAGTCTAGGTTTCAGCTGGGACTTCCTCCCCTCCCCATGCCCTCACCCCTTGCACAATTGCATAATTAGATTTTTCAAAAAATAAACAAAACCTTTCACCCCTCCCATGCAGCTAGCTGTGTCAGCTTTAGAACATGCCTTCTCTTCGCAAACACGCCAACACCTTGTGATGGATACTCTGACAAGTGCTGACACTGCTATGAAAAACCAATGCTTGGCTACTAGATTTTGTGACAATGCCAGGAGAAAAAAAAATATTGCCAATTCTCTCCTTCCCACCTCCCGTACAAAACAGGGATTTTGAAAACAAGATATGAAAAAACAAACAAAAAAAATAATCAACAAATACCCACAATTAAAAGAACAATTCATTCTCTAGAACACTGCTTTAAATTTAGCATTTAATTCATCCTCTAATATCAGGAATGACAATAAGGAAAAAGTCTCCTCCTTCTCCTTCAATCAATACAATCCCTTAAGAGTCCAAGCTTCAAAACATTCACATAAAATATTAGCGTTATATATTTGCAGCGGATAAACTGAACCAGCAAGGCAATCAATCAATTTTCAATTACTTGTGGCAACTAGATAAGATGATAGTGCACACACTAACAACTGACAATAGTCATCTAATGAGCAGGCTCATGTCTTATGGAAGTCACGAGCCCCTGGGTTACCTAATTAATAATAGCCATTTACAAGGATAAATATGTATTTCCTCTCTTGTCTTCATGAAGAAAGTTTATTGTATGTAACCTGAGATGTGCTCATCACAAAACCATCCAGTGTAACTTCTTTTTGCAAGGACCATACACTCTCTCTCATGTTATGGGGAGGAAGTTCATGAAAAGGATTAATAAAATTTCAGTTGTAGCAAAATTCAGTAGTTTTCAAATGTATTTAAAAAACTCACAAAACCCGTATTTGTTATTTAGTATGTCACACTATTTTTACATCCCAGTAGATGTGTTCTGAATAATGCCATACTTACAACATCAAACTTCTGCGTGATGTTCCCTTGGACATCAAGTAAATAAACTTTGCCATAATGTGTTCCCAGTGCCAAGAACTGTAAAAGAAAGAGATCGATTACATAAACATAAAGACACCACAACCAAAACTACAGCAATGCTAAATGAACCCTGAGATGTTTAGCAGATTAATGATTAGCGGCACCGGGGAAAAAGAAACCATCACCTGCTAGAGACAAAGCTTATTTTAACTGCACCTAAAGAATAAAACAGGGCTTCAAGCCCATATTACTGTGATAGTGCAAGTTCGCTGTCAGAATGAGTCATGAGGACCCTCATCCACTGACAACTAATGGTGTGTCTGCAGTCCGTACACGCTGCCTGATGGACTGTGGCAGCAAATTAAAAATGCAGTGTGAAAGCAAGGACCAACACAGATCCGAAATAGTTCCTAGATCCTTACCGCAGCTTTGTTTCCATCATTTCCCTTGAGCTTTATTTTTATTTCTCCTTCATCCTTAACATAGAACCAAAACATTCAAACACAGGAAAAGGCCACTGGTAAAATACTGCTGAATTATGGAAGGTCTCAGACAGTGCATTTAAGCACACAGATAACCGTTGGGTTTGCTTTCCTTCACATGGTAACACTCCTACATTGAACGCCGTCAAGACAAATACACTTTTCCTCTGAAATCTCAGGAGTTCCATTCTAAAAAACAGTAGCAAAATAAAGAAATCTCCACAAAAATGCATGCTATCACAAACTTATTTTGATGCAAGCGAGAGGGGAATTGATTCTGAGAGATCTGCTGTTAATTGAACCATGAGAACTACACCTAAACAGAAAAGGAAGAACTTCGGTACTACTTGATTTATGACAGAGGTTTCTTTTATTCCCCCCCCTCCTTTCAGCATTACTCAAATAGTCTAGGCTCCTCAATTCTCTGTATTTCACTGCATGTGAGCATGCTTCATTGCAACCTATAATGAAATGCTCAAATTTACAGGCACTGCTAAGCGTGTCAGTCAGGCAGCACAATCTTTAAAAAATAACCTTACAGAAAGTCAAGGTTTAAAAGGATTTATCAAAATGGAATTGCTTAAAATGAAATTTCAGTTCAGGCACTTAAAATATGAAGCTACATTAAAAGGAGTCAAAAAAGGGAAAGAAGGGGTTCATTAGAAATTCATCCCCTGCAATGCCTTTCACTCCTGCAAGGTTGCCTTTTTTCAGGAAGAAAAAAGTCCCCCGGGTAAAAAAATCAATACTGGTTAATAAAACATCAGGTGTGCAGACATAACTAGGTATGACTATTCCACTGCACAGGCCTGCTTGAATGCACCAGGTGCCATGACGATTAGTCATCCAGTGCAGACAGCAAGCCTGGTGAAAATATGATGCTTTAGCAGTGAAAAGAAGAAAAAAAAATAATAATTCTGGGGGGAAATTAGCCTGAATACAGAAGCCAGATTTTCAGGGTTCCTAGCAAAGTTAAACTGCTTTAATCAAAGGCACATTTTACATATGACTGTATTATATCTTTAGCAGACCTTTTCCTGCTCTTTCAAGAAAAAAAAACCCAAACAAACAACAGAACAAAACAGGAAACACCTTCAGAAAACCTATAACCCAGCTTCATTTTTAAGCTCTCTGTTGTAAGAGACCTATTCCTAAAAGACCCCAGTACCTGGCTTCTAACAATATTGATCCTTCTCATAAATAGTGTATCTAGTTTTCTGCAAAACTTAAAGTGCTGGGATACTTAAGCAGCTTTCCTGTATTGTCACTCTTTGTGACACTATAGTTAAAGCTGTATCCGTGCACATCCTTATAGAAAATCCTGTTCATCTCCTGGCTTTCAAAATTTACCTGAGGCTCAGGAAAAGAAGGTACCACAAACAAGCCGCAGACCAGGAGGAAACGCTTGCCAATTTTCCAGATATCTGTGTAATTCTAAGTTGTCAAAAACATTTTAAAAAGACTTATTGTTTTCATTCGCACAGTTAAAATACAAGCTTCATCTTAAGAGCCTCTTGAGCCATGGCAACAGTCCTTTGAGTAAAAGAAACACAGCGCAAGTCAATCTAAAAATATAGCCAAATAATAGAGATAGATCCCTCAACAGTAACTGTTAAGGAGCTGTTACTGCCTGTGAAAAATTATACATTCAGAAAACAGCTATTATGTTTTGCATACTAAAAGTTACTTGACAAATCATTAACTCATGATTCCAGATGCTCTTCAGCATTTGTCAATATTTTAAAACGTTATTCAGTATTTATAAAAGACAAGAAAACTCAAAAAATAAAAAACCAATTGTTTAAATCACTGAAGAAACATAAGAAGCTCCTTCCTTGTAAGAACAAAGGAATGATTCTTTGTAAAATTTCTTTACTTTGCATTGTCCATCACTTTCCCCCTTTCATTTTCTCATAGGTCTCAAACCTTACCAGTATTAGAGCACGTGCATTCCCTCTCCTTGTTTTTAACATATTGAATCAGGGAAAGGGAACAGGGAAGTGTAAGGATAACGCCCACTGCACCCCTCTCCTCCCCACCCTCCCCCCCAAAAAAACCAAACCACAACCAGAGAAAAAAGGAATACTGTAATTATTAACAGAAGCTCGGCTGTCTTCCACAGCTGAATATGTGCTAAGCTGGCCCCCAGCATGATCAAGACTGTCTTCAGTGATTCAGGTTGTACAAATAAGCACAGTATGTGCCAATTTCCTTTCTGAACAAAGCAAAGTTGGTACTGTAACCCAATTCTCGTTCATAATACTGTCCATAATTAAAATCGAGTGAGCTTTCTCCCAGTAGCTTATGTAAACAGCCCATGTAACAAATCACTGCACCTTGAGTTCTCACCTCGTTTTCTCACTGAGAAAGTGTGCACTGTTCAATACAAGTTTACCATGAATTTTGTTTATATTAGTATTGGCTTGCAGTGCACCTCTAGATTTGGCAGCACTTCTACAATGAAATATACTGATGGAATAAGCACAGATAAATAGGTAAAACCAAGCTGAAGTTCTACCTCTGCCACAAAGTCTTGTAATACCTTTTCATGCACTGTCATGCAGCTGGCTGCATCCTTCTGGAGAATTTCACTCACTCCATTAGAAAGCCGTTCATACTTCAGCTTAGGTTCTTCTTCACTCTCATCTTCCTAAATTTTTAAGGGTGTAAAGAAAAGGGAGCAAGAGAAAAAAAACAAATAAATATTTAGAAGCTTATATTAAATAAAAACAAATTAAAAGATATCCCAAAACTAGCACACAGCAACAGGTGAAGATGGATCACTATTATCTCTTAACAACAGCCATTACAATCAAAAGCCAAACTTTCACATTTTTATCACTGGAGGAGCCTTGGGTTGTGCTTTTTTGTTATTGATTTTCTTTTTTCTCCAAAGTCCTGGGTGCAAACAAAGACTGTATAGCAGCATATCAATTCAGCTGTAAGAGGCACTTAGTTAATATCTAAAAAGCAGGAAAAAAAAATGTGTATGTGTACTCCGTTACATAAAGTTAGTCATTCCCAATTTAGAAGAAAAATATAAAAGGGATGGCTATGGAAAAATGGATGGTGAGAAAACAAAGAGTGCCACTGTAGCCACAATTAACTCTAAGCTGAAGCATGCAGGTTACAAGAAACTTCCAAGACCTTTACAGGATGCTGCACTTCTGTAGGAAGGACAGAGGCAAAATGCTGCAAACAAAAATAAAAAGAATCCACTAGGAATAAGTTAATTGTATCAAACGCACCAATGGGTTTATGTTAACAAAAAAAAAAAACAACAAAAAAAGTGCCTAAGTATGTTGTTGCAGAACCGTCTGGGAAAAGGATCCAGACACAGCATATTCCTATGGATCACCAGTATTATCTGCAGGTTAGGAACTTTTTCTGGTAAATACCAAAGCTTTCCTCTCCCTTTCTTTTCAAGCATGTTTGGTATTATCACCTGATCGCTACTTAGATACAAAGACAGATGATGCATCAAGTGGCACAGAGGGAAGAGAAAGGAAACGCAGCTGAAACACAGAAGCAGTAAATCCAAAGAACAGCCAACACGTTTATCTCTTAGCAAAAGAAAATCCAAGGTGCAAAATAGCTCTCTGGTCATAGGCATCTATCTGGAACAGATGGTCTGCTGAAGTACAATGCCAGAGAGAGATTTCATAAGCTTCACTAAGCCTCAGATAATGCTATACATGCATAGACAGCCACAAACCCATATATACCCCTTGGTCCTCACTGGGAAACAGTACACCTGCAGTAATGGTCTCCTGAACTCACTATTAGTTCTAATGAACATCAACACAGTCACATCAACATTGGGTGTGTTTCCCACGTAAAACACGTCTTTCATTCCTAAACCATCAGACTATACCAGTGCAGTGCTCTAGGAAAGGAGCGCCTTTACTTCTCATCAACCTCTGCTTTCCAAGCCATAGAGCAGGAAATAAAACAAAAACGCACAGTGTCAGCCTATGGCAGAAGAACTATATTTGTGCAACGTTTTCGTGTAGCTAATGATGTTAAAAATAAATTTGGAAAAGAGACACGTTAACTTGTTAATAAAATACACTTTGTTTAAACTGCTTTTGGAGTACTAAAGCCAGTCTTTCCCAAGTTAAATGTTACAGCCATTTACCACGTGTGCTACCAGCACACACAGTAATATGTACATACCCTCATACGAAACACATAGAAGCCATACCGACCTATGGAAACACTCAATATTTAGCCCCATGCTTATATAAATATGCTGCAAAGAGAGGCCCTTTTAAAACGTTATTTGAGGGTTTTATGACAGAATACAAATGAGATTAATATAGGGATGTCAGCAGTCCATGACGTAGCAGTCTGAAGCGAGGTGTCAAAATGTCCACCAAGGAACAATTTTATTCAGTAAATCTAACACTGAACAAAGTTGTTACTAGACAGAATGACAATGTCAAATTACAGGGCTGTATATAAATCAGCCAAATTCCTTGTGCCTACAGATCCTTAATAAATGACTACAGGGAGTGGGAGGAGGAGAAGTCAAAGAAAAAAGCGTCCATGTGATGGAAGGAGGGTGTAAGGGAAGTATGAGTCCATTTTACAGCAATTAATACATTATTGCTTTTTATATGCTGCTTACAAATATTAGACTTGAAATGCATGGGTAATCTTTGAATAAATTCATAGAAGAAAAAATTGAACTCCAGTCATCTAGTTTTTAGAAGATCCCACGTGTTGCTGGAGTCTGGACATCAAATGTGCAACCAACGTGAAAAGTTAATTCTAGTCTCTTGAGTAGTTTGCATAAAAGCGTTCATCCATGGACCATTAGATAAAGTTACTGTAAATAACTTTTGCCTGTCTTATTTATGAGTGAAAACTAAATAATTTCTCCTGCACATGCATATACAAAAAACATATACTTTTAAAAGTCAGTGCACCGAAGCATTCTGCCAGGCTTCCAAAAAAAGTAAATAAAACGAAAACTTCAAATATTAGGCACAACGATGTACCCATTTCACGCTTTCTTGACAGGTTCCTTTTATGTTAAGTAAAAGTCAAGCTAAAAGGTGAATTGAAACTGGGGGGGGACGACATTGCTGCAAACAAAACAAAATGAAAAATGAGATTTGGAAAAACGCAAGATTTCTCTACTGCTTCAGACTCTACCTCATATATTAAATGCATTTGATGATCTCTCATTCAGACTATCACAGTTTGATCATTCTAAAGGAATTTTTCTACCAGGAAAAGCTTTTATGCAGTCTGAACTTCTAAAGTAAACACAAGCCAGTGTTAATAAAAAGCAAATCAATAATTTTTGTTAAATTTTAATAATCCTGAAAAACCTACAAATAAAACCATCAGCAACCTGAGTTGAGATGACAGTTAGCTGCGTTTCTATGACAACCTAGAGAATAGTACAAGTCCTGACTTGCAGCAAAGCTAAGATATAAACAGAGTGACATTTACCCCATACAAGAAAACTCACAGCTTTCCTTTTTTAAGGGGGGGGGAAATCAATTTCTCAACTAACACGGATTTTTACTAAGTGTATGGCACTTCTAATTAAAGAGAAGTCCTTTAAAACATCCTAGAGGATTCTAAACATTTGAAAAGAATTTTTATAGCACTGCTTCTTGTACCACCGCTGAACACTTCTTTGGTATTTTCTGCCTAAAAAAAGCCCAAGCAAAACAAGACCAACAACACTGGATTTTTAAATTCTTGTCAAATGCTTTTAGAGAAAAAGAAATATATACTGCACAAAATGTATAAAGCTCCCTACACATGGCAGCCTTATATTCTGAAAGGGATAGAGACCCACAGAGCTGACAGGAGGAAGCTACCTTTCTCGTGGTGTAAAATAATGCCCCTTTTTCAACCACAGGAATGCTAATTTGAAACTTGTATTCCATTTCGTTTGCTACTTGCCTTTTACTGCTGAAGCTACAAGTCAAATTGCTAAAAAGAACGTGGCGAAGAACCTGCAAAGAACAGGTGTCCATAAACATTTCCCATTGAAAACGTATTTCCAATTGAACGAAATACTCTAACCAGTAAGACTAAGACAAACCCCTTCCTACCATGAGCTCTTCCATTTGTCACCGCTGGACTGAAAACAAATTCCTCTTCCCCCACCTAACACCTAGTAGGTCTGAAACTCGCTACCAACTCTTCTTCTGGAGCAGATAAACAAAACTGAGGGGAGCTGCAAATGTGCAGTGAGCTCTCAAAAGGCTAGTGCCACTGCGACGGAGGATGCTCATCTGCCTTTCTGAGCCCAGGTTCGCAGCCTTCTTCAGCTACTCTGCTCCATTTTTCCCAGCTTTGCCTACAGGAACAACTGCGGCGGCATCGCGAGTAGGAAAAAGAAATCCGAAATCGGTCCTCGCAAAGAAAATTTCCAGAAGGAACCTGTGGGCAGTTCCCGGAGTTATTCCATTAGCCCACATTTGCTCCTGCAGCAGAGGATCTGCCCACAGGACAGTCTGTCACATGAACTACATGCTCTACTGATTGCGGATACTCTAATTATGTTACGGGCACTGACAGCGAAGTGTCATCCTTCCCGCACGATTTGCCCTCCAAGTTTTTCAAAGCCTTTATGGAAATAAACGGCGCATACATTATAAGGCAAGTGCCCTTCCTCTTTGCTGCACATCTTCTGTCCAGTCCCAGCTAGAATTCCAATTACTGTAGCTGGCCATTCCAGCCTTGTTTACACCTGCATATTTTGACCCTGCAAAACATTTATCCTCAAAGAGAAAGTTACCTGAGGTCCATCACTCAAGCTATTGCAAAGGAGCTACATCCATACCTTACTGTGAGAAGGCCCTGGTGTCACAGGCATCCCTAAAAGGCCATGTCTTGAAAAAAAGGACAAAACAAACAAACCCACAGCTCATTTTAATTATTTTCTTCTATGCTTTCTTTCCAGTTCACATCAATTTCAGAGACTACAAGAAGCTTGTTTCCTCCTAGCTTGAAGACCACAAGAAGTGCTCCGTCTCTGTGTATCTGAATAGATTATGTTTAGGACACATTCTAAAATCTCATTAAAAAAACAATAACAGCAAAAACCCCTTTTTGCTGCCAAAGTGGAAACCCAAGTAAAAAATGCTAAAAACTGAGAAGAGGCTACTTAGCAATTTGTGAGAATAACTTTTCTTAACATTTAATACCGGCCAGATCTTTGGAAACCCGCGTAGAATCTACTAAAAAAATCACTGTTTTTATTAATTTAAACAGTCATCACTATTAGAAAGAGACAGACACAGAAGAAAGAAATTCAACTAACCAGTTAGAGCTCCAGGATTTACAAACTGTGTGAAAATCTCCCGTAGAACCAAAGAAATCAAGTCCGTTTATTTTTGAGGTAAAATAAAGGTTCACAGAGTTATGCAAAGATGAATAAACACATCCCTAGTGCTCCGCTGAGGGCAACTTCACTTATTACAGAAATTCAACAACAAAAATGAAAAAAAGCCCAAAAACAATCCACAAACCAACATAAAAAGACCTCAAGCCCCAGAATGCAGTCTCCAGGGAGAATGACTTACTTGTCTTCTCTATGTACCAAAGCACAAAGCGCAGCAAAATACCCAGCAGAACTTAGTCGCTAAGTTCATGTTATTACCTTTTTGGTCTTGACATCTTGACTTGATCCAAAGCATAATAATCTCCGACTGTTAAATTTTTTATGGAAACAATGTCTTCATCAGGGAGGAGGATTGGTTGTCTTGGTTGCCTCTCCAGTTCAGATCCCTCTCCTTTGTTAGGACCTGATTATCTCCCTTCATTTAGGGTCAAGAGACACCAAAGCACTGATTTATAAATGAACCTGACTTTAGGTTTGCTAAGCCCCACTCCCCAAATTCTTCAGAGAAAATACTCACTTAATGCTGAGTCCTTCAGACAAGCAGGTTCACCATTTTATTAACCTGTCATCTCTAGTTCTCTCTACCTGGATAGTATTTAGGCTAAATGTGGCCCAGATAATCTGGTAATCCAAATGACCAGACACAAATCTCCATATTCCCAGTACCACCCCAGGAATATGCGTGTGCATCATCTCTCACTTTCCGCTTTACCAGATTTCACATAAAGATATTTACTTTTTCTAATAGCTGTATGCTAGAACACTGAGATTTCACACATCTTTTTTTTTACCTAAAGGCAGTAATTAGGCCTGTTTCTCCAGCCTGGAAACAATGCTTCAGTTTAGACACCCTTGCTCAGCCAGGTCAATGAGCGGTTTCTTCAGCGTGGTCTGGAGGGCAAGGCAAGATGCAGAATTCTTCACGGCAGCTCGGCAGGGCTGGGTCTGCTGGCTGGGCTACGCTGGATTTGGGGATGCCAACGGCAAGGAAACAAATGACTGCTCACCATGTTACATCAGACAGAAGCTGAAGGGGGTGGCCTGCCTTCAAAACACCAGTCAATCCCAGCTGTAATCCAACTATTAAGGGTGCTGGCTCACAGCGTAATGGTTCATCTCCACTTTAAAGGTTGTAGAGTCCTGAACCCTCATGAGCAAGAGGAAATATAACCTAGCCCTCCCATAGCATCCCCACTGCAAACCTAATCTGCTTTGTCCCCTGGCAACCCCCACATGGACCTTTGCTGGTGCCCTGACTCCACTCAGGCACTTCATCAAACTCTCCCAGTCTGGACCCCCATCTCAGTGTCAAAACCTTCCATTATGATTGCCAGAACCCCCATTTTCTTACTCTTCAAAGCCACCGCATCCTCAGCTGAAAGCTCACTTCCAGCCAGGCAACCCTCATGGCAGAGCAGCTTTTCTATGCCGAGATTTTCACGACTGCTTACAACCTGGCCTGAAACAGCTGCTCACGAGACACCAAAAACCAGCACAAACAGTTCAGCAAATACACTAAATGTGGATCGAAGGAAGAGCAGAACACAGCTCCCATCCCAGCAGCACACCCACACCAGCCCACTGACACTCAGGGGGACAGAGACCGACCACTGAGCGAGAGGATGTGGAAACACAATTACCTGCATTTCCATGTTCTCTTTGCACGCCTTGAGAGTATAGATGTTCTTTAAATACATGGAAGGAAAAAAGCGACTTTACTTCACTAATTAGGGGTTCATATATGCAAGTGAACGCTCTGCCAATTGGTAATACATGGAAACAAGGCTAGTTTATTAAAAAAATTAAGCCCAAAATCTGCTACAAGTGAAAACATCACACAGCAGCAACAGATGACATAACACATGCAGGAGGATTAATAGTCTTGAAACAGTTTTAGGAAATACTAAGAGGCAAGTTGTAACAAATTGCTAATGTCTATTGATGAATTTAAGGAAGTACCACTGTAACATCAGAACACAGTTTGGAGATCCCTTCAACTTCCATCCCAGATCACGTTTGAAAGCCCCTGTATTATTTGGTAGTAATACCGAGTAGGGTTTTTGTTTTGGTTTTGGAGCATATGAAAACGAAGAAAAACTCCTAATCTTTATCTACTGAATAGCTTATCATGCTCATAATTTTAAGTATGGTAACACCTTGGCTACACCTATTATGAATAAATTGGCATTTTTCCCCTCTTCCTTGTTATCTTTTCATTTAATAGTCATAACACACTCAGTCTTCATAAATCCTACTTTTGGCACTCCTACTGGTGCTTTAAAGATAAAAGGAGAAAGCTTTGAACCCCATATATTTTACATTGGAATTGGTCTATCATCTATTTGATATAAGAAGGGATCCAAGAGTATTTTTGGACATCAGTCCACTTCCCTCTACCCCAAAAGCAAACGTGCTTTTTGTTTCCTTCCAGCAGCTTCAGGCAACCTGACCTATTAAGCATCTTTCTCTTCCTCAGCACAATTTGGAAAGCTCACCTTACTCAAAGATGATGACCAGTTCTGGTCAGAAATGGTGGGAGGACAGAGGTTTGCCTTAGAAAGTTTAGAAGTTAAATTCCTCGAAAGAAGCAAATTACTGAGATGGGAAAAGACCTATCACTATCTTTGTAACAGACATACTTATTTACTCAAATTTCTTCCATTGTAACATCTGACTTCCGTGTTTGCCCCTGATGTTGCCACTTTTGAAGGAAACCACTCACAGGACAACCTATTTCCTGAGATTTTGACATGGGAGTCAGAAAAACCCCTAGCCCAATTGAGGCTTCTGCTTACAACTGGAACACAAATACTGTTTTTGAAAAATATTATTTTGGATAAAAAGAGCTGGAAATTCACAACACAAAGATTTGCCAAAATTTATATTTTCATTATTGAGAAACCAGTAGTGGATTGTTACTTTGTATAATCAAGAAACACAAAGTGCGATTTAAAAGCCCATTCAGCACTTATAAAGGTAACACCTCCAAGTAAGGTATTAAAGACCTTCAACTAGATCTGGCCATATTTGCTTTGTAGAAAGATTCCTGTGTTTTAAAACAATGCAAACATCACATTTTCCCTGCTGCCCATTTCTAGGTCTTATCCTGCCTTCTTTTAAAAGATAAAAAAAAGGAAATCCAAAAGCAAACCAGAATAAAGTGCTCGGTCCTCTGCAGTTTTGGCAGACACATCCACTCCCGCTGAAGAAACAAATGACACAGAGCAAACAAGGAGAATTATAGCAGAAGAATACACAACTATTACAAAGTGCGGCTTCATCATTACTGTTTCTCCATCCCTAGGATACGCTTTCCAGACTTGTGTTCCCGTCTCAATGATAAAGGGACTACCTATCCCATTTTCAGGATTAGGATCATGACGCACTTTCTCTCAACGCAATCAAATCTCTAGCACTAAAGGGATGCCAAGAAAACCTCAGACTGAGGCCTCTAACCTTCAAGAGCCCAGTTTGCTCGGTTCCAACAAACTGGAACACAAATTTATTGCACGTTGTTGTTTTATTCCCTGTGTTGAATTTAAATATTGAGCAATTTACCAGACCCTCTGGAGAGTAAAACTTACTGAGAGAACATAAACTTCTTTCCTCCATTACTTCCCTATTTAAAGATTTGTTCCTACAAGAAATTTTTAACAAAGCAGAAAAAATAAATTAGTTGGTTTAAGAATGAGAAGACTAAAGAGAATTTCATCTTGAAGCCACTGGTTCAAAAGTAGATAGAGCAATAAAAGCTAGAAACAACCATGCTCTTGTTAGCCTGCTTAGCCAAAATTTGGGGGGGGAGGGGAATAGAAATAACAAAATCCTCAAACAATTTCCTATAAAAGGGGACCCATATTATGAAATTACTGATCTCAAGTGACAACCTGGGTAGTAACCTCAACAAAGACGCAAATTACTGAGGCAGGCACGGAGGACATATTATCTTCGAAAGAGACCTTAACATTTTCTCAAATTTTGTAGAACCCTTGCAGGACAGCATGAAAGAGCAGAGGCTGCTGTATTTTGAACCCTATATAAACACAGGCTTTGTGAGAATTAATACAGCTTGGAATAAATGTTACAATCATTTGGAATAAATACTAAAATCCTATTCAAGTTTCCAACCTGTCCAAGAAGTAGTTTCTTATTCTGCAACTATTGCTACATACGACAACAAATGGCATGAAGACTAAAATTTCTAAACCATGAAAACACATTTGTGACTTATGCTGCTAAAAATATTTCCCCCTAATTCTATGATAAGAATAACGTTAGCTCAGTCAAGGAAAAGAATAATGTCCCATCCAGTTCCTCTATGATTCCTCATAAGGCAAATCACCAATACTTTCCCAGTATCTGACTGTAAAATTGGCAAATATGGATTGGGATGGTAAAATTTCACACAGCAGTTTTCTATTCTCCCCATGCATTTTCCACAGGGATTTATTTAATACCTTGACCTGTTTGGGAAAAATGCAGATATACACCAGGAGAAAGGAATTAAGATGATATGGCCACCTGTGAATATGTATCAAAATGGGCTGCATTCACAGTATGAAGTGACACACAGATGAAAGGCAAAGCAGAGAGCATTTTATTTCTTTGCAAAACTGTTGTGGTATACAGAATGTCACACTGTATTTGCAGAACACCGATTGAATATTCACTCCTACAGGTTTGAAGGAGCTGGGCACCAGCCAAATTGCAAAGCAGAAGTAACACACAGATGACACACCGCACACGAGCAATCATCACAAATGGCATGTTAAAAAAAAAAAGAAAGTAGTAAAAAGTCCATATAGTACAATTTGGTTTCACTTCAACTCCCATCAATTTGTTTTATTTCACTGGTGGTTTCGTGCATGGCAAAGAACACCTGAAAACTTTCAAATCCACTTCCAAAGCCCAGGATCAGTCCAACTACATCAAGTGCCCTGAACTCAGGCAGCACAGGACAGGCTGGTTTTGTCTTCCATGCCCAAATCCAATGCCAACACTGAAAAATCCAAACACTCTTCAAATCTCTATGAAACTTCAAGTTCCTACTTGTATTTTCCTTTTGCTGAGTAAGGAACTTGGGCAAACATTTGTTTCCCCCCCCCGTGAACACTCCTCAAGCAGCCCCGTTGCCACCTTGTGATGTACTGCATACGAAAACCCTACTGTGCAGTTTTGGCAACAGCAGTTTTTAAAGTTCACCCACTCACCACAGTGAAAGAGCTAGATGGTAAATAGATGCATTTCCCCGCTACTTTCCTTTTTCCCAGCCCAGAGTGTTATTTCACCCAGATGAATACATTTAGTATTCCGGAAAAACCCCATCTGCATACTCTGTTAGCACACCAGCTTTGCAATTCCATTTAATTTATGTAGCACGCACAGTAGTATTTTTACTTTTTATGTATTCCACAACACACAGATAGAACAGGCACTTCTAGTTAATATTAATAGCTCATTAAATGAAGTATCTAATTTTCACTCAAAACCAGAAGATATTAAAAGAATATAGCAATAATCCATTTTTCCTGCAAGTCAATCCTCTAACGATGTATATTATGTTAGTTACTAGTCATTGCAAACTTGTTTTTCAAATTAATGTATGAAAAGATTCCATTTAAACTTCAATAAATAATTTACTATGCTCATCCTACTGACTCAAATTGATAAATTATTTGCATGATACATTTTCTCATTAATAAGGAGGAGAACTTTCTATTTGGAATTTATATATCTTTCTCTTCCGTTCTCCCCATTTAAAAGGCCAATTTCACTTAAAGTCATACAGGGGCAGCAACCTCTCTTCAGACTGCTCAGGTACTTGAATCAGAATATGCTTTTTGAGCATTTTTCTCCCATTTTATATTTTTAAAGCAACTGGAAGAGAGAAATGGCAACCTAGTGTGGAGCTACCCAATAAGAAGGAAAAGCAGCAAGATGAGACGTAGTACTCTCCCAAAGGTCAGGCAGGAGGGGAAAAAAAAAAATAAGGCAAACTAGATTGAGGTACAGTAGTCAAATCTACTTTTCAATATCCATTTTTTGTTGCAATGGTGATACCCCTTCAAAAGCTACTGGCCACAGAAGAGCTCACCTCTTCCAACCCAATGCTCCACACTCCACGTTAAGGGAACATTTTGATGCAAACAGAGTATGACAAGGAGCCTTTTTTACCAGATGCTTTATTTACTTGAAATGATTTAATTGCTTTGACCTAATCCAGACCCAGCTTACAAGACTAGTATCTGGAGCACACTCAAAAGGAAAACATCCAGGCTTTCTAGTTGCCTCTTTTTAAGGCATATGTGTTTGCTAAGTGTGTTCCTGCTCCGATTGGTTTTCAAAACCTTAAAGAACAAAACCCCCACCAATTTCACTGGTAAAAGTCTTCCAGTGAGGGAGATTTCTCAATCGCCATAAACTGTTTGAGCAGGGGATTAACCAAGAATTTCTACAATACTTTCCTCTGCACAAACTCTCATGGAACCTTCACCTGACCTCACAAGATTTCATTGTGTAACATAACAAATGGTGACTGCTTCACCGTGCAACTACAACACGCTGCAAATAAACACAGGTAACACAGCGCGGAGCAGCACGGAGGCTCAGGGAGACTCAAGTTGGATCTTTAATAAGCTTCTTTTGAATTAAGAGATACAAAACCAGTTCCTGTCTTCACAGAGTGCAAGCGAGTCACGGGTGCATTTCAGAATACATGATGTTGTGCGTGCTACTACACTCTTATTAGTGTTTCAATTCAAGATGATCGCTTGGTTTCAATCAAAATAAAAATTTGTTTAAATCACTCCACAACAGTCCATTAAGAAATATGACAGGAATCTCTCATTTAAAGCAAAACTTTCCAAGACAAAATTACAAGCTGAGCAGCAGCATCAACTTAAATGCAAGAAAAATACCATTGTTCATCTCACCGCCACGTTGCAGCGCTACTAAAGAAAGCTTAACCATTTACCATACATTTCTTAGCATCATCTTTTGCTAATTAGCTGGCAAAACATAAGCATCTGCCTGACCAAAAACAGACACACTGCAAGGAAATAAATTAATTTGAAAACAGATATTCAGACCCAGGCTGTACATAATTTATGCAGACTTTTTTCCTCCACATTTTACAAACAGCCAAAAGTCAGATTACTTTGTTGTCTATTTTTAAGACCTCACCAATGTGAAACATAGCTTCCGGTGCTATAAAATAAAATCAAATAAGCCACACTGTGGCTTATTTATATCTCTTAATTAAATAATACCACACTGTACTAGGGCTTCTCAGCCAAACAAACCTGCTCAGGCTCAGCCCCAAATGTAGCGTATGTGAAGATTAGACAGGGTTGGGAAAAGTAAAGCAAATATACTTCACAAGCAGAATTAAAAAACAAATCCAAACAACAAAAACCAGAAGACACAAAAAGAAAAGAGTTGTGCTTAAAGACCACAGCATAATTACTTAGCAAAGCAAGTAGGCTTTTCTCTTGAGAATTAACCGACTCTGTTAGATATACCATGATATGATGAGGAAGCAGTGTAATATATAGCAGTCTCTCTACAGGAAAAGAAAAAGCTTATAATATCCCTTAACATATATAAGGCTATGAAATAAAAGTGCAAATTGTACTGTGGTTACCAGGAAAGATCTAACGCGTTTCTGCAAGTGCTGACACCAGTAACCACCACTGTCTCCACACTGAAAGGTCTGCTTAACATCTGAACACATGCACCATCTCTGCTAATTAACACCCTTGAATTTTACACATTCTGATTTAAACAGCTGAAAAGTATTAAACACTTAAGTAGCCTTAGGAACTCAATTTGCCAGGAAGCAGGAGTTGGAACCAAACTTACAACGAAGCCTTTTCGGTGACACACACTCAAGACAGTCAATTTTTGCAGACTTCCACATTTGAGGCCTATTATAAAGCTCTACCACCAAAGTCTGCACAAATAAGCTTTCTGGTATTCGTTAAAGAGCCTGTCATTCAAAACAAACCAAGCAGACAGGCAAGTTAGAATTAGCATCTTATTTACTAAGAGCTACAAAAGGCATGATACTAAAAGAGTTGCTGTATAAAAGGGAATCACTGTATGTTTGATTCTTTACTAAGATAACGGTACAGCAGGGCAAAAAATACAGAAAAAAAGAATCCTTATTTTGTTCACACATCCGGTTCAGACAGGCACTTCATTTACTTAAAAACAGGAAATCACCTTTCTCCATAATAGAAAAGTTTTCTATAGTACAACTTGGATATGTGTCATGTGCACTCTGAAACCACCAGCAATAATTTTCAATGGGAAGAATTTAAATTACGTGCAAGACCAATTGTTTACGCAAAAATCTTCATTACTATAATGGTAAGATGTCAACAAAGCTCACACTATAAATATTATGCTTTTTAATGGGTAAAACGGGACACGGGCTGCAAGAGTCTTGGATCCTAGTAATGCCACTACAAAATACATCCCCGATTACTCAAACTACAAGCCACCCAAAAGAAATCATACTGTTTTATGATCACAAGAGCGAAAGTGAAACCATCAGCTCCATTTTATTTCTGACTGCACTTCAAATAATATAAACAACACTTAGACTTTGTGATTCTACCACTATTTTTGATTTTTATCTGAATGATCATTAGAAATAGTGTAATGAGTGATGTAAACACTAAGATTGTGAAAATTGTTCACTACCCCCTTTAAGTACTTTCTAAACCTGGTTTCAAAGTTTCATTTCATCAGCTACCTCTGCAGTGTCAAGATATTACAGACTGGACTTACTACTCAAAGTGTATTCACGGGCATTAGACTAACCATTGAATTGTTCTTTAGATCCAACATCTGTATTCTTAATATGAAAATTTCCTTTTCACTTCTTTACATATGTGAAATGAACATTACAAATAGACATCGACTTCAACAAAGGTCTCGTTGAATTTTTATGACTTCCAATTTTGTGAAAGCTACACGATAACTATTTTTACTTCAGGTAAAAACAAAACCCTGACAAACTGGTAACCCATTTATGATTAATTCTGCTGTAAATACTTATTTACTATGGGCTGAAGTGTTGAAAGGCTATTAAAAAGGCCACTAAAATAAGTTCTTCCTTGCAATAAGATTTAAAAAAACCAAACACCTCAGCATATAAGTATTTGTGTTCACTATCTTGTGAATGTCAACCCTAGAGAGGATTACTATTCCACTAAATACAGAATCGTTGCCCAGTCATGGTCTATGCGCATTTCACATCACAAAGGAACATCCAGGATGAAACTTTATTACACTAGGCAAAAAAAAAGTCTGGTCCAGGTGGCTATTCCACACAGCAATGTTAAAGGGCCAAAGAAATCCCTGCTTCTCCCCAGGAATGCCCTACGGTGCCACGGCAGGCAGACAGCCACTCACAAAAGGCAGAGGGGGAAAAAAATTATCCCACAAGAAACAAAGCCACCATCCTCTGCAAAAAAGATCCACCACTGCAGTCTCTGCAGTCCCCACCCTCTTACAAGTTAGGATTTCTGCCTGCTTAGCGCTTAAACCCAGATCCCAAGCATGATGATTTTTCCCTAGGTAAAGAACATAAAATCTTCCTAACAGAAAGTCCATTAAAGTTTTGGAAGTCTAGGAGCCCCTTTCACTTAGATAACGTAATGTGTGAAAACACTCCACTAAGGTAATACCCTGCTCTGTGTCATCTGTCCTTTTTCTTCCTTCCTGTAGCCATCCTAGACCACGCTGAAGTCAAGTATCACTTTCCAGATCTCTCAGGGTTCCTTCAATGATGCCAAGATGGGAGTCAGTACACTGCTGTTTGGGGACAAATTCTTGAACCTTCTGTACCTCCTTTCCTCTCCTCACCCCCAGCCCACTTTCTCCAGCACCTACAGCAGGGTAGGCAGACCTCTCCAGAACATGAAATGCTTCTTGACGTAACGTCATCTCAAGAACCGAGTCTACAGAACGTGATTCTATCTAGACCATGAAGCTATTAAAATAACAGTAATTACCTGAATGTAGTATTACTGCATATGTAATTATACTGACAATTAAATTTTCATTTGATCAAAAGAACAGTGCATGCATTTGAATTTGTCTCTCAACACCATTCATTTTACTATAATGGGGCAATTGTGTGTTTTTTTTAAATGTAAAGAAGCTTCTAATAGCAAATCACAATTCCTTTTTAATAATTTAAGCCCAGATTAACATTCCTTGCTACATAGTACCAGCAAAACTTATAAAAACAACTAATGAGGTAGTATTTTTCCCTCTGCACTGACAAAGACCTAGCAACTGACACAGGTTCAGGTGTGAAGCATTTTAAGCAGACTTACCTCAGATTCATCTGTTGATTCCTCATTAGACCTGGTTTCCTGTAAATCACACAGAGAAACAGAGGGAAAATTAGTACATCTGTAACTGAGCCATATTTCCCTTTCCAAAAATACTTTTTAAACCTTTATTGAGAAGCAGAAGGCAAAGCGGAAGCAACTCAAAAGTTTGGAGTCTGCACCCTCTGCGTTCATAGCCAACTTCTCCTTGCAATCTAGTGCCACACTGACACTCAGTGGCACCAGTTGACTGCGATGCTATTGCCAGTTACCCGAAAAGAGAGTGACTGGATCATCTGAGAATCTGACCCTGTGAAAGCCTCCCTCCTTCCAGAAGCGGTAGCAAATTTTGCAAAGCATCCTCAAGTTACCCACAAGCTGGCTTTGCTGTTCAACTGTTCAGCTCTTAACAGGCTTATTTTAAACTTAAATGATTTCAGATAATTTTCCACAGAAATCCAGCATTTAATGACTTTCTCCTTTCCATCCCATGTCATCCCACGTGGCTTTCTCTTGCCTTTGAAGCAACCGTAGCTTTAAAACATCTCTCTGGCAAAACAATGATTCTTACTGTCCTACAGAAAAAAAATTTTATAACTCAACTCCTGCTAATCTCTCACCTGTCCACTGAGAAAATCTGCTGATGCAATGCATCCTCCAAGAGGTCAGCAAAATGAAGATTTACTTAACGTATTTATCGTTATCAATAGCAATAAAAGGTTACAACTAATACGCTGACAGTGAATGTAAGCATTTTAACACCAAAATATGATATAAACAAAGAACGAGCCAGAGAGAAGGCAGCATTTCAAATCTTATGAAGTACTATTTGGACAGTAAGATTAATAGCTAGAGAATCTCACCAGAGAAGGCAAAAAAAAAGAGACAGTTACCAACATTTTAAAGAGAAGCAGAAAGGGAAGAAAATTTAATGCACTGACAACCAGTGTCATTTTTAGTTTGTCACTTTTATTTATTTTCCCTGTTTATAAAATGCACTGATTGTGACCTGTAGGCAAAAAGCAAATGCCTTCTTTGCGTTAGTGGAGGCTCACCTTTAGTGACCATCACAACAGACTAGGGATAGAGACAGGGGACAAGAAGAGCAGCATTTCGTGTTACCATGATTACTGCCATTTGTTTCCTCCATTTTACTTCCTACAACCAGGTCCACCTCTAGAACACACATCCCACAGAAGGGTCATCTATATTCGTGATACAAGTTAGGAAGTTGCAAGTAGAAAGAATATGCAAGTCGAGGGATGATGAAAAGGCAGTAAAACCCTGGCATTCTTTCAAGCTCAGGTTTGACTTGGCAACTACAACTGTTTGTCCGTCAGTCCCACAGGCTCCACTCAGGAGATGCAGTTACCTTTCACAAAATGACAATTTTGTTACATCTAATCTTTGTGCATCTTACATTCTACTTTATAACCAAATGAGGACAGAGCTCAAATATTGTGGGGTAACACTGTCAGCCTGTTGGACCAGGGAGAGCAACACGGGAAGTTCCAATGCAAAATATCACCAGATTCCTAACGAAAAAACTGCCTTTCTCTCCTGAACACCAAGAGTTGCCTACTCAACTCATTTATAAATCAAAACTCTTAGCACTACCATTTTTGATACAATTCACATTGTTCATATCAAAAGGAGAATTTATTTAAAAAAATAAATAATCTGTTCTCCCAAACAAAATCAGCAATTACAGGAAGTGAGACTTTTGCTGGTACACATGAGTCTTTCTAGCGCAGCTACACCACTTACATTTTTATTTTTTTCCCCTCCCCTGATTCTAATTGCTTTGGCTATCCAGGACAACACAAATGTGGGGAACAACAGTGATGAAAATCTGTTTTGATTTGGGACGTACCCTGGAATCCCTACTGTATTTACAAGACACTGTAACTGCAGCTACTAAATTTCATAAATAGCATACAAATTCAGGCAAATGCTTTGTGACATTGGCAGAAAAACATGCAAAAATTCAGGGAGCATCTTGGCTTAGAAAAGAAATGCAGAAACTATTTGTTCTCTGACAAGAACTTAGCTGAAGGTGTTTAGAACTGAAACTCGAACATAAGAAGTTCCATCTAAACATGAGGAGGAACTTCTTTCCTGTGAGGGTGGCAGAGCCTTGGAGGAGGCTGCCCAGGGAGGTGGTGGAGTCTCCTTCTCTGGAGACATTCAAACCCACCTGGACACGTTCCTGTGCAACCTGCTCTGGGTGGACCTGCTCTGGCAGGGGAGTTGGACTGGATGATCTCCAGAGGTCCCTTCTGTGATTCTCTAACTGACACCTACTAACTCACTTTGCTAGCAACTTACCATGAAAAGTATTTCGCTTGAGTTCTCCCACAGACACAGGCAAACTGGGAGAGCTAACTGCAGTTATGACTGCCCTGGGGTTTTGTTAGGTTCCTCTACCCTCCCTCCAAATGCATGAACCGAGAGGACTATCCCTCACTTCTACTCTTAGGAACCTCCTAACTGTGAAAAGGAAATCCCACAACAGGGATTTGTAGGTGACCAGAATCCCAAATCAGGTAGGAATAGCTGTCATTGGTATGTCTGAGACTCTAGGGGAACATCAGCAGCACGCTTCAGCCAGCTGGCACATGCTGTTGCTCAAGTAGCCTAAGAACAGAGAAAGGTAACACAGATGAGGAAACCACAGAAACGTAAAGTAATCTCTCACCATTATACTCTCTCACTTAGCAGATCCAACATCACTTCTCAATACATTCTTAAACTGACTTTAAGATATGATGGATCTAAGTTTTTCGTTCCCCGCCTTTACACCAGATGCTATCTACTATATGTTTAGGCCTATAATTTAAAGCTGCTGGGAGGGGAAAATGATAATACTTGGGTTTCAAAGAAACCTACAGGCACAACATACACTTCCCTTTCAGTAGGGGTGTGCATGCCCCCCATAGGAATTAAACAGAAACAAGGTAACTTTCCTACCATAGTCCACAGAGAGCAAACCACCAGTTCTTTTAATCTCTTAGATAATTAAAGATAAGACTGGTCAGAGTTGGTTTTACCCTGAGAACTCTTCCAAATGCTGCCACAATTAAAAACTCACCAAACCAGGGAATGAAACCTCCTCCAAAGAGCCAGCCTCCCAACAAAACCCCTGACAGCAGGGAAGGCGGAAACCCGATGCCCACCTCCAATTAAGGCCAATTCCCTTGAGGTAATTCTAAGTCTCTCCCGCCATTAGGCATTCAGGACAGACAAACGTATCCATGTCAAGACAAACATGTGTGCCAAAGTTTTTTTTTTTGCTGGCTCAGCAAGGACCGCAAGAAAGTATCTGAAAGTACTGGAAACTTCACTTCTTGCTTTTCCTTTTTTATTTCTTTTTTTTCTCAGGGACGAAGGGTCTAGGCAGAGGGAAGCTTTAGGAAGATACCCACTTTAGAGAACCACGGGTCACAGAATCACAGAATGACAGGGGGTTGGAAGGGACTTCTGGAGCTCATCTAGTCCAACCCCCTGCCAAAGCAGGGCCACCCAGAGCAGGTTGCACAGGAACGTGGCCAGGTGGGTTTGGAATGTCTCCAGAGAAGGAGACTCCACCACCTCCCTGGGCAGCCTCTTCCAGGGCTCTGCCACCCTCAAATTAAAGAAGTTTTTCCTCATGTTAAGATGGAACTTTCCGTGTTCCAGCTTGTGCCCGTTGCCCCTTGTCCTGGGACTGGGCACCAGTGAAAAGAGCCTGGCCCCCTCCTGCCTTTTAGATATTTATAAGCATTGATGAAGATGCCCTCACAAAGCACCAAACTCCTCATATTTTCTCACAGGAGCAAACTCCCCTGTTGAGAAGAACTTGATGCCGTGCCAGCTGGTACAGGATAGCTCCTCAGCCATGGCAAACGGACCCTTCAGCTCTTGCATCCCGGCTCCACAGTGGTACCAACAGCACTTCACAGAATCATGGAATCTTCTAGGTTGGAAGGGACCTTAAAGATCACCTTGTCCAACCGTCAACCTACTTTTGACAAAAATAAACCCCCACACAACAAACAAAAAGCAACACCATCACTAAACCATATCTCCCAGC